>JARHVA010002838.1:1367500-1967500 GCA_037957365.1 Torreya grandis | reverse complement strand
TCATTTTTCTTCACATAATAAAATCAATGTTCACAAACCTATATCCTTAGTTGAATTGCCTAAGTGTCTACCCATGCCTCTTCCAAAAGAGCTTGACCCTACCTATCCTATATAAACTTCGTATGATCCTAACAAGTTTTGTTATTTTCATGCTAGTTAGGGTCATTCTCATGAGACCTGTCAACAACTTCATGATTTAGCTATGGATTTTCTTCTTGTACCTAATTTTGATCATGATTCTATTATCCGTAAGCATCAACAAGATTATTAGATTGATTTCAAGGACTATAAATCAAATGACAAAACTCAAGCCTTTAATCAAGAAAATAATCATTTAGAAATCTATAAAGATCCTTTACCTAATCATCAACCTATCCAAGAAAATCAAGTTAAGCCCACTCCTTCCACCAATAATGTATAAATTATTGTTGAACCAACTTCTAAAGAAAATGTGGTTAACATGACTAATATGTGAAGGGTGGTGGCTTTCATTGATTCCTAACCTATCTACACTCCTCATTCCTATAAGACATATTGTGTTATCTAGGATTCTTCTCCAACTCATTTAAATGAGTTGGGGCAAGAAGACCTTATTACTTTTTATGATCCAATTTATGATTTTCCCTTGGATAACACTTCCAATTCTATTTCTACCACTCTTCCATTATCTTCTAATGCTAATGATAATCAAGCTTCTAATGACACTTTTTCCAATTCTCAAAATCAACTTAAACTAACAAGTTTATCACCTCAACATGATTTACCACCTTATCCCAAACCTCCTTATTTTTATCATAAAAAATTCCAATGTACTTTGATTCCTCCTTCTAAGGATGTCCTTAAAAATTATTCACCTATATATAACAACTTTATTATGGGATATGATGAGTTGGATCCCTTTATGGAGCTCACTAATCTCCCATCCCAAATTATATTCCTTAAGCTTATGAAGACTTCTCCTTGTCATATAAACCATCTCATGCAACTCCTATCTGAGATGAATATCCCTCACCCTCCCCTCACAGGATGGAAGGCAACTTTATCTAGTTCCAAAGATACTATTTTAAAATAATGTGAAGAGATGTCTATCAATGTTGATGAAACCACAGACACTTCTCTTTCTCTAAATTTCTTATTACATCTATGATTCTTGATGAGATTATGTTTCATGCATATGATCCTCCCTTATTTATTAGCATCCAAATTGATTATATCCAAGTTAAGCGTGCATTGATTAATGATGGTTCCATCACCTGTGTCACTTCTCTTAATTTCATTAAGATTCTTAGGTATTCAAAATGAAATCTTAAATATACACAAAACACATGCCAAGGATATGATAAAAGACAAATGCCTCCTATAGGTTAGGTGTCGCTTCTCATTACTATCCCACCTATCACCATCCATTTGAAGGTGATGATCTTAAAATTTATTTTTTTCTTAAAACATCTAGCTTGGTAGGCCATGGACTCATCCACATGAGAGCTATTACTTCTTCCACCTACCAATGTGTTAAATTCCATCACAATGGAGCCATTTATAGGATTCAAGGTGAAACTATGCTTAGAATTTTGAACAACTCCAAGATCATGGTGTCTTCAGGATTCCTACTCTTGAACCTTTGCCAAGTGTTCCATTTCATTAGTTTTAACACCTCAACTTTCTTGTTAACTCAACCCGAGGTTACAATAGGAATCCTAAGCTCTTTGTAACATTACTAATATTTTAGATTTTGATGATGAGCATCATGAGATTAACTTAAAGATCAAAAATTCTAATCTCTTATCTCATCTCTTCTCATAGCTTCCTACTTCCTTGCAACCTTATTCTCACAAACCTCCTCGCAATGACATTCTCATAATCTTGATCAAGACTAGGCATTCTATTCACCATGCTTAATAGATGATAAGGTTATCCCTATCCATGTCATTGATCTTCACACCCCATATTTTGATGATGGTTATTCTTTAGATGGTCCATTGTTAGGTGGTATTGTATAGACCCGTGATGCTGAGATTAACCATTATCATTCTTATTTACTTGAGTTTTTTCATGCATCTCATTGTTGTTTTCCTTCTCTTATAGTTCCTAATTTTTGTATCTTTCCCCTTTATTGTAGGGTAGAGATGGCACTGGCACTTATAGTTTCTAAGGAGCCATTTAGGACTATGATCATGGATTGTGTTATGATTGAGCCTTACCAATATGCTAGGTACCCTGACCCTCATAGTTGGTTTACCCCTGAGGTTACTGAAACTCTCCTTAGACCTTCTGTACATCCCACTCCTCCCTCAGTAGAAGTAGTTATAGTTGAACTTTTCCCCACTCATGCTATAGTTGATCACATTCTCACTCCTATTGTTGTTGATCCTACCCCTACTTCTGATTCCATTATTCCTTCCATTAAGCCTAGTTTCATTCCTTCCTCATCATCACCCTCCATTGGTGATGGTTTGATTCTTTTGCCTAATATGGATTCTCTACCCACCAAATGGGCTGACGTATGCTCTTCAAATTCTTACACTCTTTTTTTACCTCCTTTCATGAATGCTTCTACTAGAACCACTCAAAATCATATATGTTGCTTCCATGGGATAGATAACCATTTTTTCACCCATTATTTCAAGTTGTGACAATATATTGATACCTTTCATCCTTATTCCCCATCATTAGATAAAGCCATACCTCCCTTGAAGGTACTTGTTGTTACTTGGATTTACACATTTGAGGAGATTCTCAACTCTCTTCATCCAAGTGGTAAAATGGAGTCATCTCTCTTATTGTGGGTGACAATTTCGTTGAGATGAATCTCTAAATTAGGGGCTAGCTCCCCTTGATGCACCTTTAAATATCTCTTTGATTCATCAATTATGTATGAAGATGGGTAAGGAAAACAACTAAGAAAACAAAATAGTGATGCACCAATATGTATTATCCTCTTATTTGACTGAAAGTCCACTACTTAAAAGGTAAACAAGGATGTTTCACACAGACTCACAACAAAAAGACATTTCTACATTAGTATTTTGTAAGTTAGATTCAGGAAGGCACTTGACACTGAGGAGGGTGATGAATGATCCCATGAAGAGAATAAACATATACCACTTCTAGGACTCTTATACACTTAATAAAGAATACTAACTGAAACCTGCAACAACATCCCTTTTGCACATTGGTAAGTGACTATATATTTACATGCTAGAAAAGTAACTCTTTCACTAGTCATTATCAATAAGATTCAAATATATACTCGATATTACAATGTGTGAATGATGAAATCAATTGTATATTTATATTTCTCTAAATTTTGTGTATTTTAAGTCTAAAGGAAAATAGAAAGAAGGATGGGGATAAGTGATTATAATAAACCTGGATTTGGTTTTCTCGTCATATCTAGACATTATGAGCACGCCTCTTTGGCTAGGGAAGACTACTTGCAAGTAAAAAAGCACTACCACAAGATGTTTTTTAGTAGTTAAATGAGTGGGCTGCCAAGCTAAGTGTTTATTCCAGGAAGTGTGAAACTTACTTAGAGATGACAGTCCACTTTTGAGAGATAAAACAATAATAAATAAATGAAAGAGAGGTAAAGAGAGAGTGAGAGAGAGATAATATTACCATTATTAACAACATGTATGAAGTAGAGAGTGACATGGTGTAAGTGATGTACTCTATTTATATTTTAGAAGTTGTTTTGGTAGGTTTTGAAGAGGTTAGGGAACCCACAGTCAGTGACGTCGGTAGGGGAGTGATCGATATCAGTTATACTGCCAAGGTCGATAGTGAGGTGACCAATCTCAATTAGGCTACCAAGGTCGGTAGGGGAAATAATTGTTTAGGAGATTGTAGAAGGATTTTTCAGGTCTAGGAAATGGTTTGGATTAGGTCTAGGAGGTTGGGAGAGTTATGAGAGAGAGATTATGGTTTGGGTAGATCTAGTCAGAGGTTTGGTGTGTCAAGTTAAGGGGAAATAAGTGAGGAAGCTTTGTAACTCCCTCATGGGGGTTCAGTCAGAAGTGCATAAAGTAATGTATAGTAGATATAAAGTGATAACAAAATAAATATTTGAAAGACCTACAAAATAAGTGATGTACTTAGCTATAGTGGTCACTAAATGATAAGTGCTAGATTGATTGTCCCTATCAAGGAGTTTGAACCTAAATACCTAAACAAAGAGAATAAGTGGGTGTTGTTGGTCTTCAAGAGCTTGATTGCTGATCATGATTGACTTATGTAAGATGACTAAAAGCTAGGATGTCAAAAATAGAATTCCTAGAGCTTGAATGTCAGTAGGAATGAATTTTTTTATTTTTTGCTGACGAAAATTTTAGGTTGGAGTTTGGCTTATAGTACCAACATCAGTGATCCCATCGATGTCGGTCATGGGTTAATCAACATTGGTGGCCCTAAAATATGTAAACCTTACTATTTTTGGCATGTTTCTATTATTCTTCATGCCAAGTGTGACACCCATTATAAAATGGTAAAAATAAGAGGTTAGGAAGGAGGTAGTTGATTATAAATTTAGTTTAGAAGTGGGAATAAGTCATGGGTAGTTAAGATGAGGGGACCAGGTCTTGAGGTAAATCATCAGGTGAGAATTAGTAATAGGGTGAGGTGGCTAGGTAAGGTGGCAATAGGGGTTTTTAATTAACTTAATTAAGTATTTTAAATTAATTAAATGTGTGAGGGGTAAAAGTATGGGTTAGGGAGGTTAATTTTTATTATTGAAAAATGGGTTAAAAAGGGGTTTCAGCACACAGAGTTACACACGTATGTGTGACATAATTTTTATGTCTACATTTGCCCCTTTTTGTCTTGTAATTTGTACTAAAAAAATTTCAAGACAAAAATAGGATTTATATTCTCCAAGTATTGGGTGAGGTATCCCCCCTCAAAATGATAATTGATGGAGGAGAAACCAAAATTAGGTACCAATTTGATAAAAAGGTAATTAGGTGAATGGTGGATAATTGATTATCACTCTATATGCATATATGACAATGAGATATATTTGACAAAGTCAAGAATAGGTAAGGTTAAGGAGGACTCAGATAGAAGTAACCAAAGCACATCTTGTAAGTGATAGCTGATAGGTCAAAATAATCAAAGTTGTAGCTCTAATGGTCAATGTGTCTCAGGTATCTGAGGTAAGAAGTGCCCTTGAAAAACACAAAAGGGTTGAAGGTGATAGGATTATCTTGGTTTCCATCGACAACACCTAATATACATGTGTGTGTACAATAGCCAACTATAGTGGAATAGCATAAGTGATCAAGATAAGCAATGCAAGGTTGGTGTAAAAGGGTTAATGAGCAAGGAGATATTCATGATCTCCAAGAAAAGTCATCATGGGTGAAGATTTAAGTGATATATAATGGAATTTCTCATGGTTGGGGAGATATATGGGATCTCTAGTTACCCTAATGTAAGGATAAAGTCTAAAAATTTGGGGGTTGCTTTGTTGGGTAACACATTATTGGAATGGTGCTGACATTAGTGACATTGCCAATATTAGTAATAGAAAGTGTTGACATAGGTAAACTGGGGAAACATTATTGATGTCAGTATGCGTAAACATTGACATCAATAGGTTAAGTCAAGAATGCTGATTTTGATGGCTGACCAAACCTGACAAAAGGGGGATTGACAACTGACCAAACTTATTTGCAACTTTGTGATTGGAGAGACAAAATAGGGTTTGAGAGTGACTAAGATGGTAGAGGAAAGAGTGGACCTAGTAGGAGGTGCACCATCACAAAAGCTAGTTATGCCAACCAAGACGAGATAAAGAGATGAGGTAAGAGTCTATATTAGTTGGTTTGAAATTTGATTTGGGTATTTGTATTTTTTAGGCTAATTTATAGGTGGGGGTATAGAAAACATTAGTTGAGGGGTATAAAAATAGGGTAGGTTAGTTTTAGGACAAGTTGGATTGTTGTTTGGGAATGTTTTTAGGTGAAATTAATCATGTTAGGTTTGTGCCATTCGGCCCTAGGTCTGAACCAGTCACCAATGTCGGTGAGGTTCACTGACATCGATCGACATGACACCAAAGTTAGCAGGTGTCTGCCGATGTCAGCAAACATTTAGGCTTATAAATCACCAACATTGGAAGTAATGTCAATGTTGATGACTGTGAATGATTGGAAAAATAGGAGAAAGGGTTTAATTAGATCCCTAGTGGAAGTAGTCAACTAGCCTAATGATTGAGCTAGCCTCAGAAGACCCCATGTTGACTGAGTGTTACCTACATAGCCTATTTTAGGTCCTCAAGCCAATGTAGCTCTCATAGAGCCTAGGAAAAATATCTAAAAGGGTGTGATAGGTTAAATGGGTAAAAAGGTAAGTTAAGATAGGTTGAGAGGTCTAGGGATTAAAAGATAGGTCATAGTGTTAAGGGTCAGGGATATAGGCCATGAGGATTAGAGTTGTGACAGGTAGGTAGACCTAGGGTGGAGGGAGAGGAGAGACAATAAAGCCTAAGGTAGAGAGAGAGGCAATGAAGCCTAGGGTAGAGTGAAAAGAGTAGGGTAGTTAGTGAGGTGGGTATATGGCTGAGCTAACCTTAGAAGACTTCATGTTGACTCAGTGCTACCTACATATCCCAATTTAGGTCCTCAAACCAATGTAGTTCTCCCAGAGAGAAGGGAAAAAAGGTAGTGATATAGTATATTAAAAAGTATGTGACTTGAGTTGTTGTGTGTATGGATGCAAGCGAGGATGGAGTTGACATTATTAGATCATTTATCGAGGTTGTTGACACATATGAGGAGGGATGTCACTCCAGATGAGTGGGAGCATATGGTGACCATGGGGTTAGGAGGAGTGTGATGATATTATCAAGTCACTTGGGATATGTCCCTGATGATAGTATTGATTGAGAGGTGGGATCACACCACCAACACCTTCCATCTATCGATCAGAGAGTTGACAGTGACTCAGGAGGATGTTTATAGGATTTTGTGGCTACCACTCTAGGGTGAGGAGCTCTTCACATGCTAGAGAGAGGAGCATGATATACACATGATTACATTATATGGAGAGCATGTTAGTGAGGTGACCTACCATTCTATGAGTTTTTCATATGAGCCACTCTATATGGCTAATGAGGAACAACATTGATTGAGCATCTTAATGATGATCAAGATCATAGTGTATGCATTACCAAATATAGATAGTGGTATATTTATGATTGCATTGAGAGGTGTGCTTGTATAAATGGTTGAGTAGTGCACTATTTTTACCTAGGGTCCAGTATTTTTGGTGTAGTTATACAGAGAGATGTAGGGTTTGAGGCTATGATGGTGATATAATTTGTGTCAACCATTTACTACATTATTGGGCATATGAGCACATCATGGTGACATGACCATTAGGGTTACCTACCATGATCCTAACCAACTTTAGGGTTGGTTTTAGGCATTAGAGAGAGGGCATGACACAGACTCCAACAAATGGTGTGGTTCAAGACATTACCTACTATAGGTGCATGATTGAGGGTTTGATCCCTACTAATATTTTGTGGAGACCTTATCTGACATACTCAGTTTTTAGAGCATAAGCAAAAAAACTAGTGGTTTTGCAGAGCTCACTATGGGTTAGGGGAAGATGAGTCGGTGAGTTAGAGATGGTACCCATGACACAGGTCAAGAGGTAGTTTGGTCTAGTTTAGGATATTCCACATACCTTTCCTTGATATATGAGGGATGACATAGAGGTACCTCTACCATTACCCTAGGAGATAGATGGGCCAAATTTTTAGGAGATGCCAGTAGGGCTAGGTGTTGGAGACCCAAGGTGCATAGTAGCCTATACAGCTTAGTGGGTAGGGTTACATCCTATGGTGGAGGTCAGGAGGCCACAACCATATTTATAGGGGTTGGTGAGAGAGAGTGATGCAGTCGTATAAGCCCAAGATGTAGTAGTGTAGGATTGAGAGATAGCCTAAGCATAGGTTTTAGCCTTATAGGGGTAGGTGGTGATGTTATAGGGTCAGATTAGGGCTCTATAAGGCTAAGTTGTAGCACTACAGGGCCAAGTTATTGTTTTATAGGGTCAGGGGACTATAGTGATAGTAGAGAGAGATAGTCTAAGAGAAGCAGGCCAAGCTAATCCTCTTCCACCACCACAATAGGGACTAGTATAGGCTGGGCCATCATTAGGTTCTATGGGACCTCCATAGAATATATCTATGGTGAGACATTTGACTGCCCTAGATGAGATTGCCTATTATGAGAGGGCAATTAGAGAGTTTCCACAAATTCAAAGATATTTAGAGTTTAGAGAGTAAGAGCAGTCTATATCATGTGCCATGACTTATAGCTCATGTAGATGCATATGGGTGGAGAGTGGTGATGACATGGCTTCCCCATGAGCACACAGAGAGCCTTGAGGATCCTAAGTGTCAAATTTTTCCATTTTTGATTATCTATGTTATATGTATACTGACCTATGAGCTGAAGATGCGAGATGTATATTTTGAGAGAAAGAGATGATGTTATGATGATGTATTTATGGACATGTATTTTGATCTCACACACACACACACACACACACACACACACACACACACACACACACACACACACATATGAGATGTTCATTTATTGCTATGTTGAGATGTGCTTATTGTGATAGATGACTATGATGTGGATGATGATTATTTTGTGCTATGATAATTTGATGTTAATGTTGATCATGTTAAATGAGTTAGGCTAACCTTTCCCATATATGTGATGGCATATGCATATTTGGTTGGTTATCTTCATCTTAGCATTTTTCCATATTTCATGATGGTGTATGCTTAAAATGAATAAATTGGTTATGTTAGTTTATTTCAACATTTTTCCATATTTTTGATGGTGTATGCATAAAATAAATTGAGTTGGCTTTGTTAGTGTTGATATGACATTATTATTTTTTTTCCACCTCAAATAGAGAGATCCATATGTGATGTGGATGGGAAAATAAAGAGGCAGAATGCTTGTGCATTGGCAAAGACTGTAATTAGAACATAAATAGGTGTAGGAAAATGAGCCTCTTTCATGCCTTATATCTTTTAACCATTATGTTCATTAGATAATCATCATGTTTACCTTATATTAAGTGAGCTTCATAGTCCTTTGAAAGAGTATGAGGGGAAAAAGGGTAAAATGAGGAAAAATGTTTGGGTAGCATAACCTACAAAGTAGGGATGATATGACCTTGTTGTGGGTGACCCGAGAGCCACTATAGGCAAGTCCATGACTTAAAACCTTTTTTTTTAGTAAGATGGTCAATATGGGAAGCCTATAATAGGATTTTGTATGAGTTAAGGTCATGTAAAGATGATCGATGGGAGAAGCCTTTTTCATTTGTTTTTCCCTTTGAGAACAAATCTTGGCTTAGCCATCTTTCAAGGGAGTGGTCTAAACATTTGTTTTTAATTTTAAATAGATGTCCTTCAAGGGAGAAATCTATTGATAGTAGCAAAGGGAAGTTACGTAGTTGTCCTTCAAGGGAGTAGTCTACGTTGAAAATCATGACCTGAGACTTTATAACTTTATCACATATCCCATTTTTTTTTTGCTTTTAGTCATGGACAAGACTATAGAGGCTTAGGAGTTTTCCACTTTGAGAACAAAACCATACCACTGTGTAAGTTAACTAAGTGTATAGGAGTAAGGGTGTAGAAAAAGGGAAGTGAATGTAATAGGGATGCTCAAGGGATGAGCTCAAGTTAAACATGAGGTAAACTGATGCTTGCTTAACAAAAAATTGGTTGTAGGTGTAAGGCATTTAAAGGCTCAGGTTTTGGCCTTCCTTCAAGAGAAGACAAGTGATAAGTTCCTGAGCCATATTTTTGAGTTATGATATAAGGTCCAAGCCAATTAGGAGCAAACTTACCCCATTTGTTGTTCTCCATATTCATCACGTGTTGATTTTTTTTTAAGATGAGATCTCCTACATTGAAATCTTGCTCTTTGAGATTTTTGTTATAAGTGCATTTAATACACTCTTGATAGATTTGGAGGTGGTTAAGGGCTATGAGATGATGTTCATCAATCAATTCAAGTTGATCCAAATGTTTTTGGTGAAATTCATCATTAGTATGTCTTGTAGAGAAATGCAAAGAGAAGGAATCTAGACTTCAAGAGGCAAAATAGTCTCCATCCCATATACCAATGAAAAAGGTGTAGCACCCATAGGGGTTTGAATGCTAGTGCAGTAAGCCCATAAAGTAAAATGAATGTGTGTGTGCCAATCTTTGCCCATATCATTGACTACCATCATGAGAATTTTGGTCAATGTTTTGTTAGAAGTTTCTACCTATCCATTAGCTTGTGGATAGTATGGTGATGAGAAGCTTAATTTGATTCCAAATGTATCACAAAAACTTTGAACAGTCTTGTTTTTAAAATATTTACCATTATCTATTATAATTTTATGAGGGACACCAAAATGATAGATGATGTGATGGTTGATGAAGTCAATAATTTTGTTAGCTTTAGTGGAGATGAGAGGGATGTCCTCGAACACTTGGTAAATTATTCAGTGGTACCAATGATAGAATGATGATGGAGGGATGAATGAGGGTTAATTTCATTGATTAGATTTAAGCCCCATTCAGAGAAGGGCCAAAAGTTTTTTGCAACTTGTAATTCATGACTAGGAACGTGAAGGAGATTAGTTTGTTGTTGACACTTGACATAATATCAAATGTAATCAGCATAGTCTTGATGAAGTGTGGGCCAATAATAGCCAAGTTGAAGGATACACTTGGTAACTACATGACCATTGAAATGCCCACCATAAATCCCATCATGGACTTCCTTAATAGCGAAGGGAGTCTTAGTACTAGTGAGGCATCTAAGGAGAAGACCATCAAAACCTTTCTTGTAGAGAATTCCCCGTAGTATAGTGTAATGAGTGACATGTTTTATGAAGGCCCATTTCCCATTATTGGAGAGATTAGAAGGGGTAATAGAGAAGGAATGATAATCCATGAGTTATTTGTACCATAAGTCATGTTGGTTGGCTATTACATTTTTGACAAAGAGGATGTTAGTTGAGACATAGGAGGGTAATGTTAAGTGTTGCATGGTGACATAGATTCACAAATAGGAGGATGAAGAGGGTATGTGTGAGGCAAGTGAATCCATCATGTCATCAAACTTGTTTGTAAATCAAGGAATAGTTTGTAAGAGATAAGAGTCAAATAATCCCAATAAGGTATCTATATGATGTTTATACCATTGTAAAATTTTGATTTTGCATAGGTAAGAATCATTAACTTGGTTAACCACTAGCTAAGAATCATCAAAAATGGTTAGGGATTTGATACCCAAGAAGAGAGTTATTTGAATTCCTAGAATCAAAGCCTCATATTCGGCCATATTATTATGCAATCAAAATCTAGTTTAAATGACAAAGGTATAGGCTCACCATCTAAAGGAATAAGAATGACCCCACACACCCACCATGTTGACATTTAGATTCATTAAAGAACATCATCATTTGATAGGAGATGTCATTGGTGGAGAGCATTGCAATGGATTCATCAGGGAATTTGAGGTTTCAAGGTTGATTGTCAAGTAAAGGGGTGGCAGCTAACTAGTCAGTGATTGTTTTCCCCTTAATAGGCTTTTACAGAATGAACTCTAAGTAAAATTTAGAAAGAATTATGAGCCATCGAGCTACACATTGGTTGTGAAATGGTTTGGAATGCATGTATTTGAGGGGATAATTATGGGTGACCACATAGGTTTTGTGGTTTAAGAGATAATCATGAAGCTTGCAAGTGGAAAAGACCAATGCAAGGCAAAGTTTCTTAGTATGGGTATATCGAATCTCAAAATCAATAAGTGTTTGGATTATGTAATAAACCACCTTCTCTCGATGTTGGTCATCTCGACGTGCAATCATAACACCTAGAGAATGGTCTATTGCAGAGATGTATAGGTAGAAAGGCATATTTTCCTTAGGTGGAATAAGAACCAATGGGGAAAGGAGATATTGTTTAAGTGCATCAAAAGCCTCCTAGCAATCTGTATTCTAATGGAAGGAGACATCCTTTTTGAGGAGATGGTGAAAGGGTTGGTAGCAATCTGATAGCTAGAAAATGAATTGATGGATTGACTAAAGTTTGCTTTGTAGGCTACAGAGTTGCTTGATATTAGTAGGTATAGGCATCTCTAAGATTTCTCTAACCTTAGTAGGATCAAACTCAATACCATGGAGAGAAATGATAAAACCTAAGAGCTTACTGGAAAGAACAACAAAGACACATTTCTTTGGGTTTAGTTGAATGTTATATTGGAGGAGATGAGAAAATATAATTTTGAGAATTGTCAAGTGATCTTAACAAAGTTTAGCCTTGCCGAGTAAGTCATCCACATAATCTTCCATATGTAGGAGATCATGGAAAATGTAAGTCATGGTGCCTTGGTAAGTTACACCAATGTTCTTCAGGCCAAAAGGCATGACCTAATAATAGAAAGTCCCCCATGGGGAAATAAAGGTTGTCTTGTGTTGATCCTCAAGAGTGACCAAGATTTGATTATATTTAGAGAATACATCCATAAATGATAGCATCTCATGGCTGACCATTAAATCAACAATTTGGTCGATACTTGGCAATGGTAAATCATCTTTTGGACAAGTGAGGTTTAAATCATGATAGTTGGTGAAAATGTGGATTCCCTTGGTCACTTTTATGATAGGAATAATATTAGAAATCCATTGTGGGTAGTTGATGGGTTGGATAAAGTTAACAAAAAGGAGGCATTGGAGCTCTTCTTTGACAAGGAGAGTTATACAAGGATGCATCTTGCGAAGCTTCTGCTTAACAGGTTTAACATCTTGATTAGTGACAATGTTATGGGTGATGATAGAGGGGTCAATACTAGGCATGTCATTGTAAGACCAAGCAAAGGATTTGCTATGGTCATTAAGAAATATGGCATAATTAGCTTGTTTAGAGGAATCTAAAGACTAACCAATCTTAAAGATGTAAGGGTTATCATGAGAGGGTAGGTTGATGTCAATGGTTTATTCATTTAACATAGCTTGTGTTTCAGATGGGAGCGATCTTTGGATATAGGAATCATCTGCACCCACATAGGTGAGAATTGCATCATCATCTTGACAATGGATAGTGTTAATAGTGGGAGAGTCTTCATCAATTATTCCAAGATAAATGAGAGGAAGGGACCTTGTTTCCTTACCTTGATGATAGGTGAGAGGCCCCAAATGGATGGTATTTATTGAAAAAAAATTTAGGAGGTATAGATAATTCCAATTTGATAGGTGATGGTGGAGAAGGTGGAGAAGGAGAGTCTATTTCTTTGATAATTGGTACATGGTAAGCTTAATGAGTTTAGTTGGTTCATCATATCCTACTCCATGCCTCTTTTTGGCATTTTCAATGGTGTTGCTAGTAGGATATTCAATAGGCATATGGACACCTTGTTCGTAGTGACACAAACCAAATCCTTTCTAGGCACACCTATAGAGATAGATTTGAGTGAATGTAGGGTTACTAAAGAAAGAGAAGTCACAGGTAAATGGTTGTGGTGAAGAAGATGGATTGCTGACAATGAGAGCTTAATCAATTCCCCCATATGTGATATTGGTTCAAATGTTAGGGGGCCCATAAGGGATGACCATCTCAATACAAGGATCATTATTTGGGTGCATGTGAAGTTTTCCATACTCTTGTGGAGTATAGAACATGTTGAGCATCAACAAATGATATTTTCCAAGTCACAAACATTGAAAGGTCTCCTCCATGGGATCTTTGTTAGGAATTTGTGTTGTCAATATTTGAGTAACCATGGGAGTGGAGCTTGTAGAAGCTTTAGAAGTATCATGAAGAGAATATGTTTTAAATGGAATGAGAATATCATTGGGACTATAGGTCATGTTACATGTTTTAAATGGAGGTGGGTTAGCAGGTATGACATGTACTTGTCCATCATGTTCAAACTTTACACAGTGGTGCAAAGTTGAGGGTACACATGCCATAACACATATCCAAGGTCATCTAAGTAGTGTGTTATATTGGAACTCTCCTTTCACAACATAGAAGAGCTCAAGAATAGTGTATTGACCTACACGGATATGTAAGACAACAATACCCACCATAGTCATTGTAGTATCATTAAAGGAGTAGAGTACTATATCAATTTGAGACATGCAATTATCGAGAAGGGCTAGTTATTTGTAGGCATGGATAGAAATAATATTAATAATAGCTTCCCCATCGATCATAACTCTCTTTATATGATTTTGATTAATATATGTGGTAATAAAAAGGGTAGAATCCTGATCTTTAGGATGTTGAAGTGGAATCTCTGATTCACTGAAAGAAATTAAGGAGATAGAATTAAGGGAACTGACCAAAGCTGTAAGAGGTTGGGGATTATCTGATTGTACCTCAATCACCTGAAAATCACTAATCAAAGCTTGATGGTGTTGGGATGAGTTTTGGATTAACTCATACAAAGACATTTTCATAGGAGTTTGGTGAAGTTGTTTCACCATTGAGCTTTGAATAATGTCCAAAGATGTTGTTTTAGGAACACCCAAGATGGAAATATTAGGATTAGGAGGTGGAGTGTCTTTGGTGAAAGGATGAGCCCAAGGAGAAATGACCTTTTCCTTAGCTTTATCTTTTTGGTTTTGTGACCGTGTAGCCACATTAACTGTGTTGATTTAAAATGTTAGTGAAGGAGGTGGTAAAGGGGTTACAATGACATCTTTAGGTTTGAATTTAGGTGGAATGGTAGGAGGCACTGAGGATGCCAAAGGTGGAATAATAGTAAGGTTAATGACAATATCATCAAAGAGAGTGTCGACATCGAAGTGTTATTGAATAACCACTATGAGGGATTTACAAATCTTAGTATCATGTCCAGGTGAATGGTGACATAAACATACTTGTGTATCATTAAACCAAGATGGCTTCACTCCAGGATAACTATAAGGCTTAATGGGAGGAAGAGTTATTATAGAAGATTGTAATAACTGATGTGAGAAAATTCTTTGAGAGCCTACAAGTGGGCTTGTACTTGTTGTGCTAATAAGAGTAGACAATTTCTTGTGTTTTGGTGTTGAAAAGGTAATTTTATGTGGTGATTTATTTGGTGATGGTAGAGTTATGTGTTTTTTTGTCACTTTCATAGTGTCAAATGTGAGAGGTCTACTAGATGGAAAAGGTAGGATTGGAGGTAGCTTAACCTTTTGTTTTTCTTGGTTAGGCAATATTCCAACTAAGGTAGAGGGGTGTGGTCCCAAAATAGATGGTAAAGTTGAGGGTTGAAGAATGGATTGGTAAGATCTAGGGGGCTTAACATTTTTCTGTAATTTAGGCCACAAAATTCCAACTTCTGATTGAGGAGTTAAATCTAATTTCACCTGTGGATGAATTAAATTAGAAATAGGGTGTATGCCTAAGGGCTTAATCTACTTTAATGGGGTAGATTCTTGTGAGGGTGAGAGTTTTGATATAGATGATTGAACTTCAGGTGCTTTTGGTGAAGAAGCTCTAGCTTTGTCAAAGACCTCAGGGTAAAGGGTAGTAAGAGGGTTGGTAGTAAAGGTTAACATTCATTGTGTTGGATAAGGAATTTTAAGCTAGTCCCAAAATGCTGCATGATCTAGCTTGTTGGAGTCAAGGAATTCTAGACCTTTCACCAAATATGAGAAGGGTTTAGATGAAGTTGATGTAGGCCTTACAATTGTGTCCTTAGAAGGCTATGGTGTTTGGGAGAGAGGGAAATTGTTGGTTTATACTACTTCAAGCCAAAGATGAGAAAGAACCGCAATGGGGTCCTCTTTGACAGAGATAGGAGAAGAGACATGGTCTATCATGGGTGGAGGTGAGGTAGGCAAAGAATGTTCCTCAAGAGGGTAAAGCATATGTATTATGGCTCCCTCAACATTTGGGTGAGGCATGGGTAAATTATGACCCTTCATAGGTAAAAGAAGGGGTAAGAGTGGTAAAATTGGAGTAGGCACAATAGGTCTCTCATCTATTATGGGAGTAGATAATACTGAGTCCTCTAAGTGCAAAGGTGGAGTGGGTGGGGTTCTACTCTCTATAAGTGGAGGAGAAGTAAGAGAAGAAGGTTCCTCAAGAGGGTATAATGTAGGAATGATGTTCCCTTCAACATGTGGTTAAGGAAATGGTAGGGTGTGGTCTTCAAGTGGTAAGAGGATAGGTAATATTGGTGCAAAAGGAATTGGCATTATAGGCTCTTCAGGAGGTAAAAGAAGTGGTAAAGTAGGCTCTTCCTCTAGAGAGTGTAGAACATGTGAAATGGGCTCTTATATTTGAGGAAGAAGAATAGGAAAAACAAATTCTACTTAATGTGGGGGAGGATTCGATGAAATGGATGTCTCCTGTTGAGGGAAAGGTTGAACTAGAGGTAAAGGAAAGACCATATTAACCGTATGGATATTATGATAACCTGAGTTAGTTGTGGACTGGATAATATTTTGATTTGGTGAATGGTTAGGAAAAGGGTGTTTGAACACATCCATACTTTGATTAGGGGGTACATTAGGATTATCTAAGATGAGATCACCTCTATCAAGCATGTCTTGAATAATGTTTGTGAGTGTCTTACAGTTATTAGAATTGTGGCCTTTGATGCGATGGTAGCCACAAAATTCATTTTATTTGTACCAAGTGGGGATAGTATGGGAAGGGTCAAAATGTATAGGAGGTTTGATCTGAGGAAGGGTTATGACACCTTGTTGCAATAGTTTTTCCAAGATGGATGTAAATGACTCCCTAATGGGAGTGTATTGTCTTTGTTCATACCGTTGTTGGAATTACTTGGTCAAATTTTGGGAAGTCAAGGAATTTAATTGGTTTGTGGTTGTGGAAGATCCCAACTTAATGAGCATAGTATTGGTAGAGCCTTTAGCTTTTTGGTTAGAGGGAGAAGTTCTAGAGGAGGAGTCATTTGATTTAGAATTGAGATTCTTACTGCCAAACTTGACTTTGCCTTCATCTATAGCATGAACCTCAAGATTCCATGCCATTGTAAAGGCCTCATCAAATGTGCAAAAATTTTGTACCCAAAGTGTGGATGAGATGTGCTTAGCACATGCCCTTGATAAGATCTCAATAATCTCAGGTTGGGGTAAGGAGAAGGAGAGTTGATTGATCAAGCTTCTCCTATGAGCGACAAAATTTGCAATAGACTCATCATCAAATTGTTTGATAGAATAAAGGTCTATTATAGAAACCTTATTAGAAATGTTATTAGAGAAATGGCCTAGGAATATTTTTGTGAGTTGGGTAAACAAAAAAAGGGAATGCTAAGGTATAGATATATACCAATCCAAGATAGCACCTGTTAAGCACATAATATACTAAGAGGGGGGGTGTATCAGTATATATATCCTATAAAACTTTCCCTTAATCAAACATTCAATATATGCAATAAAACTCAAATAATAAACATCACACAAGAAAGAGAGAGACACCAGATATAAAAGAAAACCCAATGTGGGAAAAACCACAAAGAACAATCTCAAGTATATCCATGAGAACAAACTCACAGGAGCACCATACCCCTTTTCCGAGTACCAACCTCAGCTACAATTCGTGAGCACAGACCCACAAGAGCTTCAAACCCCTTTGCCAAGAACCAACCTAGCTATCATTTGTGAGCACCAACCCACATGAGCATCAACCACTTTGTGTATACCACACACCTATCTCTCAGTGTTGCTATATTAGCAAATGATAGTTTAATACAACATATATTTCCTCTCTCTCACCTTTGCTCTTCTAAGCTAGATAATACAATATCAAATTAACCTCTCACTCTCATATTACAAATGGCTACTCAAGCCTTTATTTATAGCTTTCCAAATGACCTTTGGCCTTCCCCCTTTGTGGCCTTTCAATCCTCATGGAAAATGGCACCAATCTTGGATGACCCTTCATATCTAAGCATTTAAAAAGTCATGTGGTGACCCTTCATGACCAAAAACGTCCTTCCCACTTTTGTCCTTATCTTTGGTGACTCTTCATATTCCTCAAAGTGTCCCTTCATGAGAAATTGCACCTTTACTCTTTTGTCTTCACTTGGTGACTCTTGGTATTCCCAAAGATGACTCTTCATGGGAAAATGCATCCCATCCTTCTTTTATCTTTACCCCGTGGCTCTTCGACTTCTCCATGGGCCCTTATTTTGTCTCATATGCAACCAAAAATATATTTGTTAATATTAAATAAATATTAACTCATATTAGCCAAGATATATTTATTACAAACAACATTAAATGCAATGGGGCCTTTATCACCAATAATGTTGAACCTTTGACATCAATGACAATATTTCCAACAATCTCCCCCTTTGTCATTGATGGCAACCTCAATCCTGAAATTGCCACAACATGTCACATGCACATCCTGTCATCTGAAAACATATAGTAACTCCCCCTTACTATAGCAACCTGTACATATTTTTTGCTCCTGCACCTGTACCTATTATTCTCTACCTTTGACATCAATGGCAAAGGGCCTACTTGGAGCTAACACTTAGCTCGCCCTCAACTGATGCAGAACCTCAATGGCAAGAAGTAAGGAAAGTTACTCCCAACTTCTCTCGTAGATACTCAAATGTGTCTTTTGGTAGTGCTTTTGTGAAAATATTTGCAATCTACTCTGTAGTACTAATATATTCCAACTTAACATGGTGATCTGTAACCTGCTCTCTCAAAAAGTGATATCTAATGGGAATATGTTTTGTTCTTGAATGCATTACTAGATTTTTTGAAATATGTATAGCACTTGTGTTATCACAAAAAATGGAAATAGGTTCATCATACTTTACCTTGATATCTTCCAAAGTTTGCTTCATCCAAAGCACTTGAGTACAACACAATACTGTTGCAATATATTCTGCTTCAGTTGTAGAAAGTGATACTGAGTTCTGCTTCTTGCTTAGCCATGATACTAAGCTATCACCAAGGAAGAAAGCTCCTCCACTTGTACTCTTTCTGTCATCTAAGCACCCTACCCAATCTAAATCTGTATAAGCAACTAAAGTGAAATATTTACCTATGGGATACCATAATCCATAATCCAATGTCCCTTTGATATATCTAAATATTCTTTTCACCAACTGAACATGACTATCTCTTGGAGATGACTGATATCTTGCAACTATACCTACTGCATGCATGATGTCTGGTCTCAATGCTATCAAATATAAAATACTACCAATCATAGATCTATACAAAGATTGATCTGTAACAGGTGAATCTTCATCCTTGCTCACCTTATTTCCTATACACATAGGTGTGCCAACTGGTACACAATTCTCAAAACCAAATTTCTTCAACATTTCCTTAGCATATTTACTTCGAGATATAAAAATTCCTTTATTTGATTGAAATATTTATAATCCTAAGAAAAATGATAATTCTCCAAGCATAGACATCTCAAATTCTTTTTGCATTCTATCAAAAAATTCTTTTGTCATCTTTTCAATATTTCCTTCAAAAATGATATCATCAACTTAAACCACAACAATCAATTGATGCTCACCTTCTAGTTTGATGTAAAGATTACTATCAGCAAATCCTCTCTTGAATCCTTGATCTTGTAGGTACTTATCAAGTCTTGCATACCATGCTTTGGGAGCTTGTTTTAATCCATACACTGCTTTCTTCAATTTGAATACATGATTACTAATATTCGAGAGAATAAACCCCTCAGGCTGCTCAATGTAGACCTCTTCTTTAAGATTCCCATTTAGGAAGGTATATTTGACATCCATCTAAAATACTTTGAAATTTTTAAAAATTGCATATGCAAGAAACATTCTAATAGACTCTAACCTTGCTACTAGTGCAAAAGTTTCTTCAAAATCTATTCCCTCAATCTGAGCATATCCTTTACATATTAATCTTGCTTTATTTCTGGTTACTTCTCCATTTTCATTCAACTTATTTCTATAAACCCATTTTGTTCCTATCACATTGTGATCTTTTGGTCTAGGCACTAATTCCCAAGTATCATTCTTTTCTATCTGATCTAATTCTTCATCCATAGCCTTAACCCAATGCTCATCATGTCTGGCTTCTGAAAAAATTCTAGGCTGAATTTTAGATAACAAAGAGAAATTAACTTGTTTAAGTTCACTTACCATCATTCTTCTGGTGCGAATTCCTTCTTTTATATCCTCGATGATGTCACTTTCATTATGATTTTTTTGAACATATTTAGATGGAGTCTTGGTGCCCTTTTTCTCCTTTTCCTCATCTTCATCTGATTCTTCAAAGCCTTCCTCTTCAATGATTTCAAAAATGTCTACTGGATCACTGATCTTTTGTGTTCCATCTTCTTCTATCCTGACACTTGCACTTTCAACAATTTTCTTGGTTCTTTTTTTATAACATTTATAAGCTTTACTTTTGCAAGAATAACCAAGAAATATACCTTCATCTGCTCTAGATTCAAACTTACCAAGTTTTTCATTGGTTTTGTTTATGAAGCATTTGCTACCAAAAACTCTGAAATAATCAACTGTTGTTGGTTTGTCTTTCCATAGCTCATAAGGAGTTTTGTCACTATTGACTCTTAATAAATCTCTATTCTAAATATGCACTATTGTACCAACTACCTTTCTCCAATATTTATTTGCTATCTTGGATTCATTTAGCATTGTCCTCGTCATCTCTTGAACTATTCTATTTTTTGTTCAACTACTCCATTTTGTTGTGGAGTTCTGGCTGCTGAATACTATCTCTTTATTCCATGATCTTCACAAAACTCAATAAAATAATTTGACATGAATTCTCCTCCTCGATCTGATCTTAGACACTTAATCTTCAGATTAGTTTCATTCTCAACTAATGCTTTGAACTATCTAAAAGCTTCTGATTTTTTCTTTAAAAACATTATCCAAGTCATACGTGAAATATCATCAATAAGTAACATGAAATATTTATCACCTTGAGTACTTTGAGTCCTCATAGGTCCACATAGATTAGTGTGAACAAGCTCTAGCATCTGAGTGGTTGAGTACTCTTTTGTTTTGAACTACCTTCTAGCCTGCTTCCCATGCTGACAAGGTCCACAAAGCATGTTAGATGGCTTTGTGATTGTTGGAAGATTCCTGACTGCTTGCTTTTTGCAAATTTTGACAAGATTGTCAATATTTATGTGCCCCATTCTCCTGTGCCATAGCCAACTTTATTCAATCTGACTCAAACAACATTTTTGACCTTTGATGTCTGATAGAATATATAAGTTATTACATATTCTCTGAGCATCTGCAATTAATACATCTGAATCTTTTCTTCTAATTTCACAACCTTCTACATAAAAATTTAGTGTGTGCCCTTGATCACACATTTGAATTACACTCAAAATATTATGATTAAGACCTTCTACATATAAAATATTTTTAGTTTTAGTTCTACCATTATCTAAACTTAGTGTACCTTTTTCGGCAATTTTGGCAGTAGTGTTGTCCCCAAATTTCACTATGCCACCATTGATCTTCTTCAGGGTTATGAACTTGCTCTTGTCTCCTATCATGTGCCTTGAACATCCACTATCAATAAACCATGGATTTTCTTAATTTCTTGCATGCAAAGCTATCTGGACCAACATAGAACCTTCAGATTATTTCTTCTGCCATGTTTGAACCTTTTTCTTGATGAATGAAGCCCTGAAACTCTGGTCCTTCTTGATTGACTCGAACATGCTTCTACAATACCGAGCTATGTGTCCGAAGTTGTTACACTTGTAAAAAATTATGGTCTTTTCATCAAAGCTTGATAGAGGAGCAAAAGAGTTATAGCTTCTGCTTGACTCTATATGACCTTCCTTTTCCTTATTTTTGAGATTGTTAGCTCTTTTTCAACATTCTAATTTCTTATGACCATATTCATTGCAATAAAAATAGTACCCATAAAAATAGGACCTATTTGAGAATCTCTAACCTAATTGCCTTTTATAGCTTTGTTCCTTCTAGCCTTCTTTGTCCTCTGTATTATTCATTCCTTCACTTCTTGTTTCTTTATTTGTAAGAGTTTCAACATAGCTCTTCTTCTTTTCAAAACTGGTACCTGTCTTATCTGATATTGCCTTTTGGCTTTCTAATATCTTATTCAGCATATTAGTGCTATTCTCAAATTTTGAATCATTGACTATTTTATTATTGACTGCTTTCTCAATCTTTTCTTTTAAGGAGGCAATTTCAATAACATACCTTTCACATTCTTTTCTTGATATTTCCAACTGTGCTATCAGATCTTCAATTATCTCCTTTGACTCCATGTCATTTTTCTCAATTTGATGCTTTAATCTTCAATTTTTCTTTTCAACAATTTTCAACTCTTCTAAGGCACACATGAGTTCTCCTTCCATATTCACTTCGGTTTCATCCTCTTCTTTTTCTTGATCAACTATTCTTTTTCTTATAGAGGCACCTTTATGTATGGTCATCTTGTGCTTCCCTGATCTACCTTCAAGCTATAAAACTTTTCAAAAAGGAACCTACTCTGATACCAATTGTTAAGCATAGAATATACTGAGGGGGGGGTGAATCAATATATATATCTTATAAAACTTTCCCTTAATCAAACATTCAATATATGCAATAAAACTCAAATAATAAACATCACACAAGAAAGAGAGAGACACCAGATATAATGTGGAAACTCAATGTGGGAAAAACCATGGAGAACAATCTCAAGTATATTCATGAGAATAAATTCACAGGAGCACCATACCCCTTTGCCGAGTACCAACCTCAGCTACAATTCGTGAGCACCAACCCACAAGAGCTTCAAACCCCTTTACTAAGCACCAACCCAGCTATCATTCATAAGCACCAACCCACATGAGCATCAACCACTTTGTGTATACCACACACCTATCTCTCAATGTTGCTATATCAGCAAATGATAGTTCAATACAACATCTCTTTCCTCTCTCTCACCTTTGTTCTTCTAAGCTAGATAATACAATATCAAATTAACCTCTCACTCTCATATTACAAATGGTTACTCAAGCCTTTGTTTATAGCTTTCAAAATGACCTTTGGCCTTCCCCCTTTGTGACCTTTCAATCCTCATGGAAAATGGCACCAATCTTGGATGACCTTTCATATCCAAGCATTTGAAAAGTCATGTGGTGACCCTTCATGACCAAAAACGTCCTTCCCACTTTTGTCCTTATCTTTGGTGACTCTTCGTATTCCTCAAAGTGTCCCTTCATGAGAAACTATGCCTTTACTCTTTTGTCTTCACTTGGTGACTCTTGGTATTCCCCAAGATGACTCTTCATGGGAAAATTCATCCCATCCTTCTTTTGTCTTTACCCCATGGCTCTTCGACTTCTCCATGGGCCCTTATTTTGTCTCATATGCAACCAAAAGTATATTCATTAATATTAAATAAATATTAACTCATATTAGCTAAGATATATTTATTACAAACAACATTAAATGCAATGGGGCCTTTATCACCAATAATGTTAAACCTTTGACATCAATGACAATATTTCCAATAGCACCTAAAAGAGACATAGGGAAAGTATGAAGTAGTAATGCATCATTGTGCCCTATTAAATAACAAGCATGTCCAAATGCTTGCAAGTGCTATTGTGGGTCCTCTTTACTCTGGAAATGAGTAAATTTAGGGAGTTCCCATTGGCTTGGATAACGGTGAATAGGCATAGAAGGGTGGATTGGTTCATTGCATATCTGATCATAAGATAACACAGTCTTTGAACCAAAAACAGATGTCTCTAGATTAGACATCTTGTCCATCAACATCTTAATGAGGTCTGGAGGGGGATTAGTTTGGAGAATACCTCCTAAGTTATATGGAAGTTGATAGGAAGTAGAGGGAGCATATGACATAGCTTGTTGAGGTTTTATTGGAGCAACATAAGGATAATGAGTCATAATCTAGGGTACAAAAAGAAAAGGGGCTTGTCTCATTGGGTTAGAGTCTATGCCTTGGTTGGTTGTTATTACAGGTTGGATTATTGGCATGGTTAGAATGGATAAATGGTGAGTCATAACTCAAGTAATTATAGGTGCGAGGGTAGATGGAATAGGTACTGCTAAATTATGGAATGGGGTGTGACTTGACTAAACTAGTTATGGTTGTGAAAGTAGGGAAGTCACACCAGGGTTTAGGTGGGATTGGGTCATTGGAGATGCTACACTTTGGACACTTTTTAGTTGGCTTACTCATTGAAGTGGTGGTTTGGGTAACCATAGGGAAAATAGTGGAGAAAAATGAAACTAAGGTTGTCTCCATTAGAGAGGTTGACATACCATAGATTGGGTCACCCAAAGAATTATGAATTTAACTCATAGCAAGGTAATGTTGAAGGGTTACCACATTATGATTGAGAAATTTAGAAAAATCTTGATCTCCCTCAAGCACAAGGGGAATTTGGTTGGGGCTGGGATTATGCTCTATATTTGAAGTGTTCTCCATGACAAAATTGAAAGTGATAAGGGAAGGTGGAAGTGGTTGTTGGTTTGCATAATTGGTAAGAATTTTGGCTTGAGCTCATGTTAATACCATGGAAGAGGAAGTAAAAATAGTCTTACTACCTATATTAGAAATAGAATAAGTAAAATCCAAGTTTGAGTGCAGATAAGTGGGTTATTTTAGCTTGCTATTTTGAGTAGATGAAATTACACAGTCACTGACGTCAATCGCTTGACTGATGTTGGTAGAAAATTTTTGCTGACGTCAGTGGTTTAATCGATGTTGGTAGGTAAAATCTACCGATACGGGTAGGGTTAACTGAAATCAATCACTGTGATATTCTAGGAGATGGAAAATCTAATGTTTTAAGAAACCAAAAGTTGAAACTAGGTAAAATGGTGGAAGTAAGAAGTTTTTTAAAAAAGGAAGAACACTCAAAAAACTTGAGATAACAGGTTATACAAACTAAGAATTATAAATATTATTGATTTTGTGAATCAATAGGAAAATATCCTTACCAACTCCAACATACAATAGGAAACAGAAAAGCAAAAAAAAAAAAAAATACAGCCAGAAACTATTAAGTCCTAAAGATTAATTTTTAGTCTCGTGTTGGCTTATGCCTTAATCAGATAGTGAGAAGAGAAGTTGGTTATCGAAGGTACTAGAAAGCAATCTAGAGTTAGTTTTAGTGATCAATAAGAAATCTATGTTAGACTAGGTACATGGCTTGCTATAGGAGCTTGCTCTCTGCACTTCATGAACCTAGAGCCAAGTCAGGCTACTTAGCCAAAATATACCTTATATCTAGAGTTTATACTCCACCAGAGAATGGAGTGGGTTCTCCCCTTGGTGGTGAAATCCAAGTAGGATAGCTGGGTAGGTTAAGGTGATCTACCAGGTGATGAAATCCTGATGGGCCTTTTCTTAGGTTAGTTTATATGTTTGTTTATGTGAATATGATTTGGTTGTGTAACACAGGTGCACTACAATTTATTCAAAATGCTCATAATTAACTAGGTGAGTTAATATGCAACAAGTAAACTATGAAATGCAATAAGTTTTAAACCCAAATCTGAAACATTTAGATTCAAATGAAAATAGAGATGAAAAAGGAATAGTGTATGAAATTCACTATCCTAATATGTATGCAATAAGAAGTAAAGAAGATTTTTTTTGTGGTTAAAGAAAATGATAAATTGCTTTTAGAGGCAAAGAGAAAAGAAAGAAAATTTCAATTTAATGCTTTTTAAACAAAAAATAAGATATTGAATTTTTCATTTTAAGAGAAAACAGAAGGAGGAAGTGAAAGAAATGAAATTTTCACTATAATGCACCTATATGAATGCTTAAAACAAGAAATGAACCCAAGAAAAACTCCAGGGTCCCAACGGGCATACCAAAAATGTTTCTCTAAATTTTGTCTATTTTAAGTCTAAAAGAAAATAGAAATAAGGATGGGGATAAGTGATTAGAATGAACCTAGATTTAATTTGTGAACCATATCCTAATGTTATGAGCACTCCTCTTTGGTTGGGGAGGACTACTTGCAAGTAAGAAAGCACTACCACAAGATGTTTGTTAGTAGTAAATAAGTGGGTTTCCTAGCTACATGATTGTTCCAGGAAGTGTGAAACTTCCTTAGAGATGATAGTCCACTTTTGAGAGACAAAATAATAATAAACAACTGAAAGAGAGGTAAAGAGAGAGTGAGAGAGAGAGATAAGATTACCATTATTAACAACCTGTATTCAGCAGAGAGTGATAGGGTGCAAGTGATGTACTCTATTTGTATTTTAGAAGTTGTTTGGGTAGGTTTTGAAGAGGTTAGGGAACCCACAGTCGCTGACATTAGTAAGGAAGTGATCGATATCAATTATACTACCAAGTTCAGTAGTGATGTGATCGATGTTGATTAGGTTGTCAAGGTCAGTAGGGGCAATAATTGTTTGGGAGCTTCCAAAAGGCTTTTCCAGGTCTGGGAAATGATTTGGATCAGGTCTAGGAGGTTGAGAGAGTTATGAGAGAGAGATTATAGTTTGGGTAGATCTGGTCACAAGTTTGGTTGTCAGATTAAGGGTAAATAAGTGAGGAAGCTTTGTAACTCCCTCATAGGGGTTCATCCAAAAGTGTGTAAAGTAATGCATAGTAAATATAAAGTGATAATAGAATAAATATTTGAAAGACCTACAAAATGAGTGATGTACTTAGCTATAGTGGTCGCTGATTGATAAGTGCCAGATTGATGGTCCCTATCAGGGAGTCTAAACCTAAATGCCTAAATAGAGAGAATAAGTGGGTGTTTTTGGTCCTCAAGAGCTCAATTTTTGATCATGATTGACTTACACAAGATGATTGTAAGATAGGATGTCAAAAATAGAATGCCCAAAGCTTGAATGTGAGTAAGAATGAATTCTCTTAATTTTGCTAACCTAGACTTTAGGTTGGAGTTTGGCTTATATTGTCAACGTCAGTGATCCCACCGAAATTGGCCACGGGTTAACCAACATCGATAGCCCTAAAAAAGGTAAACCTTACTATTCTTGGCATTTCTCTATTGTTCTTCATGCCAAGTGTGACAGCCATTATAAAATGGTAAAAAATAAGAGGTTAGGAAGGAAGTAGTTGATTAGGAATTTAATTTGGAAGTGGGAATAAGTCTTGGGTAGTTAGGATGAGGGGACTAAGTATTGAGGTGACTCATCAAGTGAGAATTAGTCATAGGGCAAGATGGTCAAGTAAGGTGGCAATAGGATTTTTTAATTAATTTATTTAAGTCTTTTAAATTAATTAAATGTGTGAGGGGTAAAAGTATGGGTTAGGGAGGTTAATTGTTATTATTGAAAAATGGGTTAAAAAGGGTTTTTGGCATAGGGAGTTATGCACGTGTTTGTGACGTAATTTTGGTGTCTACAATTTATTCAAGAGTTTTGCAAGTACAAATTTGGCTAGAGTTTTACCATAACCAGTGGAGGATACCAAATGAGCCAAGATAATACATATTTATAGCTTTGAGAGGGGGGTCGAGCAAAGGGAGTTCAAGGGTCACTTAGACATGTGTCACCTTGAGAATGGAAATAGTTACATTACATTATGTAAGATACTTTCCCCATGGTTACACCAACATAATCAAGATATTTCAAACTACATTTTGTTATAGATAGGTCCATCTATTGGAATGTCATTTCGATGCTATCTGCTCTTTACTAGCTCATTGAGTTGTGTAACAGTGCAAAAACTTGAACCATTAGCCTATCTATTTATGCTTGTTATGCATCAGATGCTCAGTATTTTACCATTCGTCATTTCCAAATTTGTCTTCAGGTTCTCACCAAACTTATTTGATGCCAACAGCTATTTTTTGTAGTCTAACATTGACATATTGTGGGTAGTCACTCAAGTTTTTTGTCTCTTGTATATTTATGTAGACTTAACCCTTTTGGATTTTTCTTTAAAGGAAATCCTTTTGCATTTTTTCTTGTGAAAACTTCATTTGGACTTTTTATCCATAGCTTATTTTTATTGATCCTTTCTTTATTTTGGGGTTTCTATAGACTCCTTTTGGGTAATTTTTTCAAATGAAATAATTTATTTTGGGCCTTATTCTCACAAAAAATTTGCCCTCTGTCAATTCCTTTTGGTACTTGTAAAATGTCCCTTTGGATTTTTTGAATGACCCTTTCAAAATATTGAAGATGCCTTTTTCTCATGAATTTCCCTTTAGGAAAGCTATGATGGACCTTTGGAAAAGTTGTTCCAAAAAAAAATGTCTGAAATTATTTCTTCAATTTTTTTGAAAAGGACTTTCAGAACTTCTACAAATGACCCATTTGGAAAATCTGTCTCGAACCCTTTGGAACTTTTTAAATGGACTTTTTTAAAGGAAAAGAACCCTTCAGATTTTTTGAAATGAACTTTCTTGAAAGGAAGGAGCCCTTCAGAAAAGTTGGAAATCACCTTTAGAATTTTGTTAATCACCCTTTTGAAAAATTGTAAAGGGATTTGGAAAATGTGAAATGTCCTTGAAAATTTTTGAAATGGTCCTTCAGGATTTTTGAAATCAACTTTTCAAAGGAAAATAACCTTTCAAAAAAGTTGGAAATGGACTTTTTCCTAACAAAACATACCCTTCAGAAAATTTGCAACATACCTTTCAAAACAGTTGAAAGTGTCCTTTAGCTTGGAAAGGTCCTTCAAAAAAATTGAAGTATACCCTTCAAAAAAATTGAAGTGCATTTTCAAAGAATTTATAAATTACATTTTGAAAAAGTTATGTGGAAAATTTGTCTGAAAGAATTCAGCACTGTCTTCAGAAGATTTGTCTCAGACAAATTGTCCAAAAGAATTCGTTATTTGGTCGAATGAAAAGTTTGAATAAAATGCACTTAAGGAAAAATCTTCAAACAAAAATTTCAAAAGAATTTGTCAAAGGCTTAGCAAATACCAAAAATGAACTTTTTGAAAGGAAAAGACTGGTACATTTGTTGTGGCTTTGTCAAAGAACTCTTCTTTTGAATGAAACCTGCATACTAGACCTGATTAGAGATATAGACTTAGGTGGCTAAACTTCAGATAGGGGTGCCCAATTTTGGCTTGAAGGCCCAAACTTGGTCAATAAATTGGTGACTCACAAGGGTAATATGCCTGCTATACTAACCAGACCAGTAGCCTTATCCAACTCAGGGCTAATGGAGTCAATGGATTCTTGAAGATGACTAACAAGGATTATGCCAAAACAAAACACAAGGAAACACACCAAAAAATAATAGCAAGACCAAGCAAAGACAACATAAAACAAGACAAGGACAAACTCACACATGTGCATAATCACTTAGGGAGCATAAAGAAAACAATAAACTATGTACAAAATAAAAAGAGAACTTTAGTAACAATGCTTTTGAAATATCCCATTAACTAGGATATGCAGTTGATATCCATCCAACTATGAGAGTTGGAAATCATTGTGTTGTTTGCACTATGTGATCACATATGGGCCATTCCATAAAACATCAAACTTTGTGTGTTTTCCAGGTTTGGCCCTATCTTCATCCCATTTTAAGATAATGTCTCCTTCTCTGAAACACCTTGGCATGGACTTCTTATCAAAATCCTTCTTTGTTTGTTGTTGGTGAGTTTTCATGGTTTACAAAGCTTGATCTCTTATTTCTTCAAGCTCCATCAACTCACATAATCTAAATTTCATGCTCTCATTATCCATCAATTGTAGTTGGTATGCGAGATCTACAGCTGGTAATTCAAGTGAGACAGGAAATCTAGCTTCCCTTCCATAGAAAAGTGTATATGTTGAATTCCCAATTGCACTCTTTGGGGTGATCCTATCAGCCTAAAGGGTTATCTTCATCTTGGTATGCCAAGTCCTATGATTCTCCTCCATTATCCTCTTTATGATCCTAATTAAGTTCTTGTTTGTGGACTTAGCTAGTCCATTTCCTTAAGGATAGTAGTTGGAGGAGGTGCTAAAATAGATTCCATGCTTCAAAGCCCATTCACGTGTCCTTGTTCCTAAGAAAGCTAATTCATTATCTAAAATGATTATTGAAGGAGCTTCAAACCTGGTTACTTATCTTCATAAGAGTCCAGGATTGAGTTTTCATTTACCTCCTTAAGAGCTATAGCCTCCACCCATCTTGTAAAATAATTAGTGGCTATCAACACCCACTTATGACTAGTACTAGAAGGAGGATTGATCAGACCTATGAAATCCAAATGCCATTGCATGAAGGGTTGCTCAACTTGGATTGGATGAAGAAGCAAGGTAGCTAGATTTTGTTTTCCATCAAAAAGAGCACACTTTTGGCATTTCCTTACCCAATCATGAGTGTCCTTAAACAAGCTAGGCTAGAAGTAACCAACCCTCATAATCTTACCAACTATAGTTCTTGGATCAAAGTAACCACCAGCTGGCCCATCATGAAACTCATACAACACCTTATCAATCTGATCCAAATCAATACACCACAAAAGCACACCTAAAGATTCCTTTATAAATAAAACTCCATCAACAAGTACATAATGAATGGATTATAGCATAAGGTACCTTCTCTTGGCCTTATCAAGACTTGGTGGACACTCATCAATTTAAAGGAAATGGATCATGTCCTGCATCTAACTTCTCATAGATGAAGGTACAACTACTATAGGATCATCATAGAGTGCCAAAACAAACTCCCTTCACTCTTTTAAGTCTGAAGCAAGATGTTCACATAGTCCTTTTCCCTTCACTAGCTTAGTTGTTTTGATCTCCACATCATACTCCGTCACTTTGGGAATCCAACCTGCCCTCTTCTCATTCAAATCATTGCTCAATAGAAATTATTTCACACTAGGATGAGGCAAAAAAATTTGAATCTTTTTATTATACAACATATGCCTAAATTTATTTAAACTCCTTATGACTGAAAGCACTTATTTGTTGACATATGTGTACCTTATCTCATAACCTTCCAAACCTTGGCTAAAGAAGGTGATAGGTTGTTCAAAATTTTCATCATTATCTTAAGTAAGCATGGAAGAGATTACCTCTTCATTCCTAAAGGTATACAAATTGAATACCTTGGAGAAATTTGGACTTGCAAGGGTAGAAGCTTGGGTAATGGATTGTTTGATTTCTTCAAAACTTTCCTCCGTCTTTCTATCCAAGTAAATATCTCATCTTTCCTTAGCATAGATGTCAAGGGATTGACCAAATTATCAAAATTATTAATAAACTTCCTAATGAAATTTATCTTACCAAAGAAACTTTGTAATCCCTTCTTATGTTTAGGCAAAGACAATGCCAAGATGGTATTTACCCTTTTCAGATCGATAGATAGACCTTTCTTGGAAACAATGTGGCCTAAGAATTTGCTTTCATGGACAAAAAACACACACTTATTTGGGTTTAAATAGATCCCATAATCTCTACACCTCTCAAAAATCTACCTTAGGTGCTTCAAATGATATTTTTCTTCCTTGGAGAAAACTATCACATCATCAATATATACTAGTACAATATCATTGATTAGTCCTTGAAAAGCTATATCCATTGCATATTGAAAAGTAGCTCCAAAATTTAACAATCCAAATGTAATCTTCCTATAGGCATATGTGCCCTATTTGGTGGTGAAGGTTATTTTTTATTGGTCACTTTCTTTCACCAGAATCTGATTATACCCAAAATAATCATCTAGGAGGGAAAACCTCTCACTACCTGCCACCACTTGTAAAATTTTCTCCATGGAAGGGAGGGGATAATGGTCTCTCATAGACACTCTATTCAAGTCCCTAAAATCCACACACAACCTTATCTCCCCATTCTTCTTTCTAATAGGGACTAAGTTGGCCAGCCAAGAAGAATGCTTGATGGGAAAGATGATTTTGGACTCAATCAGTTTGGTGAGTTCTTTCTTCGTGAGAGCCTCAATATTGGGATTGATTGGCCTTTGTCTTTGCTTTATGGGTTTGCCATTTTTATATATTTCTATGGTGTGTTGAGTCAATCTTGGGTCAAAACCCTTCAAGTCACTATACTCCAATGCAAAAATATCACTAAACTTTTTGCATAGTTCAATGAAATCATGCTTCTCTTGACTAGTGCATACCTTTCCAAGAGAAATTGAATTATCTTTGAATATATCTACCATTTAATAGTTCTCTTTCTTGGTTTACATGCTTACCTTCTCCTTCTTGAGCTAGTCATCCTCACTGAATATGCTTTCAAGAGTGACTAGGCCTTTAGGAAGTTTGTTAGACTTCAACTACACAATCTATCCTCCATATTGTTGTTATAGCTTAGACTAATTTTTGGTAGAGAACTCATCTTATTCTTATATGAAAATTTCTATTTCGTGATCACTATCAAAGACCTACCAATTGGTGACATTGTTTGGTATAGAAGGTCTCATAATCACCTTTAGATGAGGTTGATTCTTGTCTTCTCTTATGCCTTTTGGAACATCAAATTGAGCACCAATAGATGACAACATATCAGTGTGCTTATTATCTTCCCTTGAAATAGAAGTGATATTTAATGCCATAAAGTATTCTATAAGTTCCAACAATCTATGCTTATAGGACTTGAGTAAGGAGTTCTTGGTCAAATTCTACCCTCTAACTTGATTTACAACAAGTTTGTTATCATCGAACACTTACAATTATTTGACACCTTTTTTCCTTGCCCACTCTAGGCCATGAATGAGGGCCTCATATTCAGATACATTAAAAGTACAAAAGAACTAAAATTTTAAAGTTGAAAAATACCTTTCTTTTGAAGGTGAACTAACATTGATCCACCATTAGCCCCAATCTTGCTTCGAGACCCATCAAATGAGAGCTACCACAAACCATTCACATCTTCATTTGACTTCATCAAATTGGGCATGAAAGAGTCTTTCTCATGCATATAATATACTCCAAGACCAGATTCTTCAATAAACTTATAAGGATCATGCTCATAGTTGTTATCTCCCCACTCATCTAGGAACAAATTGGAAACTCCTTCAAGGGAAGATGATGGGGATTGGTTAATGTGAAACTCCTCTTCATTAATGATAACATAGTTAACATTTGATACCTTAGGTTAGTATGGTTCTAGGTGATCTCTATAGATTTTTTTTTACTCAATCTTCACTTTAGTGCCATATTTTGCTCTAAACACCATGTAGGACTAATTAGCTGCCAAACATCGACCTATCTTAGATGTAAAATATCTTGACAAACAAAGAGAAAAATAGGGAGGTAAATATGATACCACCACATCATGATGAATTAAAAATGTAGGACAAACATGAAAGATCAAATTCAAACCTTTCACTACCCCTAAGGTCTTGTTTGGTGATCCATCCAATTGCATAACTCCTTTAGTCATTGGCTCATACTTGAGCCCTAGCTTATCTGCTATACATTTTGGCATAACTGATGTGTTTTCTCCACTATAAATGATGAAATTATGAACCAATAAATGACCAATAATTATAGATAGGTAAAAATGAGGAGTCTTCTCATCTTTCTTCACTTGACCATCTATGGATTGAGTTACATTGACCAAAACCACATTATCACTTCTACATGGGCCAGTTTGTTTACCCAATCTATGCAATTCATTTTGGAGTATATATTTCTACCTTGGTAATGCTAGATAATCCCATAATGAGATGTGCATATGAATCTTATTCATCTAGTCCACAATATCAATGGAAGGATTACTTATCTTGGGTTCTCTTTCTAAACATTTGCACTTTGTGAAGTAGCTTATGGAGGTAGAGTTGTAGTAGTTGGCCCATAACTTGGAACCCTCTAAATTTCTTGTGTTTTAGGAGATAAATTATCCCACCTCCAATTTGATTTGATGTAGGATTTAAAATAGGTCCTTTTTGGTTCCTTGAGTTTCCTCAACAGCCCTCCTTTTGGACCTAATATTGGAGGCAACACTAGTATTCTGATTGTTTGTATTCCCCACATAATTAATGGCACAAAACTCAACCTATAAGTGATTTATGAGGATATCATTAGAATTAACCTATATGATCTCCATCATAAATTGTGTTGGCATCTCAAAATTTAGAAATTGAGATGTTTGATCACCTTGTGTAGTCATGCCTTGATTTTATTTTTCATTTGCATAAGCCACTTCTTCTTGACCATGTTCAAAATATGGATAGTTGGGTTGTTCTTTGACCAAAATATTCTGAGTGGGGATAAGGTATTTGGAGGATGAAATAGCACTAGGATTATAGATTCGATAAGGCTTTACATGGGTAATTTTTCATTGTCCTTGATTATTGCCTTGAAAAGGAGGTCTATTTGTTTGTCCAAACTGATTGTAGGATTGATATGGCTTATAACCTTGAGCTTGTTATCTTTTGAGGAAAACTAACTCATTTATAAAACTTTAAATTAGGATTTTAACTTCATGGATTTAATTGGTAGGGGCAACGAAAAATTTTTATTGACCAAGCAAAGGAGCTAAAGTGGGCAATGCACTTTGACTAGGAGAATACAAATCAGGGAATAGTGGTGATGGAGGTCTAGGAGCTATCTTTCTTGCTTGGACAAGATAATTCTCAGCATTTATGGCTATTTCATAGGTAGCAAGAAATGTATTTCCACCCATAGATTGAATCATCATGGCAATTTCACTATTCAATGCTTTGAAGTAGTACAAAAATGCATAATTTGTAGTTGGCCTCACAAGAATTGGGATTATATCCCAAGTTTTTTGGAACCTAGTATTGAAATCCTACATGAATTCATGTGGTACCCTATTTATTATGGTCAATTACTCAGCTAGAGATAGGTGATCACTCTTTTACCCAAACCTATCAGTCAATAGAGTCCCCAACTCATCCCACGAGCCAATAGAATTTATAGATAGGGTCCCATACCAATCCAAAACTTTTCCTTTAAAATACAAGGCCAACAACCTAATAGCTACATTTTATTGGGTAATATTATGGATATTAAAAAAGTTTGATATATTCTTGATGTGATCAATGGTAGTAATTAGACCATCTCCACTAAAATACAAGACACTTTTGAGGGCAGTTCCTAGAATTTGATCATATTAGGCAAGATTTAAGGGAGATGCCCCAGTGAAAGGCACAAAAGGTTGTCTTCTAGAAATTTTGGAATGATCAATAGGGGTGTTAGGGATATAATGTAACACAAAATTGGAAGCTTTAAACACAAAATCTATTTTATAAGTATGAGTATTGACAAACCTAAACCTTTTGATGGAATATGTAGGTAATTACACAATCTTGAAGGGTACACATTTAGCAGAAGACCTAGTGGTCACCTTTGGCATGGAAAATAGTAACTTATCATTAACCAAAGACTTGAATTATTCAATGGAGTCAGCAGGTAATGAATTTATATGTTTCTTTCTCTTCAATAATGCCAAGACTAGCACCAATCTTGTAGGACTTAGAGATCCCACTGGGTGTGCCAAAACTGTTGATGCTTGGATTTGCACCCTTGAGAAGATGCTCAACTCTCTTTATCAAAGAGGAAAAATGGATTCATCTCTCTTGATGTGGGTGATAATTTCATTGAGATGAATCTCTAGATTAGGGGCTACCTCCCCTTGATGCACCTTTAAATCTCTCTCTGATCTATCAATTGTGTATGAAAAGGGGTAAGGAAAATAACTAAGAAAAAAAAATGGTGATGCACCAATATGTATTATCCTATTATTTAATTGAAATTCCACTACTTAAAGGTAAAAAAGGATGTTTCACATAGATTCACAACAAAAAGACATTGTTATTGTTAGGTTGTGGAGCTAAAAGCTTCACTGTTTGCAGACATGGAGGAGGTTGCTGAGTTCTAGGGATACCGATGTCGACAGTGTGACTGACGTCGGTCAGGTGTGAATAGAAGGGCAACCGACATCGGTAGGAGTCAGCTGATGTCGATCACCTCTAGGTAGACAGGGACCGACGTCGGTCTCCTGTGCGGTTCCAAAACTGCTCGTTGCACGAACAGTTAGTTAGTTGAACCAATTGTTTGTGTGTAAAGGCTATTTTTGAGTCTTGAGCTACGTCTCTAATTATTGTAAATTATAAGTCTAAGTTATTTTTTAGTATGGGATCTATTTATAGACCCATTGGTATGTATTGTAATTAAGGATCAATGATCTAAGGATCAAAGCAAGGAAGAGATCCTTCGAAGAGCAAGAGAGGAAGGCAAGGTAGATCCTTCCAATTATAAGATCATTTGAGTTGCAGGTTGTTACAAGCTCATGGGAGATCTATGTGGTAAGTAAGATCATTTGAGATCTACTTGAAGTACTTTGAGTACTTGTGTACTGGCAGTGATATTGCTGACTGGTTGAAGAGGTGAACACCAACTCTATGTTTGAGTTGTGTGTTGGGACCATTTTTGGTACGAGAGTGAACTCTTGATTGAGAATTAATATATACACTTGAGGTGTGGGAAGCCTCTAAGAGGTGGGAGAAGAAGTGGCATCTTCTTTATTTTATTTTCTTTCTAGATGAGTATTAATACAAGATTGTGTATTGTCTCTCATATTCTGTGTTATTTGTGAATTCTAGTTACTTTTTCATTCTGGTATAATTCTATGTTTAGTTGCTAATACAAGGTAATCATATATACTCTTATTGGTGGAGTAGGATCCTGACAGTTGGTATCAGAGCTTTTGGTTGGGTTTACTAACAGGTTGTATCAGATCTGGTTAGTGTTTGTTGATTACAGGTTACTCACAGGGAATTCTGTTTGAGTGGGAGTATAGCAATGGCAAAAAAAAGTAAGCTATGAATGGAGAAGTTTAATGGCAAGAACTATCAATTATGGAGGATGTAGATAGAAGATTATCTGTATCAGAAAGATTTGTACTTACCATTGGGTGGGGTTGCATGCAAGCCCATGGATATGAAGGATGAAGAATGGGAGGTTCTTGATCAAAAGATTCTGGGATCTATAAGGTTGAGTCTTACATCGTCTATGATTTCCAACTTATCACAGGCCAAGACAACGGTAGAGTTGATGGAATCTTTGGCAAATTTATATGAAAAACCCTCAGCTTCGAATAAGGTATTTCTTATGAAGCAATTATTTAATTTGCAAATGTTGGATGGTGGATCTATACATAGTCATCTTAGTGATTTCCATGGTTTGGTAAACCAGTTAAGTTCAGTAAATATTGTTTTTGATGATGAAATTAAGGCTCTCTTAATCTTGTGCTCATTACCTGAAAGCTGGGAGAGTTTGGTAATGGCAGTTAGTAATACTGCGTCTGCTTCAAAAATCTTAAAAGTGGATGATGTTGTGAGTGTAATCTTGAATGAAGAGATTCACAGGAAAAGCACAGGTGAATCATCAGGGAATGCTTTGAGTGTTGAAGGCAGGGGAAGGCAAAGAGAGAAGATCGAGCATGGGAGATCAAGGTCCAAGATAGGCAAGAGATCCAAATCTAGGTATGGTAGAATAACCTGCTGGAAATGTGGAAAGCAAGGGCACTTAAAGAGAGATTGTTGGGTGAATGAAGATTAGCATGAAGGACATGAAGAAGCAGATGTTGCAGATTATGTTGCACATGATGCTCTAGTATGTTCCTTAGATAAATTAGAATCTTGGGTTTTAGATTCTGGTGCCTCTTTCCATGCATCGCCAAATAGGGAATTTTTTCATGAATATGTCCAGGGAGACTTTGGAGAAATTTATTTAGGGGATGGTAAGCCTTGTCAAATGGTTGGCAAAGGGAAAGTGAAGCTGAAACTGTAGACAGACAACACATGGGTGTTGAAGGAGGTCATGCATATCCCAATCCTGAAGCGGAATTTGATTTTTGTTGGAAAGTTGGGTGATGAGGGTTGCACAGTAACTCTCACAGTGGATTCTTGGAAAGTTTCCAAGGGTGCACTTGTTGTAGCAAGAGGTAAGAAAGTAGGTACGCTTTATCTATCTACTTGTATTACTAATTCTCCTTCTGGTTTATCTACTTCAGCTGTAGATTCGAAGATGTGGATTAATAGGCTTGGTCACATGAATAAGAAGGAGATGCATGTTCTTGAGTCAAAGGGTATGCTTTCAGATTTGAAAATCATGGATCGAGATTTCTGTAATCAAAAGAAGAAAGTGACATTTCTTGAAACTGGGTCAAAGAAGGTGGTAGCTTCTGGTGGAGGATCACAGTATTGTAGAAGGAAGAAATCTGATGTTTGTGACAAGAACAGGAAAGCCTTGGTTTTCAAGGAGAAGGTGACGGATAGAGTTCAGTGTAAGGGGCTGAAGAATTCTGAGCAGAGCAAGGTTGATATGGAACAGGGTTTGATCTAAAAGGAGCTCGCGGGTAGAAGTCATTTCTCACAAGTAAAACATAGAAATTGACGTCAGTTAGAAAACCAACGTTGGCGTCTAGACATGGACCAACATCGGCTATGTGCAGATCGACATCGGTGACTTAGGGACCATAAACACTGATGTCGGTCAGGGGGAACCGATGTTGGCGATGAGACAGTCGCATGGAACTGATGTCGATCAGATGCAGACTAAGATGTGACTAGCATCGGTCACTGAGATGGATTTTGGGCAGACAGCAAGCTGTCAACGAGTCTCAAGCATCCATATGGAGGACTGAAAGGGTAAGTAAGCCTTAATTCATCATTTCCCTTATTTACACTACTTGTTGCTCATTGATGGTCAAGAACAAGGAAGTTATTAAAGAAGCAGAGCAGGTAGATCCAAGAAACAATGGGAGCTTGGCATGGATGAGGAATGTGATTCCTTGGAGAAGAACCAAACGAGAGTTTTTGGTGGAGTTGCCAGCTAGAAGAAAGCACTGAGAGATGAATGGATTTTTAGGATGAAGAAGAGCGGGAATGGACACGTGAGACGAAAGGCCAGGGTATATGGTCTTGATTAATCTACAAGACAATGGAGGTTTGACCATTGTGTTTCTCTTTACCAGGTTGGATAATATTAGCTACATTATCCTATTACTGTATTGTGTGCTTGTTGCAGGGTTACACATACAGGGAGTTACTGAACTAAAGGTAAAGCTAGTTCAGAAGTATGTCATGAGGAATCTGGGAGCAACAATATTCTTTGGCATGAGTGTGTTCTAGGGACATGGAAGGTCACAGGTTGACTTTGTCTCCAGATGATTGTGTGAGACCGGTAAGCACGCTGATGGTTGGATAGTTCTATGAACAGTGTCTTGATTCACATAATGAGGTTGAGTACAACCTCAAGTTGAAAGACTGTTCATTTGGTCCTTAAGTCAACTAATGAACATATTCATTACCCTCCCACCATCTCCCTCTTTGAGAAGGAACCTATCCTATGGGAAGTAAATGAAGAAGATCAAGTTGTATTTGTAGATGATGAAGATAATTAAATTGAAATTGATGAAGAAATCATCATTAGGACACCCTTTTGCGAAGAGAAACACAATACAATCATCAGTGAAGTTGCAACAGTTAAGGTGCACTTGGAGAATCTTCATGAGAGTTCAAATGACCAAGAAATGGTAAATCTTTGTTTTTAGTGGAACCATCAAGAGGCATCCTTTAAGAAGACATACATGATCAATTTGTTGTCTCAAGTAAGCATGAAGGAGTAGTGATAGCCCTTGATAAGAAAGATGATGAGAACTCATGGAAATAACTTTACCATGTCTTCATGAGAGATCCTTAAGTGTTTAATAGTAGTGAATCCCTTGAAGATCAAAATGAGAAGACTAGCAGGATGGAAAATGAGGTACATTTTGAAATAGTTGATGATGGCATGGTGGTTTTAAGTGGAGTTGTAACTGAGTATGAGGTAATTTTTCATGAAGACACTTTGGTCATTATCCCTATTGGGAATTATGAGAAAGTGATAGATCTGGAATAATCTAAAACACAACTAGGCCATGATTTAATTGAAGATCTTATTATCCCTGAAGAGAATGGCATAAATGAGATTGATGTTAGCATCCTTTCAAACAACCAAGAGGAAGTTGATTTTTGGTAAGAGCTTGAAATATTTTTCTTGAGTTTGCATGATAGACGTGTAATTTCAAGTGAACATGTTCAAGAAGATATCCTAGCATGGAACATCAAATGGGGTAAGTGTTGAGGATCGAGATGAATTTGTGTTAATTTGAGAACACACTTGATGTTGATGATCCACTTGAAAGTCTCCCAAGAGGATTGGCAATCAATAATAAGATGAGCCCAATAAAATAAAGGTCTAATGGATAGTTTGTTTCACATCCTTGCTCATCACATGAATAAAATGATATTAAAATCTTCCCTTTTGATCTAAGAGGATCAATATTTTTAAGTTAGTTTGTATATGTTAGGTTGCTTCTATTGTTATTTTTCCTAAGTACTTGGCTAGCACATGTGTGTTATCTTGTTTTAGCCTTGTTATTTTTATTATTCTTTGTCTTTATTTTTTTTGGAGAGTAAATCAATTATCTTTACTTGTTCAAGGGTATTGTAGCCAATGTTAAGGTCTAAAATAAATCAACATTTGAGTGCACGTGATTCCATACCCAATAGAAGGACAAGGCCACAGGTCTAGTAAGCATTGCAGGCATGCTACCCATATGAATCACCAATTTGTGGACCATTTTTTACCCCCAAGTCAAAAGGTCAACCCCTATTATTTGAAACCTAACTGGTCATGTCCAAATAGCCTTATTCATATCCATTTGTTTACCTTGTAATGTCTTAAAATGTTCTTTCTAAGGTCTTATTAGCATATTTTAAAGTTATTTTGACAAAATTAAGGTAATGTTTTATTTTTTTGTGCAAGTCTAGCCATTCCATGATGTGAAAATATGGATTCAAATGATGTCAAAGGTTAATTGATTGCTCTTAAATTTATATTATCCATTAATCACCTTGCATAAACATTGCATACTTGTTTAGAGAGATTAATGTTTCTTGTGTATTTTAAGGTAAAGTTTTATGCAAAGGAAAGTGCATATAAATAACTCCAATGCATGTCAAATCTGACCAAGGTGAAATATTAACCAATTTTTTTATAATTGAAGGATCAATTTCAAGAACTATTAACCAAGGGTCCTATCCATCCAAGTGTATCTCCTTAGGGTGCACTAATATATATATATATATATATATATATATATATATATATATATATAAGGTCAACTCCCTTAAACTATGTATTGATTATATGATGCTTAATAAAACAACAATGAAAAATATATATCCTTCTCCACACATCGATGATATTTTTGATAAAATGTGAGGGATAACATTATTTTCTTAAATTGAGTTAAGGTAAGTATATTATCAATTGGGGATCAAGGAGGGAGACATTACGAAAACTAATTTCAAAAATCTTTATGGGAATTACATCTTTATAGTTATTCCCTTTGGACTCACAAATGCTCTAACAACATTCATGAATCTGATGAAAAAATATTCAAGGATTAATTGGATAAATTTTTTTTTCTCTATTTTTAGATGACATTTTGATTCAATCAAAATCTAAAGAGGAACATATCCAGCATTTGAGGCTAGTGATGTAATGTTTGAGAGAACATAAGTTATATTGAAAATTTTCCAATTATGTTTTGTTTTAAAAAATAGTGCATTATTTGGGACATATAATTTCATCTAAGGGGATTTGGTTAGACCCTGTAAATATATAATCCATAATCGATTGGATATCACCTAAAAGTGTCTATAGATTCCATAGTTTCATAGGCATATAGGGATATTACATGCAATTTTTTTAGGGGTTTTCCAAGATAGTGAGTCCAATCACTTCTTTTCAAAACAAGAGCTAAAAAATTATTTGAACAAAAAAGTGTGAACAATATTTTCAACTCTTTAAAGATAAGATAACATATGCACCTATGTGGAAGGTCCCAAACTTGATTGGAAATTTTATAGTCATTATAGATACATCAGAGGAAGTATTTTGGGGTGTGTTAATTCACAATGGCCACATAGTGGCCTATGAGTCTAGAAAATGCACATTGTATGAGTTAAAATATAAGGCTCGTGACCTTGATTAGTCAACTATTATTCATGTGTTACTCATGCAGTTAACTTTACTTTTAAGAAATCCTTTTAATCTCAATATTGATAACTTAGGGTTGAATACATCTTCACTAAACCCAACCTTAACACATAACAAATACGTTGGTTAGAATTTATGTGTGAGCATGACTTCAACATTGAATACATTAAGGGAAAGGAAAATAGAGTTGTAGATGAACTTATTAGAATAAGGCATGTAGTTTCCATTGAAATAATGAGAACCAATTTGAGCCAATATATTTTGAGTTAAGTACCATCATATGAGTTTTTAAATCAGGTCATAACTACTCTAGAGAATGATATTCAGGATCATAAATATGAGAGATATTAGATAAAAGGGAGTGAATCCTTAGATTCAAGGGAAAATTTTATGTACAATAGATTTGTGGTTTATGAACCATAGTATTGGATGTGGCACATATTGTTCCTTAACGCATATCATTCAGGGGTGACTAAGATGATGGAAGATCTCAAATAACTATATTTCTAGGCAAGTATCAAGAGGGATGCTACTAGTTTTCTGATAATATGTTTGAAGTGCCAACAAGTCAAGGCTGAGGACATATATATGAAAAATGGTTCACTAATTTTAGTAGGTTTTATGATCCAAAAGTTCACAATATGACTCAACCCTTAAATGGACATTGATGTAGACCTCCATGGAATGATGAATGATTTTTTTTAGAAATATATGAAATAGGAACAAAAACTAAGGATCTGTGTATCAGATAAAAGGGAATTCAATAACAAGGGTAAGATAAATAATTAACAAAACTCCTCTCCCTTCATAAAGAAGTTTTGGAAATATAACAAGAATAATAATAGTAGGAACACATGTTTAGGGAATAGTTTTAAGATTGAAAACTCAACAAAAACCAAAATTTTACCCAAGGGTTGAAATGGTAACAACAAAAATAATAATGAAAGTTTCAAAATGGGAGAAAGTCCTAATAGAAGAAAGGCCTAGTAGGCAGTTGCTTTACTTGTGGCGGTGATCACTATGCTAACCACTATCCTCATAAAATAAATAATGACCAGTCAAGTGCACCCCTATTAAGTCAACAAAAAAAATTCAATAGAGGATTCATGTAGCAGTGAATATATTCTAGGCAAACTTCCAAGTGACACACATGGAGGTAGCATGTAAACTATATGGTTACCTAGTTACCATACTTTTTGATACATGAGCATCTAAATGTTTTATATCTCCTAAGATTATTAATAAAATTAATAACAAGGTTGGTTTTATGTCAAGTTCTTGGTCAATTCAATATATAAATCAAGTAGTGAAAAAGGTAGAATAATGTTTATTTGAAACTAAGTTAAAACTTCTAGGTTATAGTATCATACAATAAATTTGTATGTGACCCCCTTAAGATCTTATGACGTGATATTTGGGGTAAATTAGTTGAGCCTAAAATTGAGATTTACACTAGGTTGACTGAAATTTGTTAGATTCATTTCAATATCCTTGCTTTTTTTGAAGATGTGCAAATGCAATTTTCTTGTTTAAGTAAATCCTTAGAGGAATGTGATTTCTAATTTGCATGTTTCAAATATCCTTAGACATTTGCATGGTATATGATAGGATCTATATTTTTGGTAATTTCATGTGATATATTGGTTTGAATATGTATGTATTTGATGAAATTCAATCTTTGTCAAGATGTCTGGATGGATGATCAGAATTATCTCTCTTTCTACCCTACTCTACCTATTTTCTTATTTTTTGATCAAATCACTATAGTTTAATTTCTCATTGCAAATATTCATGATAGATTATATTTTGTTCATCATACATTAGAATTAGTGTAAATAAAATTCATCTTCATAATTTTTAGGACCACGATTTCTCCCAACAACCACCTAAATTATCATTTTGTGAAACAGTCAAATAGCTTGGCCACTACTCCACCACAAATAGGGTATTTTTTAAAGAATAAGATTTTTTTTATACGTTTATATTTGTAGGTGAATATTTTTATATTAAAAACTATAAAACATATGTAAAATAGGAATTTTTTAAAGAAAATAATAAAATTTAATACTAATATATGTATATCTTGGTGAATTTACCAATTCTATGAACACTTTCTATGAAAATCTGGTGAATAGTTTTCCAAAAATTTACTTGTTGACAAATCTAAAATTTTATATTTTCTCCAAAAAATAGCCAATTGGTGAAAAAAGCCCCTAAAAATACCCTGACCATAGATCTTAGGTAGATCATAACCAATAACTCATGCAAAAGATTCTTTAAATATTGAAATGAAATGTGTTTTAAACACTATTAGAACCTTGTTGTGATACATTTACATGCATCAAAAGGCTATTGAGTTAAAGATTTGTGAATTTGAAATATCTTGAGCTAGTTTTAGTGCATGTTTTTCAAATATCAGTTGATCCTTTTCATATTTGTGTTTTTCTTAGCTTAATTGTGTAAAGATAACTGACATTCATGATTTTAGACCAGTCTTTAGGATTATTTAGCTAAAGATAGTTATTCTTTAAATATTTATGTGAAATTGTTGCAAAGGTTACCTAAGCTTTGTGAATCTGACATGTTTAAGGTTAGTGATAGTAATTGTGTTCAAAGATCAGTTGATTTTTTGAAAAGTTGGGTTATTTTAACTTAGAAGTGTAAAGATCACTCATATTCATAAGCTTGTATGTGACTTTAAGTTAATATAGTTAAAGATAGTCATTCTTTGAAAGATTTATATGAATTTGTAAAATTTGCTTGAACTTAGAAATATAAACGTGCAAATCTAGTTATTCATAATAATTAAATCGTTATTTACAAAGTTTACTTAAAGACCATTTTGTCTTTGCAAAGATAAGTTTTTTAAGTCATATTTTGAACAAGATTCAAATTTTACAAGATGGAACTACCAAAAATGAGAACTAGGTCAAAGTCTGAGACAAGGCTACCTCTTCTTTCTTTGAAAATTCATAGGAAAACAAGAGCAGATAAAGGTAGGCGTAGAGTTTCTAAATCTCAACCTACTTCACATATTTATGTTTCTACTCTTGTATTCAACCCTAATTAAGGAATGGATTGATTATTTGGATATTATATCAATGTGCCTAGTTAGTTACATGACTTACCTCTAAATATTAATAAATATTTACTTTTTTTTAGTCCTATAGGTGTTGTTACTACTGAAGAACATATCAAGTCTTTTAAAGCTTATTTAAGATTTTTAAATGTTTTTCATGATGATGTTGCTTGCAGATTATTCCATTATATCTTTAGAGATACAACATATGATTGGTTTCTTAATCTTATTTAAAATTACAATGTCAATTAGAATGATTTCAACAATTATTTCATTGATCAGTTTGGAAAGATCATCAGTCCTTGTGTTCTATATCAACAATTCACTACGGTCAAGAGAGATTCAAATCAAATAATTAGAGATTTAAATTCTAGATTTCAAAATATGTTTAGTAAAACCATAGATCAATATAGGCCTATTTAAACTTTAGCTTTAGATATTTATAAGGATGCTTTAAATCCAATGACTTGTATATTTCTAAAAAGATCTGTTATGGTCATAGATACATTACTTTGGCCTATGTTGAAGTTGTGATAATTAATGATCAAATACAACCCCAAGGCCAATTAGCATATGATATTCCTTATATCAATATTAATTTTCCTACATTGAATATCATCCCGAATGCTAATCAGAACATGCCTACTTTGAATCAAAGTCCAATTTTAAACCAATTGCATTTGATTCATACTCATCTTGGTTAGAATTTAGGATTGGTAATAACTCTATAAATGGATCCCATCCACAAAATCATCGATCTATGGTCCCAGTAGCTAGTATTAGTACTCAATTTCATATATTTGAGGTAGCTAAGAATGAAAATGACTCCATATTTAATTTTTTTGAAAAACTAAGCATTGATTTTATTCAGTTACAAAAATAGGTAGGTAACATTGTGGAAAATTTCAACAAAACCTATTCTTATTATAGTTTAACAGATCTACAAATTGATTTCATAATTGCAACAACAATAATAATAATGATTCATCTAAAACTAAGAACATACCAAAAATAAATATTTGTGATGTAGCTTTAGCTGATTATTGCAAGGTTCATAACACTACAAGACATAGTGAATTAGATTGTATATAATTTTGTAATGCTTTTGAATCTTTTCAAGATGAATTAGATATATTTGAATTTTTTCCTAACAAAGATAATGTTTTAGGGACATATTTCTCTTCAGAGACATCTAAATCTTTTGAAATAACTCTTATGGTGGAACCCTTTGATTTTCCATTCCAAGATGAGAATGAACCGGAAGATACCCCAAAGGAGATTCATGCTTTTCAATAATATCTAAAGAAGACTTATCCATTGAGAAATAAAGAACAAAAGCAACCAATGACAAGCTCTACTCCACCAAATAACATCAATACTCCTCTTGATCCTAAAAAAAATAACAATCCAGAAGCTCTAAAGGGAAGTAACACTAAAAATAATGTTGATTTATCTAGTTATTCTACTAGGAGTTGGTATAACATAGTAGAGGATATGAATACAATTAAAGCTAATATCACATTACGTGAATTGACTTAAATAATTGAATAAAGAGACTTGTTGCTATAATATTTAAGTGACAAACCTAGTAAATCAAAGAAAGCTACAAATGTAGTAATGTATAAGAATAAAATAGAGGTTCCCCCCTTTTTACTAATAATTAGAGTTTTTGGTAAAAACTTGCATAATTGTCTGTTAGATTTAGATGCCTCTACAAATATCATGCCATCGGGTAGTTGTGAAAATCTTGGTTTAACTCATATTAAGTCTAATAGATTAGTGACTCAATCAGAAAATTTAGAGTTAAATTGATTGGTAAATTTTTGAATGTATATATACAATTTACCTCAGAACCAAGAGTGCATTAATTTATTGATATTTAAGTTGTGGACATTCCAGATTCTTATGGGATATTGGTTAGTAGATATTTTACCAAAGATTTGAATGGATACATGTCAAGTAATTGATCTCATATGTGGCTACCATAAAGGGGAGTTCCTAGTCAAAATCAGATTGAATGGGAGCTAAAGATGAAGCATATGATCACTAAATATAATGCAACCAAAGAAAGGTTCAATGTGGTTAATTTTGATTTAGAGGTTTACACCCTTGACATTCCTAAAGTATGTGACTCTAAAGACTCTCATGCTATGATTGGACTTTAGAAATTATGTGTTGATAGTGCTAGATACAAATATGGATCTATAGTAGGAGTAGTTTTAATCAATCCCATTGGAAAAAAAGATAATGCTTCTTATAAACTTCAATTTCCTTGACCAATAATTTGGTGTAGTATAAATAATTAATCTTAGGATTACAATTTGTTATTAAACACAAGGTTAAAGAACTACTAGTATATGGTGATTCTAAACTAGTAGTCAATTAGGTTAGAAGCAATTATCAATGAAAATTATTTTATCTAAAGAAATACTAGTTTAGAGTATGGGACTTGATTGAGTATTTTGATTCTATCAATATTGTTTCAATCCCTAGAGAAGGATACCAGTATTCTAATGAACTAGATTCAAAAACATCTAACATAATGCTAAATTAATATTCCCAAAGTCTTAACATTCAATTGATTTCATGTCCCTCTGTACCTGACATTGTTAATCATTTGCAAGTATTTAGTAATGAACAATAGATCATTAAATTTTTGAATAACTAAAGAGTATTTGAGTCTCATATTATTGATGAGATCAATGAGAACTCTCTTAATAATGATAGAATTGATGACAAAATAATACAACTAAATGATAACAATATTCCCAAAGGCATGATTGCCTTGGAAAGACTATTTGACAAAGATAAGATACCTACACTGCTAAAGTTCCCAAAGTGGGTGGGAAGGATTATAATGTAATTAACCTAGGAACTCAAGGTCAACATCAACTAGTAAACCTTGGTACTAAATGCACAAATGTAGAGTCTAGAAAGCTTGCAGACTTACTTACCAAGTACATGGATGTTATTACATGGTCTTATGAAGGCTTGAAGATATTTGATTCTTGAGTTATCACCCATATCATTCCCTTGAAAGAAGCTTGTAAACCTTTTAGGTAAAAACAAAAACTAGTTAATCCTATTTTGGAACCATTAATTTATAAAGAGGTCAAGAAATTATTAGATGCAAAACTAGTTTTTCCAATTAGACATTATACCTAGGTAGCTAATCTAGTATGAGTTAGAAATAAAAGTAGAGAGATTAGATTATGCATAGATTTTAGAATCTTGAACAAATATTTTGAAAAGGATAATTATCCTTTGCCATACCTTGACCAGGTGATTCAAATTGTTAGTGGTTCTACCATGATGTCTTTTCGAGATGGTTTTTTAGGTTATAATCAAGTACTTGTCAACTAAGAAGATAGAATGAAGACTGTATTCATAACAAAATAGGTCACTTTTGCTTACAAGAGGATGACTTTTACACTCATCAATACAGGAGCTACCTTTCAAAGAGCTATGGGCAATGCCTTTCAAGGTCTCATAGGTAAATGTATCATTATATATGGATGATCTGACTATGTTTTCCAAAAATAGGGAAGATCATGTAATGCATTTACAAGAAGTATTTGAATATTGTCGAAGGTATGGAATTTCCCTTAAACCTAAGAAAAATCATATTTTGTGTACCTAAAGGGAAATTGCTATGACATGTGATGATTGAAGAGGTGATTTATATAGATCTAGATAGAGTCAATGATATATATAAAATAGAACCCCAAATAGTAGAAAATAACTAAAGTCTTTCTTTGGGAAGATCACTTTTATAAGGAAATTCATTTTTGGTTTTGCAAAAATTGTGAAACCACTCAATGACATACTAAATAATGTGTAAAGGTCAAATGGAATGAATAAATTAAGAAAACCTTCAATGATATCAAGGAATAAATAGGACATGAACATGTGCTAATAATAGAGAATATGAAGAAAATTAAAGATAATATCACATTTCATGAATTGACTTAAATAACTGAATAAAGAGACTTGTTGCTAGAATATTTAAGTAAAAAACTTAGTAAATCATAGAAATCTATAAATATAAATATAGTAATGTATAAGAATAAAAAATAGGTTCAACTTTTTTATTAATAATTAATTTTTTTGGTAAAAACTTGCATAATTGTCTGTTAGATTTAGGTTCCTCTACAAATATCATGCCATTAGGTAGTTGTGAAAATCTTGGTTTAAATCCTATTAAGTCTAATAGAGTAGTGACTTAATAAGACAAATCTAGAGTTAAAGTGATTGGTAAATTATTGATTATACATATGCAGCTTGCTTCACAACCAAGAGTGTAGTAATTTATTGATATTCAAGTTTTGGATATTCCATATGCTTATGGGATGTTTCTTAGTAGAGATTGGACCAAATATTTGAATGGATACATGTCAACTGATTGATCTCATATGTGGCTATCATGAATGGGAGTTCCTAATCAAATTCAAATTGAAAGGGAGCCAAAGATGAAGCATATGATCACTAAATATAATTCAGCCAAATAAAGGGTCAATGTGGTTAATTTTGATTTAGGGGTTTACACCCTTGATACTCCTCAAGTATGTGATTCTAAAGACTCTCATTCTATGCTTGGAATTTGGAAATTATATGTTGATAGTGCTAGATAAAAATATGGATCTAGAGTAGGAGTAGTTTTAATCAATCCCATTGGTAAATAATATAATGCTTTTTATAGACATCAGTTTCCTTTCACCAATAATTTGTTGGAGTATGAAGCATTAAACTTAAGGATTATAATATGCTATTAAACACAAGGTTAAAGACCTACTATTATATAGTGATTCTGAACTAGTAGTCAATCATGTCATAAGCAAGTATCAATTAAAATTGTCTTATCTGAAGAAATCCAAGTTTAGATTATGAGACTTGATTAAGTATTTTGAAGCTTTCAATATTGTTTCAATACCTAGAGAAAGAAACTAGTCTGCTGATGAACTAGCTTTAGAAACATCTAACATAATGCCAAATTAATATTCCCAAAGGCTTAACATTTAATTGGTCTCATATCCCTTTGTACCTAACAATGTTAATCATCTACAAGTGTTTAGTGATAACTAGTAGATCATTTAATTCAGGAACAACTTAGGAGTGTTTGAGTCTCATAATATTGATGAGGTCAATGAGAACACTCTTAATAATAATAGAATTGATAATAATATAATACAAATGAATGATAATAATATTCCCAAAGGTATGATTGCCTTGGAAAGACTATTTGACAAAGATAAGTTACCTAAAACTACTAAGGTTCACAAAGTGGGTGGGAAGGATTATAATGTAATTGACCTAGGAACTCAAGGTCAACCTCAAGTAGTAAACTTGGTACAACATGCACAAATGTAGAGTATAGAAAACCTACATACTTACTTACCAAGTACAAGGATGTTATTCATGGTCTTATGAAGACTTGAAGATATTTGATCCTCAAGTTATCACCCATACCATTACCTTGAAAGAAGCTTGTAAACCCTTTAAGAAAAAACAAAGACCAGTTAATCCTATTTTGGAACCATTGATTTATAAAGAGGTCAATAAATTATTAGATGCAAAAATAGTTTTTCAAATTAGACATTCTACCTAGGTAGCTAATCTAGTACTAGTTAGAAATAAAAGTGGAAAGATTAGATTATGCATAGATTTTAGAAACTTGAAGAAATCTTCTGAAAAGGATAATTATCCTTTGCCATCCCTTGACCAAGGGATTCAAATTGTTAGTGGTTCTACCATGATGTCTTTATTAGATGGTTTTTTAGGTTATAATAAAGTACTTGTCAAAAAGGAAGAAAGAATGAAGACTGTATTCACAACAAAATGGAGCACTTTTACTTACAAGAGGATGCCTTTTAGAATCATCAATGCAAGAGCTACCTTTCAGAGAGCTATGGAAAATGCCTTTCAAGGTCTCGTAGGTAAATGCATCATTATATATATGGATTATCTGACTATGTTTTCTAAAAATAGGGAATATCACATAATGCATTTACAACAAGTATTTGAATGTTTTTGAAGGTATTAAATTTCACTTAAACCTAAGAAAAGCATATTTTGTGTAACTAAAGGGAAATTGCTAGGACATGTGATAACTAAAGAGGTTATTTATATAGATCTAGATAGAGTCAATGATGTATCTAAAATAAAACCCCCAAATAGTAGAAAGAACTAAAGTCTTTCTTTGGGAAGATTAATTTTGTAATTAAATTCTTTTTTTTTTTTAGAAATTGTGAAACCACTCAATGACATACTAAAGAAGAATGCAAAGATCGAATGGAATGAAGAAAATAAGAAAACCTTCAAGGATATCAAGGAAGCAATAGAACAGGCACCTGTACTGATAAGCCCTAATTTTACAAAATATTTTTATCTTCATTATTGTGCTTGTAAACATATTATAGTTGTATTAACTCAAAAAATTGATAAATGTGATCATCTAATTGCATTTATGAGTACTAACTTCAGAAATGCTAAGATAAAAAAATTCTCTAATTAATAAACAAGCATTTGCTTTGGTTAAGGAAGTCAAAAAGTTTAGACACCATATTCTTGGGAATAAAGTGTATTATATATTTCTAGACCCTACTACCAAACTCATGTTAAGTCAATTTGAATTAGAAGAGAGAAGAGATAAGCGGATGTCTATACTCCAAGAGTATGATCTTGAAATGAAAATTGCTAAATTGGTCAAGTGTCAGGGATTAATTCAATAGATTTCTAACACTAATCCTAGATTGAGTATCATGCAGGTTGACCAAAAACATTTTCAACCAAATGATTGGTATGATACAATCATTCATTTATTGTTTAATGGTTCTTGTCATGTATGATTGAGCAAATAATAGAGAATAGCTTTAAGGCTCAAAGCATCTCACTTCTTGATCAAAGATGGGATACTTTATAGGAAGAACTATGGAGTATACTTGAGATGTGTTTCAAAGAAAGAATCAACTGAAATCTTAAGTACCTTTCATGAGAAAATTGGGAGTGGACACCCCTCTAGGAAAATAATAGATTACAAAATCCTAAGGGCAGGATATTATTGGACAAATTTTTTTAAGGATGTTCATAAGCATGTCAAGGAATGCCATAAATGCCAAATCCTTAATATAAAGGAACCTAAAGTAGTTATGCCCTTGAGGCTAGTTTTAATTGACAAACCATTTTCTCAATGGGTTTTGGACTTTGTAGGGGTTATCAACCATAATTATTCAATCAGACACAAGTATGTTCTTACTTCTATAGATTATTATACAAGATGAAAAAAGGCAGTAGCAACAAAACGATGTAGGATTGAAGATGTTATCAAGTTCTTAGAAGAGAATATTTACACTAGGTTTGGGATACCAGTATCATTGGTCTATGACAATGGATCAGCATTTATATCTATAGATATGACTGAGTGGGCCTATGATAATAAGATAGTTCTTAAGTTTTCATCTAATCATTACCCTCAAGGCAGTGGAGTTTCAAAGTCTACAAACAAGAATTTGATGAAAGCTATTAAAAAGTATATAGTCCAACAACCAGGAACATGGAATAAATTGCTTAAGTATGCTTTGTGGGTAGATAGAACTAGAGTGAAACAAGATCTAAAAGTATCACCATTTCTATTGGTATATGGATAAGAACAATTTTTTCCAGTTACTCTCAAATTACCAGCTTACAAGTTTATACAGGAGTATATGGAAGGAGATTAAGAATATGCCAATTTTAGTTCTCTTGATATCATACAAATGGAGGATACAAGTGTTGGGATGAATAACCGAAAGCACACAATTGATTACCAAGCAACTTAATATGCGGAAATAACCAGAATCAACAAGTAACTAGAATTCAGAAATAACACATGATATGAGAGACAATACACAACTTGTATTAAAACTCTTTCAGAAGGAAATACAACAAAGAAGGCTGTCACAATTCTTCCTTACACACCTCTAGGGATCCCACACCTCTAGGGCATAAACAGTAAATCTTCCCTCAAAGCTCTCTCTCTTAGGTCCCAACACCCAACTCAACACAGAGTTGGTGTTCACCTTACACCTGTGCTCCATGCACACCACAAGTGTTCCACGCACTCCACAAGTACACAAATTTACTTCAAGTAGATCTCCCCTGAACTGCAACAACCTGCACCTCAATAAACCTTACTTATGGAAGGATCTTCCTTGCCTTCCTCTTTGCTCTGAGTACACACCTGTACTCTAAGTAGATCTCTCCTGATACTGCTCTCTGTTGTGTTGCTATCCTCTCTAATCTTGCACACCTGCAAATCAATCTGGTTCTGCACACCTGTGAACCTTGACCTTGCACACACATACACCTACAGATCAATGATCTTACTTACCATGTATATCTCCAAAAGTAGCCATGCTCACCTGATGACCAAGATCATACATACATGAAGAACCCTGTTGATTCTCCAATCCAGCACCCACACTTGGTACTGTGGCACTAGGAGGAGCACACCATGCTCACCTCACACACAAAAGAAGAAAACTTTGCTCAACTCAAACTAGAAAAACTTTCAATACAATCCATGAGTCTATTATATATATATCATCCAAACAATAATTAGACATCTAATTACAATAATTAGATCTGCAGCTCTCAGTCTAAAATTGGCTCTTGACATGCAAACACTTGGTTTGTTAGCTAACTGACCTTAAAACACTCATAGTCAAACCACACAGGTGACCGACGTCGGTCCCTGTCTGCCTGGGGGGTGCCGACACCGGCTAACTTCTGACCGACGTCGGTTGCCTTCCTGTCTGATCCTGCCGACGTCAGTTGACCTGATCGACACCGACGTCTGTGACACTTTGCAACCCTTCTACAACCTCCTCACTTGTTTGCATCAGTGAAGCTTTTAGCTCCACAACCTAACAATCTCCCACTTGGAGATAAACAGCTACACTGTACCTGTACCTGTACCTATACTTGTACATGTACCCTATCTAATCTATTTCTTGGCTTGTATCCCTCTTCAAGATGAATCCTGAAGACAACCCACCACACAACCTATGGTACACCTCCTATCATCCGAGTAACCTGCCACATCTGAACCTACAAACCCATGTAGTGAAAACCTGACCCTGCATGTATACCTACTGCTGGTCCCTCTCAAATACCTGAGAACCCACTTCCCCGAATTGGCTCCTAACTCTCTGACAACACCCACTGCTTGGGCAAACTTAGGTCTATACTAGACCTCATGTGATTTCGGACACTGAACTGTCCAGCCCTTAGTGTGCTCCGATTCTGCATCCTGAACCTCACCAACACATGATTCACATCAGCTCCCATTGGAGACAAAATCAGCCTGTGATCTCCATGTCTCCCATGCCAAAGAATTTTGCTGCTCCAAATTCTTCATGACATGCCACTGAACTAATCTTACCCTTAGCTCAGCAAAACCCTGTATGTACAACCCTGCTAGCTAGCATACCATCCACATACAACAATAGAATGATGTCGTGACTCATCATCCACCTGGTAAGACAAACCACAGTAGTTACCCTGACATTGACTAAAGCCATGCTTCGTCCTCCACCTGTCAAACTTGTACCACTATCCTGCAGCTCCTCAAGACCATATGACCTGGCCTTCCGTCTCACGTGTCTATTCACTCTATTCTTCAACTAAGGAATCCATTCATCTCTGTGCTTTCATACCTGCTGGCAACCCTACCAAGTCTCTGCTTGCTTCTGCATCATATACCTGCCACGCTCCCACTATTTCCTGGATCCTTCCTGCTCTGTAGTCAGCAACTAGTATAAAGAAGAGGAACAACTAATTTGAGGCCTACTTACGTCTTCAGTCCTCCATATGGGCATTTGAGACTCCTTGACAGCTTGCTGTCTGCCCAAAATTCATTACAGTGACCGACCTTGATCACCACACAGTCTGCATCCAACCGACGTCGGTTCCCATGCACCTGTCCCTGACTACCAACTCTACTGATGTTGGTGTCTCCTGTTGCCGACGTCAGTCCTCTTGATTGACGCTGGTCTTACCTACTGCTGACGTCGGTCCTTCTGACTGACGTCGGTCTTACCCTGCCTGACATCACCAGCTTCGGTCTACACATGATCGACATTGACACCTGTCTGTTCGATGTTGATTCCTCCTGACCAATGTCGGTACCTATGTTCACCTGTGAGTGATGAATTTTTACCTATGAGCTCCTTTGAATCAATCCCATGTCCAAACTGCCCTACTCAGAAGTATCCAGCCCCATCCACTGGTCTCTATCCGTCACCTCCTCCATAAACACCAAGGATTTTCAGTTCTTAAGCCTATCAAATATATATGTCTTCCACTTAAGAACATGCATCTCCTTCTTGCTCATGTGACCAAGCCTACGAAGCCACGTCTCCGCAACAGAAGAAGAATTAGTAATATAAACAAGTAAAAAAAAGAGTACCTATTTTCTTACCACCAGTTAATTCAAGTGTATCTGATGTGAGAGTTCTTGTGCATCTCTCATCACCCAATGTTTTTGAAGAAATTAGCCACATCTCCAAACCTGGGACCTGCATGACCTCCTTCAACACCCATGTGTTGGCCGCCTACAATTTCAGCTTCACTTCCCCTTTGCCAATTCTTTGGCAAGGCTCACCAGCTCCTCTACTTGGGGCTGCATGGAAAGAGGCAACCGAATCTATTAACCAAGATTCAACTTTATCCAAGAAACCTCCCAGAGCATCATGTGTCACAACACCTGCAACATCTGCTTCTTCAGTTCCTTCATGCTGATCTTCCACAAACTAACACTTTTCTTTTCCCTGCTCTTTCTTTCCATAGGACCGTAAGTGATCATCTATGCTTTTCAACTCCTCCATTCTTAGCTTATTTTGATCTGCCATTGCTCTACTCTCACTCAATCAAAAACCCCTAAGAGTGACATGTAACCAAACACAAAACCTGCTCCCTGCAACCTTAGCTCTGATACCACGTGTTGGGATAAATATAACGGAAGCACACAATTGATTACCAAGCAACTTAATATGCAAAAATAACCAGAATCAACAAGTAACTAGAATTCAGAAATAACACATGATATGAGAGACAATACACAACTTGTATTAAAACTCTTTCAGAAGGAAATACAACAAAGAAGGCTGCCACAGTTCTTCTTCCTTACACACCTCTAGGGCTCCCACACCTCTAGGGCATAAACAATAAATCTTCCCTCAAAGCTCTCTCTCTTAGGTCCCAACACCCAACTCAACACAGAGTTGGTGTTCACCTTACACCTGTGCTCCACGCACACCATAAGTGCTCCACGCACTCCACAAGTACACAAATGTACTTCAAGTAGATCTCCCCTAAACTGCAACAACCTGCACCTCAATAGACCTTACTTATGGAAGGATCTTCCTTGCCTTCCTCTTTGCTCTGAGTACACACCTATACTCTAAGTAGATCTCTCATGATACTGCTCCCTATTGTGTTGTCCTCTCTGATCTTGCACACCTGCAAATCAATCTGGTTCTGCACACCTGTGAACCTTGACCTTGCACACACATACACCTGTAGATCAATGATCTTACTTACCATGTAGATCTCCAAAAGTAGCTATGATCACCTGATGACCAAGATCATACATACATGAAGAACCTTGTTGATTCTCCAATCTAGCACCCACACTTGGTACTGTGGCACTAGGAGGAGCACACCATGCTCACCTCACACACAGAAGAAGCAAACTTTGCTCAACTCAAACTAGAACAAATTTCAATACAATCCATGAGTCTATTATATAGATCTCATCCAAACAATAATTAGACATCTAATTACAATAATTAGATCCATAGCTCTCAGTCTAAAATTGGCTCTTGACATGCAAACACTTGGTTCGTTAGCTAACTGCCCGTAAAACACTCGCAGTCAAACCACACAGGTGACCGACGTCAATCCCTGTCTGCCTGGGGGGTGCCGATGTTGGCCGACTTCTGACCGACGTCGATTGCCTTCCTGTCTGATCCTGCCAACGTCAGTTGGCCTGACTGACGCCAGCATCTGTGACACTCCACAACCCTTCTGCAACCTCCTCACCTATTTGCATCAGTGAAGCTTTTAGCTCCACAACCTAACAACAAGAGACTAAGCATTTGCAAATTTTAGCAGACATCAAACCATTGTAAAAATATGGTTTGACAAATAATCAAAGATCAAGGTGTTTAGACAGGGAGTCCTAGTTCTCCTATGGGACAAATCATCTAAGCCAAAAGGAAAACATGGGAAATTCACTCCTTTATGGATTGGCCCTTACCAAATTGGTGAGACATTGGGAGAAAACCCCTTTAATCTCATAGACTTGTAGGGAGAATAATTCACTTTGACATAGTATTTTTCCACCTCAAGTATTTATAAATTAACTTGTAAAAGTAGTTAGAGTTAGTGTAGGTAGGTTTAGATTAGTTTTATTCATGTCCCTTATTTGTAAATAGTGTTTTTAAGTATTTTTTTGCTCATTGTGTGTTTCCTTTCTTTGCTTTGTTCTCTGGCCTTCTATAATTATTTTCCAAGACAGATCCTTAAGATCCAAATCCATCTAAATGCTCAAAATAAATTCATAAACCAAGAATGTGGATATGACCCTTAAATATTGGTTGATCATGGATTTTAGAATTCTAAGCTTAATGTTATGATTCTAAGAAATCGATGAAGATTAATATCTAGATTGATTTTTTTTTAAATTTTAAACCTTATTCTGATCTAAGTTTGATTTTAATAAGGATTGCATATGTTTGAGTGAAAGTCTGAATTATTAGGTCAAAGTCATGTTAGCACTTAAAGAACATCATTGCCTGGGATGAAGTTTATAACCAAGGATGATTAACTAAAAATCAAACATTTGACAAAAATCCTAAACACCTGGCTAATTTTGGCTCCCATCCTTTGTTGGAAAGCTAAATACAGTTGAAAAAAATTCTTATTGAAAATCTAAAAGTTTTTTGAACAGAGGTGATTCTGGTAACCTCCACCAAGCCTATGGATGCCCAATCGGTAGTGGAGTAAGGCTTGGAGAGGAGCTAAAGGTATCTTTGTCGAGACTATAAATTTTTGGCTAGAAGCAGAGCAATGCCCAAGCCTTCCCCTTTTATAAAGCATGATTCATAATGAATATCTAAATATGCTACCAGTCTATGTTAATGATTAAGGTCATGAAATCTAGAAGTTGGTCTCTGAATCCCAATAGCAATTAGTAAATGAATCAAAACACACATAACATGACTAAGTTTTGATGTTTAACTTTAGTTTTTTATTTGTAAGAAATTTTTTAATTATGAATTGATCTTAATAATGGTACTTGATCATGTGGAATGATTAGTCTGGTTATTCTTTTGAACCAAGAATATCTAAATTCTAACATTTTGTAATGTTCCCCTAAAATTTGCCTTTTGTTGAGGTTAACATACCCCCATTTTTTTAAATGACGACCCTTGTTCAACTTTTGCAAATTTTTCTACATTAGGTATTCAATTTGATTAGATTGCATTATTGAACATCATGTTTGATTTATCTTACATGGACAAGCTAGAACATAAGCTTTATTTGATTTTATCTAATGTTGTGAATAGTTGGCTCATGTGTTTCCATCTTGTAGGATATATGGATCTCCATTAAAATGAATAAATATTCATGCATTTGTGCTTCAATGTTAATTTGACCTTTAACTTATTAATTTAATTTGAGTTTAAATTATGTTCAAAACCTTAGTCTAAGTTAATTTAGCCTAAGTTCTTATTAAAATAGATCTATTTTTTTTGACAGGTCATTTTATTCTATCCTAGTCCTAGTTTAATTTTAGCCTAAGTCTTGATTAGGTTTATTAATTCATGAAAGCTTTAGTCTAAAATTTATCCTAAGTCTTTATATATCCCAAACACTTATTAATTTTATTGATTACACTCACAGATTGAATACAAGGATACTAAGTGGAAAAATCTTAGAAGCTCAAATCAAAGATCAATGACAGGCAGTGATCGCTCGAGTCAATAAGTCAATATTTCCAAGGATCAAAGACCGATAGTACGTATTCAAAAGTATAAATTATGATCGATGATTGGTGTTGAATTAGAGGTTAATAAGTTAAGATCAAAGACATATAATGTGTGTTTAATCTTGTACTTGTAGATCTAATGGTGAGTAATAAGTCAATAAGTCAAAGATCTTGTAAAGGAACACAAGAGTGACATATGTCATAGTCTTGGTGAATTAAATGAATATCAATATCTTATGTCTGATATTTTGAATAGGAAATAGAATCAATGGCTTGCATTTAATCATATGATCAAAGATCAACAATACACATTTAATCAAGCAGATCAAGAATAATGGTGTATGTTAATCTAAGTAGATATAGATCTAATGATGCAAATGGAGTCAAGTTGTCAAATAACCTAGATTGCACATGGGGATGCCATGTGGCCAAAAAGTGTTAACCAAATGAAGACTATCAGTAGGGTTCATAGAAATCATATGGGACTACCAAGTGTTAAAATCTTAGAAACCCAAATCAAAATCAATGACCCATGATGAAAGTCAAGGCTAGGAGACTCCCGAGGAGATCGATGGAGTAGATTTAATCAAGCTTCAAGAGGCATGAGTTGAGGATATGTGAATAAGGTGATAATGGTCATTTTTTAAAATTAAATAAGCATCATAACAAGGTGATGCCACATAGGTGGACATGTCAGATCAAAATATTTTGTGGACCTGACCATGCGAAGGTATAAATACAAGATCCAAATATGATATAAGTCACTAAAGCACATAATTCAGAAGTGTATGTTACCATTAAATCTCAATTAAACCTTCAAAAATCCCTAAAATGTATGGAAAGCCCTAAATTTCTCCTAGATTCATTGTTTCAAACCAAAAGAGAGATCCTAGTGATTAAAATTGTTCGAGTTAAACAAGATAGCTAAAAAGGTTGAATTGTCATTCCCAAGTAGACAATTTGATTAGAATCATATTGATGGAAAAATATGGAGCTACTTCGAAGAAAGTGGTCAAATTGTACCTATCATTAGACATAGAGGGCCAAGTTTTCAAAGACACAGAGTTTGTTCCTCCTTCATTAAACATAACAGACAACACTTTCTTGAGTCTATTATAGACAATAGAGAATCAAGGAGTATTGACCAAGGAAAAGGAGAAACTGTTCCCCAGTGAAGAGACTCTATGATGAGATTATGGTGATTTAGATGATAATATTCCATTATGTTGCCACCAAACTAGAGGTATTACACTATATCGATGTCCTCATTCCTATTTTTAAAGATATTAAAATTAACAAGGGTATGCTTATTCATGAACCTAGTCTAAGGAAAATAACATATATATCCCATGTTGCCTTTGAATCATATTACAAATTTCATAGGCCCTAGATAGACCTTACCTCCATTAATGCATGAGCTTAGAAACATACCATGATGTATATCTTAGAAAAATGGTTAAAAGTGGGTAATAAGGTCATTGTAGATCCTGCCAAGAAAATTTTTGTGACCCAATTTAGACCTAGAGTTAGAATGGTCGTGACCATGTTGAACAAGTTGTATGGGTTTACACATAAAACACTTGTAGAACTAATATGGGACCCTGTTGTCTAATTCATTATTGATAAAATGGGAGTCCCTCCTTTAGGTGAGATCATCAGTATTTCTTTAAGAAGATAGATCTATGGGATTAAAATAAAGAAGAGGATTGACTTCTTCATGATGTCATAATTATTGGATGCCCTATGTTCCACCACCAAAATCCATAATCAAAGAGAATGGTCCCCTAATGGTACCCAAACTATGTCCCAGTATTATTCAAAATTGCATATCTACAAGTATAGGGACCATGTCAATTCATATGTGACTATGTTTATCCTAATTTGAGCCAATCCATTGATGGTATCCCTATGATGAGGGTAATTCCTTTAATAAAGAAGTCCATTGAGCCAATGGGGGACATCTAATTTTATCCTGATTGCACAGTTATGAGAATTGAGGGAACCCAACCTACCCCTCTTAAACTACCTGTACATGTGCTAGATAAGTTGGCAGAATAAGAAGTTACATACAAGTTGTTTAATGGAATAGATGGAATTTTCAAGACTAAGAGGAAGGGAATTCTACATAATGTTCCCATGATAATTTGTGAAACCATTTTTAGGCATTGGGACAAAATTGAAGCTGCTTCAAAACATAGGCTTTTCTTCAATCTACAGATAGATGACCATAGACAGTGGGATCCCTATGGTAGCATTTAAGGATCAAAGGTATTCTGGCTATACCTTACGATCATTAACCTAGTGCATTTGAATTTGTATATACTAAGGTAGCCACTTATTATGAAGTTACTAGAAGGCTAAAATAACACAACATGAAACTTGAGTCTAGATTGCAGAGAGATCAAAATATGGAAGATAAATGGCAACTTGGTCCAAGGCAATATCACTTGTTAGGTGTTGAATCTTCTAGGATTCCCTCAGCAAATGTTCAAATAGAGCAGAGACCTGAAGAAAGGAGATCAAGTTAAATTACTTCAAGTTTTTTAGCCCCTGAATCCTCTAGAATAATAGAACTAAATTTACCTCAATAAGAGGTTCAAATGATAGCTTTGGATCCTCAAGAGTCTCTTGAAGATGTACTAAAAATGCTCTCAATGACATATGAATTAGATTCAGATGAAAAATCAAAGTTTAAGGAAACCAAACATGAAAAAGGAAAAGAAAAGTCATTGGACTTAGTAGTCATTGATCCTCCCAAGAGGAAAGCTAAGACTACAATTGTCTCAAGAGAAAATAAAGCTAAAGTGGCCATCACGCCACCTTTGAAGTAGATCAACCTATTGAGTAAGAAGAATCTAATATATGGACTAGCTATACCTGAATGGTTCATATATGAACCAAGAATTGATAAGCTACCTACTATGTATCATCATGGGATCTAGTAAAGATGATAAACATCTCTATATAATAGGAGTTGAAGCCTTGGATCCTAACACAAAATAATGAAGAATAAAGTAGATTGGCTACTCCAAGTCAATCAGTTGACATACAAGGAGAGGTTCTAAAATAATGTATGGATTAGTCTTCAGTTGGCATCAGATGCGATCCAATTACCATAGGCTTACAAAGATTTACTGAGACAGTGGTCATGGAATGAGGTCAAGAGGTTCTACATCAAAAGGTGAAGCCTTTGGTTCACTTGACACATAAGATAAAATAAAGATTAAGAGAAGACCCTATATTTGAGGAAGATTTTCTTGATCTAAAACTCAAAAGTTTTGATTGATAGATATTTCAAGAACACAAAAATAACATAGTAACAATGAATTCTCTGAGAAGAGATGTTTTATTACTCAAGATTGTAATACAACTATATGCTTATCTCTGGGAAGAGATGTCTGATTTCCATTTTAGGTTACATATTAATTTATACACATTTTGAAAGAAGGAGGAGGATGTAGAAGGTCACCAATCTCGAGGGAGATTAAGTGGTTCAACTTCCACGATTTAAAACAATATAGAATTTGAGGAATTACTATTTTTAGAAACTTTTTATTTTTAGACTGCATTACTAAAATTGAAATTTGGGGCACTTCAATTGGGTTTTTTGGGGTCAAAAACCACTGAGTGGAGCTCAGTGTCATCTCACCGTGTTGTCTGCATTCTTAGCTTTCCAACAATTCAAATGGGGAATTAATTGGAGCTACAATGAAAAAGTTATGGCTCCCAAAAGTTATGTCATCAATTGGGGTAGAACTGTCCCTTGAATTGTTGCCCAGATCAATTCTAGAGCTAGCACAATCTTAGGTATAGAGGTTACAAGCTGAAATCAAAGGGTTAAAATAAGAGAAGAATAATCTGAAAGAACAATCCATTTTATCAATTCTATGGGATATTGTTAATAATTTTGAATAAACTATCTATAATACATTCAGTTATTTGAAATTAGTGAGGTCTAAATTGGACATAGTGAGCAAAAAACATACCCTGGCTATGAAACAAGTTAATCAATGGTATGCCTCATACAAGAAGGTAAGTAAATTGATCAAGATACTGATGGAAGGCCAAATTTGAATATGGCTATTATAATCTTAATAGAGAAGATCAGGGATATAAATAAATAGTCAAAATGCATGGAAGATATCTCAATATGTTTCAAGCAATTAGAGAGAAAAATGGAGTGGATACTAGGAGGCTTGATCAAGTATCCAACCATCCTTAGTCCTACAGGTTTGATAACTGATGAAGAGTTCCAACACAGAGCTATCCAGTTCATCTAAGAGGTCAAGAATAAAAGCCAAGGCACTACGGGGGTTGCTAAAAAGTGTATTTTGGATATGATTTTGTCAACAAATGAGAAAATTAGCAATGCTAAGATTTTTAAATAAGCAGTGGACAGAGATTATGAAGTCTTCAAAGATTTGGTAGGACAAGAAGAGGAGTTGTTCATAGATCCAATCATCAATCTCAAGTTGATTGATAAACAATATGACAAATCCATGAAGATTTTGGCATAAAATCAATAGGCTAAAGCTACAGGGGCATATTAAATTCAATTGAGTTGACTTAGCATATTATTTTGTATAAAAATCATGTAAATCATTGAAAAGAATGTTGTATTTTGTAAAATCATGTGCAATTTGTAACACACATGGCTTGTAGGTTAGTCACATTTGAAAAGTGTCATTGATTCTAGATATTCTGTAAAAGGACACCTATCCTTGATACTTTGCTAATTCTCATTTGATAGTGATTAATCAACATACCTCATAAGTTGCCTATAAAAGGAGGTATTATCATTGTAAAAGGGAGGAAGTTTTGAGAGCAAAACCATTATGTAAATTTTGGAGCAATTAATACAAGAAAGAGAATTTTGTGAAGATTGTCTCATTTTGTTTGTTTGTTTGTTATCATGGCTACTTCCTTAAGTATCTATTCTGATTTTTAGATTTGAATTGCTTGTATGAATCCTAGATGTGCATTTGTTAATGCAAAGTTGTTAATTTGAGTTTTACACGAGGTTGACTGAAAGTTATTAGATTCATTTCAATATCCTTACTTTTATTGAAGATGTGCAAATTCAATTTTCTTATTTCAGTAAATCCTTAAAGTGAATCTAATTTCTAATTTTCATGTTTCAAATATCCTAAGACATTTGCCTGGTATATGACAGGATCTATACTTTCGGTAATTTCATGTCATATGCTGGTTTGAAGATGCATGTCTTTGAAGAAATTCAAGCTTTATTAAGATGTTTCAACTGATGATCAGAATTCTCTCTCTTTCTGCCCTACCCTATCTATTTCCACATTTTTTGATCAAATCAATGTAGTTTAATTTCTCATTGTAAATATTCATGCTAGATTAGATTTTGTTTGTCAATCATTAGAATTAGTTTAAATAACATTTATCTTCACAATTTTCAGGACCATGGTGGCTCCCAAAAACCACTTGCATTATCATTTTGTGAAACTCATGCAAATGATTATTTGAATCTTGAAATGAGAAGTGTTTTAAACACTATTAGAACCCTATTGTGATACATTTACATGCATCAATAGGCACCATTGTTCCACCACTTTATAATAGTAGGGAGAATAGCCAAGTCATACTGCATTGTAAGTAGACATGCATCAGAGCCTAATCCATCTACATCCAAATGCACCCACTTTGAATCCTCCAACCCTAGCTCTTGTATGTTTTACAATGCCCTTTCATGCTACAACCCCCACACATATATGGGGATATAAATCACATTAAATAAAGATAAGCTTCAATATTTTATCATTGATATGCTTTTAACATCAATATATTTTACTTTCATATTTCAAAATATAGTATAATATGCAAATCCACATAATTGCTAATATTGTATACCTCATAAAAGTGAACAAAATTTACTAGAACTATATTGTTATTTTTACAAAAATTGTATAGTTCTTCTTAGAACCATGTGATTATCAATAAAAATTTGTGGCTTGATAAATGGGCCAACATTGTTCCTGGCTATATTTTTAGAAATTTTGAAAGTGTCATAAATTAAGCTAAAACGGAAAATTTTGGGTTTCAAATTACTCACTAGGAGATGACTGGCTCATGTCATTACAACTTGATATCGGCTTTATATGTATAGTACAAATCCTTGTCATTTACACATGAAAACCTTCTATCATAGCTTTGTTTGCAGAATTAACACGTAAAAGTAAAGCTCAATTTATATTTATATAATCACTTGGTGCTTTAATATACGCTAGGGAAAAAAACCAACTTCCATGCTACCTTTTACTTAAGATTAATTTGTACACTTACCAATTTGCAATAAATGTGCAAGTCTTTGAAGATGTGTGAAGTAATTAATTATTAGGATCATGATTAGCGCATGGTTATCATTGATATTGGGTTCATTATCCCATTTTTCTTATATAATATATATTTAATTGTGATATTTAACATTCCTATGTCATTGTCTCATATGGGAAATATAATTAGTTTTCTCAAGCTCTGATTATCATGATTACATCCTCCTCTAAAATTTTGAGGGGGAAATTATATTTTATATTTATTTATTTTGGTATTATAATTCATATTAATGATTAGTGCAAACATGATTATATATGATAATGGGGATTGAGGGTCCGATGTTGATAGTGAACCTTACTGATTAGATGCACTTGAGTCTTGTTTTCCCATCTTGTCATATGTTTTGTTCGTTTAATATCATTTTTATGCATTAATATAGTCCTATTCAATAATCATATAAATTTAAACAGGTACACTAGTGCATTTAGGAGAATCTAGAAGACATTCAAGAATCTAAAATAAATCTCAAAGAGAACCTAGATTTTATTGTCACAACATTCTATTGAGGATTTACAAGATTTTCTATAGAAATCCAACATTTAAAGAGCATTCATTATATCATTCAAGTCTTTCGTAATGACATATTGCATTACACTAAAGAGTTTGGATGAATTATTATTGAATTTACTTAGTGTGTTATCTTCGATATTGTATATCATTGAATGGCTTGATATGTAGTTAGTGCTTAAAATCCTTATTATCCCTAAACACAAACCCAATAAAAATCTTTTTTCTTATTATTTATAAATTTAGTCTCCATATTATAATTAGAAAAAAGTGTCCTTTCCAGTAATCAATACATTTTTTTAAATATTGAATGAGGTTTTCAAATCCCAAACCTATGAAATACATTAGATTAAATAATTTTTTCCTACTATCATCTACCAAAAACTTGTTGTCTATACTTTCAAAGCCCAAAACAATTGTGTATGGTTATGAGAAGGTTCTTTGTTCACAACAATTTTTAACTGTTCTACTATCTTACCACGAAAACTATAATTTTTACTACTTAAATTTTAACACTTATTTTCTAATCATATGAAAAATAAAATACTCTTATAAATCTTCTCATAATCATTTATTTTTCTATATTTAAATCAATAAATAAAATAAAATTCATTATTTTACATCTAATTAAACCTAATTAAATGTTAATATTAAATATTCATTCATATATGAACATTGTATTTTAAATTTAAAACCCATTTATTCATCTTTATTTATTTTATTATGATTTTATTTTATTTTTTAAAAATCTAATATGGCTATGTTTACAAAAGTTAAAATCCCATCGACCATATTCAATGGAATGATGGAAGTCATCTTTATTTCCATTTGAATGAGAGAAATGATGGAAAAACACTGCACTACATTTGAACGTGTAAGAAAACCCAGAATAAATTGAAGTGCTGGGCACATGTTATGTTAAACTAGGTCCTGAGTGCGCTCGAGGGTGCCCTGGGCCCGTTCGTACCCAGTCCTGCAGCAAGCCTCGCTGCTGCCTAGGTCAAGGCTGGGCCTTCCTCCCTGGGCACGAACTTTTAAGCAAAAATGTTATTAATTCATGTCACGTCAAATTTGGCATCCAATTAAATTATAGTTTAATACAATCCTGTCAAATCTGATGTGCTGCTACAAACAAGAAAATACATTGCAACCTATTTTTTTTCAAACACAACATGGAAAAATTTGGTGGCAGCAATGACGGCGGACTGTCATATCATGTTTAAAAGCAATGAGCTCAGTTTTTTTTCTGCTCCATGTGCGGGCTCAAGGGAAAAATAGCCCGCTGATGTCCGGCTGGGCGCGCTCCAGCTTGGGCTCTTCAATACCCATGTGCGCGGCGTATGAGTCAGTCAAAAAGTAGAAATGACAAAATTTTCTGCATGATGATCATGACTATAGACTTTGACCAGAGGTAAAAAAATGATATTTAATGCCCTGAAAAAAATGATGGTGGTACTGAGCTTACAATTTTCTCTTGTCGACTGACTTTCATGCAATGCAATGAATGAGAAGAATCCGACAAACAGTCTCCACTCCCTGTGAGAGAGTCAAAAGTACAAATTTCTTTCTGCGAATCAACGAAGAAGTTTGTAAGTTCTTTCCACGTAATCTGTGTTGATGGTGAAAGCGGACGATGAATTTTTGTTTTTGTTCATATTGATTATGGCCAACATTCAAAGAGACCACAAGTAATTGACCGAGCATTTCTACAAGCAAAGGAGTCGAGGCCTATTTTTTTGTAACCCCCAAACGCCAAAATGTATACTCGGAACCACATTTAAAAAACAAAAACAAAAAAAAAAATCAAATGGCTAACCTCTTAACAACATTGGATTTAAGGAGTAACTTGAACTTCGTTGGTGGCAATTCTTAGTCGATAAGAGATGCTTGCCACTATTTTGTCATGGCGGTTGTGTAAACTATCGTGGTGGTTTCGTCTTAATAGGTCAGTCTCGTATTAAAATAGGTACGGTTACATAACCACACTTTATAAATAGGAACAATTTTGTTATCATTATTATGTCCTCCGTCCAAAGTTCGACTTCAATCAAGGCTAATTCACTTTCTCTTCTATTTTCAATCATTTTAAATCTCTCACAACTTCAACTCCCAGTTGAACTCGGTTAAACTCATTTATGTAAGGTACAGTGTTACTCTACAAGTAAGTCAATTTTGGTTTGATTTTGAATTTAAAAATTTGCAATCTAAACTTAAGAATTATGAAACCTTTATAGGGACACAACCTGTTGTAATTGCTTTGGAATTTTGTTTTTATCGCTTTTGTGTTCGACTATGCAATTCTAAATAGGGAGAGTCATTGTTCTTGCAACCCGATCTTTACAAATTGTGTCTTTAACCAACCAAAGTCAGTTGTTCCTTATTTGGAGTTGTGTCTCTTCTCTCATTCCCCCATTTGTGACAACCATATATCTATTCATCCCCTTTTTGGGAGAGTTCCTAACATCTTCATTTGAGAAAAATGAGCCAACATATTGAGGACCACACTGCTATAAATATCTTGTCTTTAATTGGTCTACATCAAGATTAGGTTAGGGGTTCTTGATTTAGTTTTATTTGTTTTATTCCAATAGATTAGATTATATTATTTTTCATTCTTGTATTAGCTTAAATCTTTATTTTAAAGCATCAAGACAAATTTGATAGGAGAAAGAAATATTTTCCTCTTCTCATCTTTGTTAAACATAAAAACGTAGTAAATAGATTCTTTATTTTGCATTTCTTTATGTAGATCTATCCTCATTGGCCTATAATCTTGAAATAAAACTTTAGGAAGATTTTAGAAGACATTTCATATGATTTCAGCAAACGTAGTTAGTTTTTAAATTTAAACACCTTCTCATAGATTGCATTTAGACAAAGCTAGAAAACATCAACATTTTGCACAATAAAATAGCTATCTTTTTCCATCTTTGCATGCATTATCAAATCATTGAAAAAGGATAAAAAAGAGTTTTTCTCTCAAATTGTTTTCAATTTTATCATTTATTTACTTTCAACATTTAAATTCCAGTAAGCAAGTATTTAAATTTCAAAATAAAAACAATAAAAACATTACCAAAAGCCTTGTCCAACCGTGGAAGCTAAAAACAAAAAAAACCTTTACTTTTAACAACACAACAAGTCCTCACACAATCTATCCAGATGAGCTCATATGCTTACACATTACCTAATCCCTCTCGGATGACACTTCCTAAAATACCTAGTCTTGTTAGAGGTGGTTTTTTCCCTACATTTAGAGAACCTAGCCTCGTAGTTGGCAAAAAATCTAATATTAATATTAAGCTTAGGAGAGAGGTTTCTCATTCTACCATGATCTCTAAATCATTGTATACTCTCAATGCCTTGGAAGAGCAAGAAAAAATTCCTGATCCACCGATCTTTCTTCTCCCTCAATAAGTTGTGGCCTGATCTCTGATGTTAAAAAAAAATCTTGATCCACTGATCATTCTCCTCCCTCAACCAGTGGTCAATATAACATTATCCAGACCTAGTTTCCCAGTCCATTTCTCATATCAAACCCATCAAACTAGATATATTCCTACAAGTCATTCACCCCAATCTTTAGAAACACATTATCATCATCTCATAAGTGAATTTAGTCCTATAATTTTGGTTTGGATGTAATTGGAAATGGTCAATCGTGAACATCAAAAACACAAACTACTTTTATAGATTTCATTTGCATAGATTTATAACTATCTTCTCTACATTTTGAGAAACTATCAAAAACCAAGTGTGCCCATTTCAATTATTTATCTCTCCTTCTATATTTTTATATTTATTTATCATTTACAATTCATTATATTTTTATTTATTGTATTAAACTTAATTTACCTTGTAATAAATATTTACATAATTGACATGATATATTGAACATGCATGTGCCTTTTTTTTAATACAATATCATGATTTGAGATCCTATTCTTTCCAGTCCAAAATCTCTCATATCAATGGGAAACGATGTAACTTTGAGTGAAATTTTTATTATTAATTTATGTAATCCAATGTAACTAAAGGAATTTATTAAAAAATAAATAAAAAATTATCACTAATACAACTATGATACATTGATGGGATCAGCCCCAAAATGGAAATTAGGGATAAATAAAATAGGGTGGTTGAGTTCAATAGTTTATATATTTAAATCAGATACCAAAATATGATGACATGGATATGATTGAATTGTTCGAAGCATAAAGGAACCCTTTTTTAATATATATATCCAACATTATCTAATTTTTTTTGGTATATATTGATATAATTTAATAAATTTATTTATTATAAATTCTACATTTGAAAAAACATATACAAGATGATGAAACATAGAAATTGAGGATGTAGAGAATCGTAACATATGGAATTAAAAATATTCCCTTCATCATCAAATATACATAACTTAGAAATATTCGGAAAAGGTTGACAATTAACTAGAGTAACAAGTGATATAGAATAACAAATCCCAAAAAAAGTTGATTAACCACATTAAAATTACCATTTAAAGAAGTTTGTTTAATAAGAGAGAACTAATTAAAACTAATTAGACGAGTAGAAAACATAAAATGAAAAAAATCAAACTTTGAGTAAATATGAATCAAATGATTGGGTGGGTGAACATCTTAAAGTAAGAGGAGTAGTTATGAAAGTTGTGGGCCATCATCCTAAAGGCAATGAAGGAATATCCCCAACTGGTAGGAAAAACCCTAGCCTTTTGGGGTTATAGTGCATTTTGAAGTATGATTTTGAAGAGAAATATATATGTATATATGTAAATAAAATATGTGTATAATATATTTTTTACATGCATGCATATATACATATATTGATGTTTCAAACCTTTCTTAATATAAATAAGAATAAGTAGAAAATTGTGTTTTATTTTCTTTAAAAATAAAATAAAAGTAAAATAAAAAGAAATATAATTTATCATATCATATTTACTAATAAAAGTAATTTTTGTAATTAATTATTTTTCAAGAAATTAAAAACTTAAATATGAAGAAAGAGAAAACAATAATAGTAGCCTAGTCTTGAGTATCTATCATTGTACTTGCAATGCTTGGTCACACCATTGATGTTCATAAGGGAAAAGAGAATTTTCCCATTTATATACTAAATGGCATGATAAACCATAAATTGGGATAATTCACACCTACTTTTATTATTTAGGGGTAATGATTAAACAATAAGGAATGACTAAAAAAAAGAGAAACGGTAAAAACGTAGAAATAAAAAATATTATTGTGAATTGTATGCATAAATAATTATGATGATGAATATAGTGAATTGTTATAGAAGATGAATATGGTGAATAAGAGTCCAATTATAAAAACACAATTTTTAGATAAACACACACACACACACGCACACACACACACACAAAAAAAAAAAAAAAAATTAAAACATAGAATGAATTATAATATTTGTGATCATCTCTATATAGAAGCACTTATTACAATGAGTTTGATACCTTATAAAGCATGCTATCCTACATTTAAAAAAATCATTCTTTAGTCACAAATGCCAATCAAACCATCAATTTAAATGACCAAAATTTGTTTTTCAATAGAGTTTAAGTGAATGAAGATTCACTTTTCAAAAAACTTCAACTTAGAGTTAAGAGATGTGTCTATCCAATACAAAAACTCACTCATCATGTATCCGTTGTATTGGAAGAACAAGAGAATTATAAATACACACACACACAAAACAAACACACACACACACACACACATGTGTACACACACACACATACACACACACACACACACACACACACACACACACACACACACACATACATATATACATGTGTGTGTGTGTGTGTACATATACATATACATATATAAAATTAAAACATAAAATAATTTATAGTATTTGTGATCATCTCTATATAGAAGCACTTATTACAATGAGTTTGATACCTTATAAAGCATGCTATACTACATTTAAAAAAATTGTTCTTTAGCCACAAATTCCAATTAAACCATCAATTTAAATGACCAAAATTTGTTTTTCAATAGAGTTGAAGTGAATGAAGATTCACTTTTCAAAAAACTTCAACTTAGAGTTAAGAGATGTGTCTATCCAATACAAAAACCCACTCATAATGTATCTGTTGTATTGGAAGAACAAGAAAAATATAAATATATGAAATAATAATCCATTTATGTTAAAAAAGTATAATATATTAAATTTTTCCAATAAATAAGGTTAAGAATCAGCGGACCCTACAAAAAATAATGCAATATATAAAAATGAAAGAGGGGTCTAGATAAATATTTGGAAGGACAAAAATATATACATAATTTTGAGAAACTTTCTAAAGACTTCAAAACATTGTAGGTATGTTAATTTATAACAAATCAGTGAAAAAGTTAAACTATCTCAATAGAAAATGTGATTTAAATCAACCACAAAACCATAAAAAAAAGTTATAATCTCAAACCAAAAATGACACCTTTCATTATGCAACCAAGTGAAACTCTCACTGTGTCTCATAACATCTTTCAATTATTAGATCAATGGTTCTTCCCTTTATTATATTAGCTGAAATAATACAAAATTTACAAAATACGAGTATGCATCTCTTTTAGTTGAAGCTATAGATTCCCTATCCTCTACACTTGGCCTCTAGCACCTTAGGTTCTCTTCCCACTCATATATATGTTTTCTCTCTCTCTCTCTCTCTCTCTCTCTCTCTCTCTCTCTCTCTCTCTCTCTATATATATATATATATATATATATATATATATATATATATATATAGAGAGAGAGAGAGAGAGAGAGAGAGAGAGAGAGAGACCTATCGAGACCTTTTACATACGCTATCTTGAGATTAAAATTGAAAAACCTATGAAAAATTAATATACTCCTAAAAAATAGAACCATCGACATCCCAACTTCTTGTCAGGATCATTCATTAATTAAGTCAGAGGCTTATATTGTGGGGCAAGGTCTCAAGATTCATCTCACAAAGAGATAAAATGGTATATTATGTGATAAATGGCCTAGTTTTGTAAGGTGCTGGTTTGGGAGAAGTGGTGTAAAATGGTTTGGTAGCTCATGATGTCATTTATGTCAGCCAAAAGTTCAATTTCACATGGCAAGCAAAAATTATCCTATTAAATTGTTTGTAATTGAAGGCTTAGAATATAGGTAAGCATATTGAAGGAATGTCTAACTGGGAAAAAGGGTGTCTATAGGATAGTCGAAGCTCTATGGGTGGGTCACAATGATGCATTTAACAAGACAAAGTTACCAATGTCCAGGATTATTCAAAGGCAACAAGGGCAGCAGACTGGATTTATTTTTATACTGTACATCTTCAACCCACTATCACTGAGCTAAAAATCACATTCTTGAAGAGTTTGGTTTCTTCATCAACCAGACTATTACTACTATTGAGCTGGGTCTTATAATAAACCATTACCAATCTGAATTATCTTCTATGGATCTTTGTGGGAGGATGATATCTGGCAAGTGAATGACTATGGGACTTTTATTCAAAATGGTTCGAGCCAACAAGAGATCATTTATGTAGGAGCTGAGTTTCATGACATCAGGAATGATATGAAACCAATACAATGCTTGAGCACTAAGGAGGAGGGAGCCTAATGTAATCATTTTTTCCTATTGACCAGTGATGTTACGATTATCTTTACACATGCTATAGATTTTTACCTTGTGTTTGAATGACAGTTTCTATTTTTCTCATCTACATGGTATAATGTTTCTATACATTTACTTTCAAATGTTTTAGATCAGTGTGATGTCAAAGATAATCTGATGCACAACAAGAATAATTTGTAGTCGACAGTCATCATTGGGTGTTATTAAGTTTGTTATAGGCAGTGCAAGGAGAATAAATTGAATTTGATGACTCTTTAGCCCATTCTTTAACTTATACTTCATATAGTATTTATAGATGTTTTTAAGTTTTTATGACATCACCACCACTTTTTTGGATGAATATGATCATTAACATGTCCAAAAGTAAAAGGATGAAGGCTGTCTAGATAAAACCTACTCCATTTAATCCTTAAAATATTTTGAAACTTTAAGAACCTGTTTTACCCCTAAAAAAATAAAACTTACAATGGGCATCTTTTACAAAAGAAACTGCTTCATTCATCAGAAAGTTCATTCTCTTTTTGTCATGAAATCATAAAAATTTACTGTTACAAATTGTATAATGTTGTACATGCATACACACGTGGATTTGAAAAATCTTTAATTGTAATTCACATTAGGTGGAAATAATATTTAAGAATTAGGCATGTTCCAATAAAATTCTAGTCGAATGGACAACATTAAAGAATAAAAAATAATATTCTCAAGTTGCACATACATAAAATCCTTTTACGTTTAAAATCAAGATTTTATAATCATTCGATCATGATGCCAAAGGTCTCAGGTTCCAAACAAGGAAAATGCTTTTAGGTATGTGTGATTATTAGGTAAAAAATTTGTCTGGTCATCACCATAGAAGTGGAGATAGGTTGAAAAATGCACAATATATGTGGAAAAAACAAAATAAAATAAAAATTATGATACTATTTTCATAATTTATTTAAGATGATGTGGGACTTGCCTTGTGGTCATAGAACGACCTACATGAAAGTGCCAGCCCACTTGAGAAAGGTGGATGCTTCCTATGAGATATGTATGCATGGTTATCCTTCCCCAGTCCAGTCCCCATGTACTCGGAGCTTGATTTTTTGTCATTGGATAAATTATATTTTATAACTTACATCTTAGGGCTATTTTATATTTTCTCTATCGAAAGGATAATGATAGTATTTCATTAGATTCTACAAATGTCTCTCTCAATCGCCAAAGCTATAAGTATTCAGATAAGGGGAAATTAGTTGTGTTTGCCTTGTCATATGTTCATTGATAGCATGTGACCACACAGGACTATGACCATTAGGCATGTAAAAAAAAATTAGACCCCAAAATAATAAAGTTTTTAGCTTGATAGGTCACAATCACACTCGCTTATAAGCAAGTAAAAGGGTGTTTTTCCTAATAGGTGATGACCATGAGAAAAAATAATTCTTAGTGGTTAATATGATGAGGATAGGCCATTTGTGGTAGGACATAATTTATTTATATTATAATAAATGGGTGAGAGATTGATAGGCATATAACAGTGAGTCACTAACTAATAATTGTTAGGGTGGTGGTTTTAGTTAAGTATTATTGTTGTCTATTCCATGGTGACAAAGTACAAGGATGGTAATGTTGTGTCTTTCTTGCATTAAAAAGTGAAATTGTATCCCATAAAGCTTGCATTAGGGGAGAAAATAAGAAGGGATAATTTAATTCTCCATAGGTAGTGCCAAGTAGGGAATCACGATGGACTACTCAATAAATATAAGATTGTGAGGTTGGATTGTTTTTATCTACAAATAATTCAACATTAAATTTCACCGTCAACTATAGCTATTAAGCACTGATTTTTTGACAGTTGATTTCAAATGATACCCTTCACACCTAGACATTCACTCATTTTTTGATTAGAGGATAAATATTTTATTTTTTTTAAATTAGGAGCTGGTATTAGGTACATTTTTGTCTTTAATGTTAAGGACTTGGATATATCCATTGTATTAATTTTTAGGATTCAAATTCACCTTCAATCTTTATAATGTTAAATTTTTTTTTAAGAATTAAATTTGATTGTTGATTTTATATGTTATGAAAAAAAAAGTAATAATTAATTTTTTATGACTATTATTTATTCAATATTATATTTTCATTATTAGTATAGTTCATAGTAGGAGTAAACATTAAAGATAGTTTATATATTTAATTTAATTTTTTATAATTTTCAATGTTCTGTTTAAAATTTCATATCAAATATGATTAAAAAAGTAGCGATCAAATTTAGTTCCTACAAAAAAGTCTCTTTATGAGCTAATCAAATCCACATTCACATAACTTTCAATGCCATCATAATAAATAAAAATATAGTTTTTCTTATTAATTATATCTTAAAATAGAGTTTAAAGTGTATAAAACAAGCATACATAAAACTTGATCAATCCATAAAATTGAAACTTTGATAAATAATGTGAAACTCATTATTTCCCAATAACCCTAACCCCCATCTCTTAACAACATAAATTATATAATAAATCTTAAAAATAATACATATATAAATTTTAAATGTGAAAGTTGGGAGAATCCTTACTCAAAATTTTATAACAAAATGGATAAATAACCATTAATCTTAAACTTATGGATTTTAGTAATGTTGAAGTTTCAAAGAAAAAAACTAACAAAAGTCTAGCCACTAAAACCAAAGAGAGGTTCTATAAATCTGATTTCGGATACCCTTATTTATATTTATTATGGATATATCTAATATATCATTTGGAAAATAATGTGGAGGCAATTTGTTGATGCCCATACTTATAATATCTAATACAACCAAAAACCTAACATACAAACCAAATTCAATCTGTCATTATATTTATTAAATAAAATATTTGAATATTTAAAATATATACCTAAGGAAAATTTAACTCTTTAAACTTATATATCATAATTAATACTAAAAAATCATAAAAATACTGAATAGACTCTACCAATTTCAAGAAAAATAATATCTTAAAGAATTAAACTTTTAATATAAAAATAGAAATAAACATTCTTTTGACTCAACTTAATTTTTAACTTTCATTAAGTTCATCCCCATGTTCATCAACAAAGATCCATATTAACCATAAATGAAAAGAAAACACTTAGACATTCCTTTTAGCATAACTTGTACCTTTGGGATAACTATTAATAATAACTTAACGTCCAACCATTTTCATGTTTCGTACTGTACAATGATTGTAGATACATATTTATGCTTAATCTTAGTTTAGAATTAAATTTTGGCTGATTGTTATGACTGTTAATTCTTGTTACGTATATTTACATAATTTGAATGCTTATTTATTCTTGAATTTACATACTTAATAAATTTCTCTTAGTAGTGTTTTTGATTATCAAAGTTGTGGGGTAGGCAACATAACAACTGGCAATGGTGAAGTTGGTGTTGGGTTAAAAAAAAAGAAGTCAAAAATTGTTGTTTGAACAACTCAATAATTATGGGGTCATTACCATTCATATATATATATATATATATATATATATATATATATATATATATATATAAATATATATATATATAATAAAAAAACAAAAAATAAACAATTCCTCCAACTTTCTTTACACCTATGGGGCAACTGATAGTTAATCAAGCTAGAGGCTTATACAGTGGGGCAAGGCCTAGAATTCATCTCAATAGAGACAAAAATAGATAATATTGCCCCATAGTTAATCAAGCTAGAGGCTTATACAGTGTGGCAAGGCCTAGAATTCATCTCACAAGAGACAAAAATAAATAATATTTGGTTGAGAGCTACAAAAATTTGAGGTGGCCATTTAATAGGTGGTAGGCAGAGTGATAGATGGTAGGCAAAGTTGATTTATATTTATAAGGTGTATTGTTGCTGATATTATCATGAGATCACTGGTAGGAGAGATGGCTTGGTTTCATATTCTTTAAAATACTGTCCATCTCCCAACCCCCACAAATTCAGTGAGCGTGCAAAAACAAAAATTAACTGACGAAGGCCTCACTACAGAATATCTTGTAACTCTTATTGGTGAGACTAATTTATATTTTATTATAATTATCTAACAAATTATAGATGATTATGTGAATATGTTTCTTAGTTTGTACTCAATTTACTTTCATTATTTTTTCACATATGATAAATTATTATGGTGGTGTAGGAGACATACAATCAGACAAACTAATTGCCAATTTTCAGTTACAAACTCTATAATTTTATGGTGATGGGATATGCCGATCCAACCATCAACACATCATATCTAAGTCAACTGAAATTACTTTGCCTTACATGTGGTGATAGTTCGAAGCACGTGGATCTTGACAAGGGAGGTCAAATGAATTTTAATAAGAGATTATTCAAGAATGTGAGGGATGATAACATTACACTTGAATCGAGTCAGTGGCTGTGAAGTGATGCTTCTACCAGAATCATGGTTCAAACGTATATTGCCACCATTAGAGAATTATGGGGTGTCAAATTTTATTTTTATTTTGATTTTTGTTTGGTTATATAGACATTTATAGCTAGCATACTATTTTATTTGTTTCTTCCAGATGGTGCACAATCAATTGTAGTTTTATAGTAATTCATGAAACATCAGATTTAGGAATTTGTCTAAACTATGAAATAGTTTTTCTTTATATCTATGTTACAATTTATCGATAATTTTTATTTTTTTGAACAATAATGCTAATGCTCAAAATATACATACCTTCTAATTAGATAATATTGTATCCAAACTAAAACAAAAATATTATTGCTATGATAATAATACAAGGAAAATAACCATAAAATTACAACAAAAAAATAAAGAAAAACACAATAGTGATGCAGAGTTTTCCTTAAAATGTTCATATTTTTGTGTATGCATGCATTGCCATCTTACACTCTTGAATTAGGAAAATAAAATAATCGACCTTTTTTTGCAAGATGGGTCTATAGATGTAAAATTTTAAAAAAATGATAGTTATTTTGTTGGAAATTTAGAAGAATCATTTATACATTATTATTGGAAAAATTGAATTTTAAGATATTGTAGGTTTTGAATGGAAGTTGGATGCTGGATAGTAGGTATTTATAAATTAAAACATGAATGAAAAGATAATCTTTAAGTTTATTATAAACAAAAAATAATAATCAAGAAACAATCTTCAACAAATTGTTACACAAATAAGGATTATGACTAGGAAAAAATTACAACTTCTAACTAATTTGAAAACAACCCATAGGTTATATGAATTTTGAAAATAGACAAGATAATAAATACGCAGACATTGTTTTGCAAAAATCACGAAATTTTAGAAGATGTATTCACAAAACATAATTTCAAAATAAAAAACAAAGCATTTTGAGTTGGAAATATTGAAACCCAAACAGGTCATCTCTTACATTTATTTGAACTTATCAAACTCAGAGAGATTTTCAGCTCCATAATTTCACTATTGGGTATGACCATTCCATGTATATATGTTTTCATGTTTGTCTCTCTCTTGGAGACTCTTCCTCTTGAAGAATTATCCTTTCCTTGTAAAAAAAAAATTTTGAATATCTTCTAGAATCTGACTTACTAAGATAATAATAACCATTACATGATGTATTATTTCTTGTATTTAAGTAGATGTAATATCACAGTTGCATTGCATTGCATTTTAGTGACCTAACTTTAACATGTGCATGTTTGACAAGCCACCTATTCCTTTGTAACACACTAAATAGTATATAATTTTATATATTCAACATACCCTTATATGTTATAAGGGTAGAACAAAATTAATATTTTAAATAAATATAAAAAATCAAAATCAAAATTCTATTTCATTTGGCCAGAGCAAAAATCCACATTATAATAATAAGATATATTTTGAGGGGATGATTGATTTTTTTAGGGACTATTACCATAGTTGAAAATTTATGCGTCACCTTTAGATTTTAATGATTTTATAATTAACCTTTTATCATTGCTATATCCTATCAATAATAAAAAAATATTTACATATTATATTATTTAATTTTATTTATATAATTAATATAATATATGGGACCTAAAATAGACAATGATGTGTGGCAAGTTAACTTGTCTTGGTGTCTACATATAGTCATTTTAAGGTAATAGACAACAATTAAATTTATGATATGTTATGGGAAATAATTTTAAGTCCAAGCATACTTGTGAATTCTTGAGAAAAAGGTTATGTTTAATTTTCTTAATTGTGTTTTTATATGTGACCCTCCCTTACGATTGGATTAAGAAATGTTTAATTAATATATACAAGGGTTTGTTAAGCATTTGATTAGTTGTGTAATATAAAACTTTATTCTTTATTAACTATAGTAATAATTATATTTTAATCATAGTAATAATTATACTTTATAAAGTAGAATCTGTAAGCAAACTTATAAATTGTTAGACTAAAATTTCTTAATCTAAAATGTCTTGAAAATATTGAAAAGATTGCAGTCTGACTGGTGAGGATGATGGTTTATTATATCCATCCATTAGGGTACAAATCCTTTTAGGTACTCGATATGGAGAGTTAAATAGTTGAGGCCATGATCATGCTTTGAATGACTTTGATAGCGTGGATGCCTCTTACTCGTCACTACTTAGCCAAAGGAGTTGACTGATTTAGATGTATACTTATTCATTATTATAACATGCTATCTTTTTATTTTCTAAATATGGGCTAAGATGCTAACATTCTATGTAATTCATTGATTCTATGTGAATGTTGTCTATTGAGGTACATATAAAAAAATGTCTTCAAATTTTGAAATTTCATTTTTGATAAATTATATACAACAGACAGAAATATAGGGCCTCAATCGATGGATCAAGTACCAACTAAGGCCTATAGATCTATATGGCAAGGGTAGACTAATGTAGATACAATCAATTAAGAGCAAAGTATTTGAAAATGTATGGAATAAGGAGATACAAGTAAATTTCATCATGATAAAGGATTTATATATTAACATGAAATGCAAAATAACTCTACTTGAAACTGGACCAAAGTCATCACACTTTATATAGATTTGATGAATTTTAGTCTAAAAACATAAATATGGAATTGGGATTTAAGATTATTCTCAAAAAAATTTCCATGTTTGGACTCTTTTTGTTAGACCTATGGTAACATTAACAAATCAATCTATTATTTGTCAATAATTTACTTTAATTCTGGTATGAACCATTAAAACTTGTAACATTGACATATACACGCACGCACGCATGCACGCATGTACTCATGCACACAAGACTAAGGGTATTTCACTATAGATATTATATTATAAGTGCATAGGATATATCTTCATTGAAGGGAAATATTAGCTACTTACTATTCCAATATGCATGCTTATGAATTGTATGTAGGTATTCTCAATGAAAACTAGATAATGAATCAACATGTCTGCTAAATAGAAATTATATTACTATTTGATAAAGTATTATAGATAAATCTACGTAAATATTTTTATTACCTAGAGTCTCTTATAAGACTCCTCATAAAGGAAAATGCATTATGGTCCACAACTCAATATCTCCAACAAGCTATAAAAGAAAAGTAGCAAAACATAAAATAGTTTTACCCATATGGAAGAATATACCAAAATATTATCCACAAGAGTATGAATAGTATTAATAATAACCAATTGGATGAATGGTCCCAAAAGAGAGTCTATGAAAATGATGAACTCCTTATGTTTTTTTACACATTTGTCAAATATTTTGTATTTATTTTAATGTCATCGTCTAGTATGTGATGCAATCAATGTTTCAATTATTACTTTTCACTTTTTTAATTGAAGTTGATAGATGTAATTTGCATTTGAAAATTTCAATGGAACATTTATTTCATGATCCTCCAACTTCCTTGCATCTTTGGGGGAACTACTAGTGTATTCATTATCAATCTCCGTAAATCTCATTGCCTTGTATTTTATACATATTAGACTAGTTTACATCACTTATTTGTATTTTATCAATAAATTTGAGTTAACTCAAGGAATATCTTCCACTTATCACTTCAATCCTATGTGATATTTAAAATAGTAACATTTTATGCTTCATCGTCCTAGTGTTGAATTCTTGTTGTGTGCATGTTGCCTAAGACTTTCACTCTATCCTTTAAAATTTTGAGTAATCCCTATTGAGTGATGCAATATTTCCTTATACTTGATATGCTCTTACATCAAAATAATAAAATAAAATTTTGAAATTTAAAAATGTAAAGTGAAGACATGGCAATTTCAATTCAATGTGTCCAAGAACAAGAAATGTAAAATCAAAATTACAATAATTAGAAGGTCAATGCATTATATTCTAGATTTAGGAAACATAAAGGTATGGATATTCATATTGGCCTTTCAAAAATTATTTTTATTTCAATTTTAAAACCCTAAACTTGAAAAAAAAATGAGAAGAAAGGGTTGGTGACTTAGGTTTTGAAGCTCTGCATTGATAAGCCTTTAAGCTACCATGTCACACTATTGATCATTATGGATTTAGGAAGGATTTTATTTCAGTTTAAATTTAATATTTCTTTTGATCAGCAATTCACCCTATGGGTGATGGGGTGTACCTTATTTTAAATGACTGTCACTTCTCTCTGTGCATCTATAAATGCAAATAAAGTTAGAGCAAGTGAAAGTAACCATGACCCCAAAGCAGACAAGGAAGTTCATCCTAAAATTCTTCCATGAAGTAATGCTACTGATTCTGATTCTCCATTACTTGATGTTGTTTTGGATATTCTTGAGTTTGACAAAGCTTGCCATTTTTTTGTTTATTTTACTTTGATTGCTTATTTGTGGGTTTTTTATTTTGTTTCTCCAATCTTGAACATTAAAAAGCCATTTGTAACCATGGACCTTGGTTTATTCGTAACACTCTAGTTTCTTTTTCTCATTAGACTCAGGACTTTCAAATTTTGAAACAAGCAAAGATAAAAATCATCGTTTGGTTTGAGTTTCCTGGCTTGCCTCTCCCCTTATGGGGTTTTGTTGACCAACTCATAAAACCCACAGGGCACTTCATATGCCATGAGTAGACCAAGTTTTTTATGGATCATCCCCAAAAGAGGGTTTATGTTGAATTGGATTTATCCCAAGACTTGAAAGACTCCATTGATATAAAACTTGGCACTAATAGATTTTTTAATGAGTTTTATATATCAATCTTCCAAATGCTTGCTTTCAGTGCCAATCCTTGGACCACATGATCCAGGAATGTTCTTTGATGGTGCATGTGCCTCTTGCTTCTTAGTAAAAGGGTGGACATGAGGCCAAACCTCAAAATGGCAACAATGATGGTTAGACCACAGTCACCAATAAAAAAATAATAACTCCTAAAAAGGTGGTGGCAGGACACAAGCTTTTTCATACAAACCTGTTGAATAATCATGCCTTGGCTTCTGCTAGCAAAAATATTTTTCCTTATAAAGTTTAATCTTCAATTGTACATACTCCATAAGTAGTGAATTCTCTAGTTGAGGTGCCACCCTCATCTCCACCATCACAACCCTCTCCTAGGGTGACTATTAAAGAGGAAGAATGGAGTTTCGTCACCTTGAATCATACATATGTGTTCCAACACTCCCTAATTCCCTCTCCATCTCCTGAGGAGGAGGAATATATGGCTCATAAGAGACAACCATTTAAAATGCTTGATTACTACCCAACAAATCTATGTATAATTGGTTTTTTTGGCTTGAAGATCTCATAAAGGAGAATTACATGCACCTCAATGGTTCCCAATGATTGTTTACTCTTAGAATGTTTGGGGCCTTACTGATATTCCATGTAAGTATGTAATCAGGAATAATTTTTAGCTTTTTAGTGGTATGAAAATTCTCTACTTGCAAGAGGTTAATATTTCTAATGTTTTACTATAGAATGCAATACAAATAATTTGGTCTGGGGCCATATGTTAGGATACTAGGCATGAAGCTTGGTTTGCTGGTGAATGAGCAGATTGATTCTATATGTGTAACAAACTTGGGATGTTTGATCCCAATAATCATCGAAAGAAAAACTCAGCTACCCTTTGGTTTACTTGGTCTAATTTTTGATAGGGTGAAGATAAGATGATTCAATGGCTAGACCGAGCTTTATTACATGAATAAGTTCTCTTCTTTTTTACCCCAGTGTATGACCAACCAATGCCAATAATCCCTAATACTTTTTTATCAAATCATCAACCTATTTGTTTCAATATTTAGTGGACCACACCTCAAGTGAAGCCTATCTCCACTCAATTTTATCTCAATATTGCTCACCTTAAACATGAAAAAATAGTGGGGCATATTATCAGAATCTAGAATCTAGTTCCCCAACCAGAGGGAGACACTAGATGGATCTAGTGATGGTCAGATGCTCTTGCTCACACTTTAACCTTTCTTTGAATCTATGGTAAATAAGCTACCTCTTTCTAATGACATATGCATAATGCTACAAATCATGAATATAGTCAAGTTTCATAGGAGCTAGAATTATCTCCTTTTAATGTTTAACTTCATACTCAAGTAACCTTATGGCATAACAAGCTTCAAGTAAAGGAGGCCCACAAGACTAGAGGAGCTAAATTAAGATGTCATATGCATTGGCTAAAAATAAGAAACATAGTATCTAAGGACTTTTTTTCCCTTCTCTATACTAGAAGAGTTGATGATAGAATTAAAGATGTTAAGAAAGGAAATGATCAGCTTACCAAAATTCCTGACATTTTGCAAGATTTTGTTCATCATTATCATGGAGATTTTTCATCCCAAGCCTCCTCCAAAATTGGAAATGGATCTCCATAAATTCCTTCAGGTTATTCCTTACAAAGTTTCTAATTCCCAAATGATTGTTTTTTATAGGCCCTTATATCTTAGTGATCTCCATGAGGTAGTTAAATAGATGGCAATTGACAAAGCTCTATAAATTGATGGTTTTTGATGTGAGTTATAATATACTATTTGGGATACTGTAGGCCCTAATCTTCATAAGGTATATTCTGAAGCTATTTCAACTAATTCTTTGGGATCCCTTATAAATCAGGGTAATATTAAGTTTATTCCCAAGGCTGGTGACCCTATAATTATCACCAATTGGAGACATATTACTCTTCTCAATGTCTCCTACAATATTATTGCTAAGGATTTATCCCTCAAGGTCAAACATATCCTTCCTTTAATTTTTATAAGTGAACAAATTGGCTTTATTTAACATAGGTTCATTCTAGATAATGTCATTATTTTCTAGGAAGGTATGGAATAGGCTCGTGTCTCTAATCAAAAATCTCTATTTGTCAATATTGATTCTAAGAAGGCTTATGACCATATTGAGTGGCCATTTATTCTGGCAATGCTTCAAGCCCTTAGTTTTGGTGCCAATTTTTTTTAAATGGTCAATACGCTCTTCTCAAATGTTGGGGCATGTATTACAATCAATGACACTCAATATTATTGATTTGAGCTTCATTGTTCTATTTGAAAAATATACCCTTTATCCCCTTCATTATATGTGTTATCAACATAAGGTTTTAGGTACTTGTTAGCTAATTACACTACCAAGGGTTTGGTGAAAGGCATTTCCCTCCCTAATTTTGACAAACAATTATTGAATGGCCATTTTGTGAATGATTCCTTTCTCAGTCTTCAAGAGGAATAAGAGTCAGTTAAGAATGCTATGAAATTTTATCATAGTTTTTTCAATATTGAATCCAAGTAAAATATAAATCAATGTATTCTTTCTTCATCAAACACCATGTGAAAGAGCTAGCCCATGCATAGATCTTAACCTTAGCCTCAAAATTTTAAGCATAACATTTTTTTCAAAGGAAAGAAAGCAAATAAATATTCAAAAAACTTGAAGGATCATGCATCATCCACATCAAAAAAATACAATAACAATTATAGTGAAAAGTGGTGTCATATATTGCTAACATACCCATGATATCTGATAATGTTTCACATGACAATCCTTGATTTCATAGTCTATATTTAGTCTCAATAAAATGGTTGATATTGATATAGATACCACTTGTTTGATCTTTAGAGTTTCATTACCATTTACACCTATAAGGTGAAATAACACCTCTTCCACACTAAATTTTGGGTGAAGGGTTAGCCTCTTCATCTAATCATTAACATTGGAAGTAAAAAAAACACCATATCACAAGGTGCATCCCAGTAGTCCTTTCCACTATTATAAATTTGAATCCATATTCCCTTGGTTGGATTCAACAAAGGAAGGGTATATAGGTATGATGATAATGTTCCTTTTAGTACAAATTCAATCTTATGGAGGACATTATCACTTTTGACATTGTACATTTAGAGATCCATGATATATCTCTAGGGAGATCATAATTTTATGACTGAGATGATACATATCAATCTAAACCATAGTGGTGGACTATACATGAAAAATATAATTTATTCAACCTATTATAATTAGCTCCAAAGACAAAAGTCAACCTTGGTATTTGAGAAACAATGTCATAAAAGTGTCTCATACATGCAATATTTTGTGTTTCTCATGTTCCATCCTGAGACACCTGCATGGTAAATAAAGCATGGATTTGTGGTGCACACAACTTAAACAACATTATAGTATAAATAGCTACACACGTTAATAAAACATCAAAATAGAGTATTCATAGAGCCTGAGGTTATTCCAATACATTATGTAGTAAAAACACATAATTAGTTCCAATATACCTTCTTTTAAATATACCTTTGGATCAAATTTTATATCAAAAAAATGATGAAGCTTGGTATCAAATACAAGAACTCATCAATCAGGGTAAGATAAAACATATATATGCTCCCTATGGGACTTTGATTGTTCTCACACTCAATAAGGGTGGGTCTTAGCCTCTATACATATATTATTCCATACTCATAAAAATCACAATGAAGAATCAATACCCATTATTGAACATTCATGACACCTTAGACTAGCTCCAAAGTGTGCAATCATATGTGTGTAATCTTTGTCATACAAATACAGTCTATGTAAAACAATATCATAGACTTATAAATATTTAATGTCATAGGCTTGGATTTTTATTTAAATGTGAATTTTCACTTGACTTGTATACCCTTATTCTATTGAAGCCACCCCAAGGAGTATGAATTAGAATACATAATAGAGAAAAAGTGTAAGGAACTAGGTTGTGACTTACATGATGATGTTATTATAACATCCATTTTCAATGATTACATTAAGATACTAAGTCTTCACACAAATATTGGTGTTGAATAGGGTTTTTTGCTCCTTAGAGGTATCTATGACATTGACACTAGTGCTTAGATAAATGGCATTTAGATCATTATCATCCTTCTAAATGGGATAATATGTAGAACATGCAAGCAAGGATTTCCACACACATCATTTCGAGTCACCATGCATGTGTGAAAGATGTTGATGGTACCACTTTTCACTAAAATTATTTCCCTTTTATTAAGTATAAGGTGCAAAGTCCTTCAATTTCTATGCAACATTTGTATCCTAAAATTCGTTGTGAAAATCATTTTACTTTTTCACACAAGGCTAAGGTGAGGAGTTGTGTGAAAATTATCTCTTGCATATTTAATTAAATTAAGATGTGAGATTTTGATTCAAAATTACCTTGCCTTTAATATTGGTGGCATTGGGATAATATTTCCCCAAATGTTTTGAATTTGAACAATCTATCTACTAGGGATATATGATGAAATTATGTTGATGTACTTCAACACATTATGTTGTTTGGTCAAATTCTCATGAATGCATAGGGTGAAATCATATAAATAATTTTTTTAATCTTCCATTAACTACCTCTCACACTGTCACAATTGGTGTAATTTTATCTATCCATCCGTAAAGTGGTGGATAGGATAACACTCCTCCTTTAATGCATTAAAAAATGTCTTTCAAAACTCTATTAGAACATCATCTTGTGTGCATTTGAAACTCAAATTTTCCCACTAGTGAACCATTATAATGGACATGTTAAACATGATGCCGATTATTTTTTCAACATTGGTGAATTGATTAATAGACAAGTATGCCTTGATCTATCGAATCTAGGCATCCAATGATGTGAAATTGATTTTGCCTTCAAACATAGGAATGCAAATATTAACTTGTACTTTAAATGGGGTCATATAACAAAAAATTTGTTGATATTTATATAAGAGAGAGTTTGAATGCATTGATTTTAATTACATTATGAAATTTAAAAAATTGTTAATAATTTGTTGTTAGTTCTCACATTATGTTTGTATGGGTTATTATCATGTATATGTAAATTATAATATCTAGGATAATATAATGTGTGTGTGTGTGTGTGTGTGTGTGTGTGTGTGTGTGTGTGTGTGTGTGTGTGTGTGTGTGTGTGTGTGTGTGTGTGTGTGTGTGTGTGTGTGTGTGTGTGTGTGTGTGTGTGTGTGTGTGTGTGACTTAATAATACAACTCATATAAAGGTTGTACATGAGTTTTAATTATTACAATACAAATCACTAGAGATATTCTAGGTGTGAGATATATTAGGAGAGATATGAAGGATTGGGTTATATGATTAGACTCTTAACTTGTAGGAGATCTAAACTCTATTTTTGTATATTTTATCAAATGTAATATTATCCCTAATGAATTATACTCAACATGAATTATACTTTATTGTTGAGTATTATAATATAAGTATCTTGCATGTTTGTTTAGTATAATTTGTACCATATTTTATCATTGGTATCAAATCTATTTAATGATGAGAGTCATGTGAAGTTTTTGTGTATTGGTTATGTTATTTATTGTATGTGTATACTTGGATATCATAATTCATCCAAATGTCATAATTAACATGTACGTTTACTGATCTAACTGTTGAATGGTTCAATTTTTCAACTTGTGGTGAACATGACTTATGTATGATCATTATCAATGCATGCACACATCTGATAGTTATGTTACCTCTCAAGTATTGACACTTAAATTTGAATATTCCACTTTATAATTCATTATGATTAATATGGAGCAGTCTCACTATGCCTTTACATCATGCATTCCATCAATTCATGCTTCAATACAATGACATTTCCATGTGTTGCAAACCTTTGTGCATCAAACCTGTGGATCTAAAGGTTAAAAACATTATTAAGGAGTAGGCAGGTATTTATAAATATTTATAATTCTTCCCATACTCAATAATAATTACTCATAGACCATGGATTAAATCTATATGTACCCAATAAAAATTCCTATGGGTTGTTTGACATTTTCTCTAGGTCAACTATTCATTATTGTATTGTGGAGATCAAATAAGTGAAATGCAAAAAAATTCTAGGTGGAGCACAATTATGATAAAAAAACACTTTTATATTGAATATTGAGTATAAAATTACATATGAAGGCCATTATGCAAACCTAATAGGACAAACCTATGTGCCCATCCATATCACATCACTCATTAATCAATTCAAGCAAAACATGGAAATCCAATTGTAGCCTATGGTTTTCTCACATGATAATGAGTTCCATTATAGTTTTTTAGAATATAGTTTATAAGTAATAGAAATTTAATTTAATTTATTGGGAATTTGTCAAAACTTATCCATATATTAAGAGTTATGTGTTTATATGTAGTGTGTATTTTTTATAGTTTATAATGTTAGGTCATAATTTTTATTTAAAGTCTTATGATGAAATAAGTCATAGACTATTTATTTTTTTAGTTTTGGGCCAAAATATTTATTTATAAGAGAGTATATTTGTGTTAGAAGTTTAAAATTTCAAAAGTGTCAAAAAACTTTGCCTCAATTGTAGCTAGATGCAATTTCACATGTATGCAACATCTATCTTATTGGGGGGGGGGGGGGTATTATAAAATTGAGCCTCAAATTAATATTTTCTAATTAAGTGGTATCACATAGAATATGGAAGAAATGGAGGAAATATGAAAAATAGAGTCCTCTCTTCAGCCGCTAAATATGAGGTTAACAATGATCTAGTGGCATATTTTTTTTACTATTTGTTTGTTGTGTGGTGTGGTAGAAAATAAGAACATAAAATCATCTTGTCCTTGTGGAATATATAATAAGTGATAAATTCTAAATATAATCCCCTAATGTAAAAATATAGTGAATTAATGATAAAAAAATTAGTGTAGAAATCATGATACTTGTAAAGGTTATTGGTAGAAGCCTATGTAAAACCATCTATATAGGTTATTGGTTTAAGAATTTATAAAACCATCTTTAAATGTTTTTGGTATAATCCTATATAAATCCATCTATATAGGTTTTTGGATGAAGCCTTTGTAAAACCATATTTATAGGTTTCCAGTTGAAGCCTTTGTAAAACAATCTTTATAGGTTTTTGGTTGGAGCATTTGTAAAACCATTTTTATAGGTTGTTGGTTGGATCCTTTGTAAAACCATCTTTGTGGGTTGTTAGATGAAGATTATGTAAAACCATCAGTATATAGGTGTGGAATATGAACAAAAGTGTGGGTCTGTATTCATATCTAGGTGGTTACTATATCCAACCTCAAAATGCACTTGTGAAAATATAGTTTTGAGGAGTTGTGTGACGACACATGTAGATCAAGTTCATGAGCAAGGAGAGGTGGCACATTGCAATTCTAAAATGTGAAATTTTTTACCATGTTTTCATCAGGGTGGGGATGTTATGAATCTGTTGTTAGTGCTCACATTATTTTAATATGGGTTATTATCAAGTATGTGTGAATTATATTATCGAGGATAATATAATATGTGTGTGAGAAATAGTTGTTAATAAAAATCATATAGATATTGTACGTGAGTTTTAATTATTACAAAACAAAACTCACTACAGATATTCTAGGTGTGATATATATTAGGATATATATGAGGGATTAGGTGATATTATTAAACTCCTAAATTATAGGAGATATAAAATCTATTTATATGTAATCTATATAATGTAATATCATCTCAAATGAATTATATTATGTTGTTGAGTATTATAATATAAGTAACATTTGTGTTTAATTTGTATAATAGTTACTAGTTTTATCAAGAATTTAGTGTGTTGTGATTCCACGAAATCCACAATGATATTTTTGACATATTTTGATGTACTTCATAGGGATATAAGGGGAAACTTTGTTCATGTACTTCAACACCTTACATTATTCTGTCAAGTTATCATGTAGGTATGGAAAATTTTGGTGTATTTTTCCACTAACAAAGAGGATAGTACCTATTGTTTATCATGTTAATCAATTGTTAAAATAATCTATTGAAATCGATCACTTGATTTTATACATGGGGCTCTCAAATAGTGAATATCAAGCCCCCTAAACACAAATGAAAAAATGTAATGTTAATTTGGACTTTATATGACCTATTTTAGTTATTTAATAAACTAATCTCTCAATGTTTTGCATAGGAAACTCATAATAGGGTGTATTGAGCCTCATAAACACATTTGACAAACTAATTAATAGATTTAAACTTGATATACTCTATTTTAGTGCCTTGTGAAACTAATCATTTGGTTTATTGCATATAACACTTAAATAGGGAATATTGATCGCCCTAAATACAAATGTTACAAAATAAAATAAATTTGGACTTGGTATACCATATTTGAGTACCTCATACAACCAATTGTTTGATTCATTGCATGGGGTACTCAAACAGGGAATATTAATCCCCTTAATGACAAATTTAATAACCTAATATATATTCAAACTTGATATACCCTTTTTGAGTGCCCCATGCAATCAATCTCTTTATTAATTACATAAGGCACTCAAATAGGGCATATTTATCCCCCAAAATAAAAATGTGACAACCTAATGTAAGTTTGGAGTCAATATGTCATATTTGAGTATCTCATGCAACCAATCACTTGATTTGTTGCATGTGCACTCAAATAGGGTATATCGAGCCCCTTAAACACAAACCTATAAATTCAAACTCAATATGTCTTATTTATGTGACCCATGCAACCAATCACTCGATTAATTACATAGGGCATATTAATCCTCCTAAACACAAATAAAACAACCTAATGAAAATATGGACTTAGTATGTGTTATTTGAGTGCCTTATTAAACCTATTTCTTGATTGGTTGGATGAGGCACTCAAAAGGAATTTTTGATCCCTTTAAACATAGTTGTGATTAATTAATGTAAAATCATACTCGATATGCCCTATTTGAGTGCCTCATATAGCCAATTGCTTTATTATTTGCATGAGGCACTAAAATAGGTCATATTGAGCCCCTTAAATAAAAATATGATATCCTAACATAAAATTAGACTTGAGACATGCCATATTTTTGTGCCTTGTGCAACCAATAACTTTATTTATTACACGGGGAACTTAAATAGGGTATATCAATCCCCATAAATATAAATGCAATAGTCTATTATAAAATTGGAATTTTGATATGCCCTATTTTAGTGCCTCATACAACTAGTCACATGATTGGTTGCATGAGTGACTCAAATAGGGCATATCAATCCCCCTAAACACAAATGTGATAATATAATGTAAATTTAGACTTGATATTCCCTATTTAAATTTATCATGCAACCAATCACTTCATTGGTTTCACAAGAAACTCAAATAAGGCATATTTATCCTTTTAAACATAATGTAGATTCAATCTTGATATTACCTATTTGAGTACTTCGTACAATATTGTTTAACTAGTTGTAAGAGGCACTCAAATAGGGCATAGTAATCCACCTAAACACAAATGTGACAACCTAATATAAATTCAAACTCGATAACATTTTTGAAAATTATATTGAGAATGCTATGAGAGAGATTTCAAAGCTTTTGGGTTGAGATTCATCATCAACAAACAAAATTATCCAAATATTTTTATGTGTTATGCTTCTACGGTATCCACAATGAGATTTTGGATGTATGGGGCTACCCTAGGGTATTTATAGGTGCCACCCATATTAATTTTAATACAACATTGTTCTAGTTGGGTTAAAACATATATGAAGGTAATCTATCCTTGTCTCATTGCACTCATACATTTACAAACATATAAAATATATATTCTCTAATACTAATGATTCATGCCATGGGGCTCAAGATTTTTTGGGTTGGGGAAACCTTGCACTTAGAGTTTAGTTGTGTGGTTATAAATAGTGTGCTTATCATATCTTTCATAAATTAAACCAACACACATTTAAGTAGATGGCTAATACTTTTAGGGAATGAATAATGGACAAGTACAAATATGAACAATACTAAAACAAGGATAGGAACACACATTCCTATAATAAATAGGGTAAACACTTCTTCTTATTTACCTAAATTAAAGGTGTGAATATAAAGCATATGAGAAGGGTTAGATACTCATGGAATGTTATCTACCATCACTATTATGTATATCATCAACATTACTTTGGATACATATGTTACATATTTATACATAGAATACAAGATGGAATTTACATTACTAAAAGTTATAAATAAAATAGATAAAAGTCACTTCATATTATTTCCACATGATGGTTGAGCCTCTAAATGCATTGCAATGTCACCCCTAAAGCCATAAAAACATCATCTACTAAAGACACCTCAATGGTGTGTCATAATTCAACCTAAAGTCACATAATAATTCATCATAACATTTCCTGGTAAAATTTGGGTTATATAGACACCCTAATGTTAGCCTCTAGAGACACCTCCCTCATTAAAACTTAAATATAAATTAAGGGTTATAATTTTGAAAAATAAAAACATATTCATCTTTAAGATAAGTTAATAGAGACTTTAGAGGGATAATTTAAATGGTATAAATGGTCTAGTGTGTGTACGAATCCATGTGTCAATAAAATTTTAGAGCTCACTATCTATAATTGATATGAAGTTTTAAGAATTAATTTTTGGAACATCTAGAACTTATAAAAACATAAAAAATTAACCTATAAGGATTAAAAACATATAAAATGGCCATTGGTTTGCCCAAGACATACACTAGGTGCAAAAGTTACACATAGAGAACCTTATGTTCAAGTCTAATATTTAGAAAATGATTAAGTATTGACCAAATTGGATTTTGAAAAATTGTCTTCTAAATTGTAACTCCTACATCTTTGGAATCAATTTTAGAAGACAAGAATGTCCCTAATTTCTTATATTTAGTAAAAATAAATTTAAAGTATACGTAATATAAAATAAATGTAAACTTATATTTGGGTATATGACCTTTATAATAAATAGGGTGTACACCATTTATAAGGGGTGTACACCGTTCATTCTAAATTTTTTAATATTATTTCATTTCCTTCCAAACTAGCATTACAAAGGGCGTCTACCCTTTGTCTTACATAGAGTGCATGCCCATTAGGATTTGTAATCCATTCCAATTCAAATATAGGTTTGGGCACATCTTTCAAAGGGCATGCACCATTTTTAAAAATGTTCTTGTCCTTTTTAAGTCATTATTGATTTTTATAATACTGTCCCCTTTTTTCACCCAACTTTGTGCATCCACCCATTTACAAATAATGATACTAAAAATCAAGACAATGTTCACATGGAAATTCTTAAATAATAACCAATGATTTCCAATGCTCATATATTAGATGGTATTATAGGTACATGGTTACAAGTTTATGAAAATAAGGTCCATTTATAATATTCTAAAACAATGATGTTCCAACACATAGTTATATAATGGTCCACTAATCATACATTCTTTTATTGATTCACATCCTAAGATTACACATGAGATTATAGTCAAAAAAGGATCAAGACAAAACTATATAGAATGTCAATTATTGATAGTAGATGGTACACTCAACAAGACATACTTGGTACTACCATGTTTATTAAAATTTAAGATGGTCCACATGAAAACCTATTGAGGGGATCATATCACATATCACTGTATTCGTAAGAACCTTTTATTATAGTTTTATGTATAATAAAATTATGAGACATATGATATATTACTTTTACTCATGCTGTTAAATCGAATGAGAGGTATCCCATCTAAACTACACCAATGAATTAAGTTTGTGTATGATAACAAAATATTTACTATTTTCGTCACACCTTATGAGTTACCTATACAACATCAAAAATAACATGAGATATTACCTAAACTACTTCCTAAGAAAAAATTATACAACCTCAAATGAATACATCCAAATTGAAAAATCCTATATTTTTGGTCCATTTAGTTAGATAATCTATAATTAAAACCCTTACAGAATTAGCTTCAAGATTTACAATACTTATCATCCATGTCACTAGATAGTATTATCATAACCTCTTGTGTGTGTTGAAGGTAAATTACCTCATGTAGTCTCCATTATATATTCCAGACAAAATTATTCCTTTCAAAAGGTTAAGGAAACTCTTATACCCCATCAATACAATGACTCTCTTATTGTTAATGATTCATGCTACCATACAAAACATGGTCACATTTTAGATACTATTAGTGATTTAGATTACCATAAATCTTTAAAAAAAAATTTAACACTTCTAGTGACACATATGAATCCTCATATCCATGGTCCATGACATCCTTAGGGGAGGAATAGGTATCTCTTTGTATACATTTATATGGCATTATTAATTATTATTTCTAGCCTATCTCATGTATTTCATTGATATAATCTACTATAAATAGCTTATTTTCATTATTTCCTCTATTTTTCTTGTCTTTCATGTGCATTCCTATAGTACCATATCTATATTTTGATAGCATCATGCTTATTCTTGATTTAACATTTATGTTCTTTCCTCTAGTTATATTGGCATTCTTCTATCCCCTTGGTTTATGTTGTTTGTTTTGTTGCCTTGGCCATTTTCCTATGATTTTTAATCACATTCCATAATCCTACATGTAATTACTAATTATGAAAAAATTCATATATCAAGGCCTTTTTCCATATCATGCATTAATTCCTAAGTGAAGTTATAGGTTAGTATAAATCCTCTTCTTGTTTCTTTTCATTTTTTCCCCTTTGGATTATTTTTTCCCCTTGCTTACCCCCCTTGGAATTTTTATATCATGATTGATATCTCCTCACATCTTCTTTATTGAGTCACTTAGATTCATCCTTGCTTTTTCATTCCTCTAAAAAATCATAAAAATTCAAAAAAACATAAAAACATAAAAATAAAAAATTTATTTTTCTTTGTCTTTTTTTGTAACATAAATACAAATTATTACATATCATTATTTATCTCTATATGATATAAGTTTACATATACATGTTACACATATGCTTATAATGGTATTCCTTAAGCTAATGAGATTTAGGATATATAGGTTACATATGATCTTGTATTTACAAATTCTTTGTAGCTTAATTACACTTAAACTCAATAAAATTATCACATTGGGGGGCATGACTACACTAGTGGCATCATTTCAATCAGCCTATGGTTATATATTTCCCACTTTCCATTTTAAAAATTTCCATTATATATTTTTTTATAAATATCTTGCTCTAGTTACATTTTTTATTCTGTGTCACATCGATACATTTCATGTTTCGTTGCATTCCCCAAGAGTGTTCGATTACTTCTGTTTACGTCTTTTATGCTTATTTGTGTTAACTAGAATGGATTATCCTATGTTGTTCATAGAGGACCCAAAATTAATTATTTGTGCCATTTCATGTTATTTCAGGTCACATTTCTTGATTTTATGATTACATGATTATGTGTGATTACATTACCTATACTATGTGATATCTTTTTCTTGGTGTCATTATAAATACATGCACTAATACATTTAGTATGCCATGTTTATTTCCTATGTTTAAATGGTATCTAACATGCATCTATTGGGGCATATTACTATTGTGTGTGCTTCAATTGTATATCTCACCCTTCTAAGGGAATAATGTTTCATAAGGGAATATCACTTATCCCTCTTTATGGTTACATTAGGGTATATAGTTTGTCACTCTCCTTATTATACATATCATCTATATATTTCCATTATGGTAATGATGCAACCATGTGTCTATTGATATTTTATTACTTATTCACAATGGGATTCCACTTGATATCCTTATTACGCCTAGTCACATTGTGGCTACTATATTGGAAACATTTATTGTCATATTTTATTGGGGAATAAAAAATTTCCTATCCTTTATCCTATTACATCCTTAATATATACATAAATTTTGGGTCACACATTACCTATTTATATTACATGATAATATTTATTTATGTTACTCTATTTACCTATGTTGTACATGAGATTTTGTAATGGTTAAAAATTTATGTTTATATCTATGTAATAGATAGTATGTTTAATCCATTCTTATGAGATTGTTTTTAGGACCACAATTAACCTAAAAATGGGGGAATATATCCATACTATAATAACCCCAATTACATATTCCATTGGAGTCACGATAGACCAAGTGGAGCCAATAATTATGTTTGATTCTCTAATCAAGAATTAGAAATTTTCCATAGTTCTGATTTTTTTTTTTTATGAATCGATATTTAATTCAAATTTCAGTGTCATAGTCTCAAGAGTGGAAACATTGTTCACATACCACTAGGTTTATTCATTTCTTTTCTCATTTTTTAGTTTCACTTATTTCATTTTGTTAATTTCACCTCATTTTATCAAAACATTGATCCACTTCCATCCATTCATGTTTGCTCCTAGGTACATTCAATTTGTTGATATTGGAGCGTGAGTGAACCAATTCTAATAATATAGTCTTCATCCTTCTATAAAAATTATGTAATGTTCATGTATGTGCTTATTTTATATTTTAATTTGATGTATATGCATGCAAACTCAAGCATCAAAGTGGGACATTATTTAGACACAAAAATTTGGTACAAGTCATGTTATTGTCATTAAATTTTCATGATTTTATACACTTGGCCCATTTTTGTAAATTTATCTATTTTTAGGAAAATTTTCCTTTAAATTGGACCCTTCATAGTTCTTGTCATCCAAATTATCCTATGAACACCTCATATCTATCTTTTATATACTTTAGGATCCATTTAGTTATCATTCAGTCCAAATTTATCTGTATTTCATGGTATTTTTCTAAGTTGACCATAATTAGCAAGGCATTGATTTTTTTCTAACTATAATCATTGATGGATTATTCTATTCATATTTAATTTGGGATCTATTGTGCCATGTGTTTATTCCTTGTGCCTTGATTTTTCATTCTCACTATTTTCCATAGTTTCCCTATGGATGAATGTGTCCAAATTTTAAGTCAAGGGAACCGATATATACACATATTCTAATCCATTTTATCATCCAATAATCTCTTGTCTTCCAACATATTGAGCCCCATATTGTTTATATACATTGTACATTTTTCAAAGAGCCTACACATTGATCATATTTTGACCTCGTTGTCTACTAAATTTTAGTGCCTAGACACTTGTACCAAAACAAGGTTGCATTACAAATGATATAGTTGCATTTGATTATCTAGGGAGAGGTTGTGAAATCATTTCTCTCATTTGGGTTTGGAACACTCACAAACACTAGTATTCTATGAGACTTGATTCTGAGCATGTGAGATATGTATATGAAACTCACAAGGGGTTTTCGGCCAAATAACCTACACATTTTCTTTAGTCTTGGGTGATTAGTTAAGAATTAAAGTAACATCATAGGATGATAAAAAAATCATCTACAAATGTCATCATATCACTCCAAGTGAAGTTTTTTGTGTGTCATTTCTAGAAATTTTTTAGATTAAACAAAGTTACAAATCCACAATCATAGCAGGTTTATAGAATTGGTAGAAAGGTTTCATAATCAGTCATATGATTTTAGTTTGGATGTAATTGGAAATGGTTGACTATGAACATAAGAAACACAATCTAATTTTATGGAATTCATTTGCATAGGTTTATAACTTTCTTCTCTATATTTTAAGGAACTATTAGAACCCAAGTGTGCCCATTTATATTATTTATCTCTCCTATATTTTCATATTTATTTATCATTTACAATTCATTGTATTTTTATTTTTTTGTATTAGACTTAATTTTCTTTGTGACAAATATTTGCATAATTGGCATAATATACTAAATATGCATGTGCCTTTTTTTTAATACAGTTTCATGATATGAGATCCTATTCTTTCTGGTTCAAAATCTCTCATAGCAATGGGAAAAGATGTAACTATTAGTGCAGTTTTTATTATTAATTTAAGTAATCCAAAGTAACTGAGAGAATTTAATTTTTTTTAAAACTAAAACTAAAACTAAAACTACCACTAGTAAAACTATGATACTTTGATGGGATCAACCCAAAATGGAAATTAGGGATAAACAAACTAGGGTGGTTGAGTTTGATAGTTTATATATTTAAATCGACTCCCAAGGTATGACAATATAGAGATGATTGAATTGTTTGGAGCATTAAAAAACAAGTTAAAAAGTACACTTTTTATGAATAGAAATAAAATTGACTTGTATTTTATTTTATGGTCAAAGGCAAATTTTAAAGTTGAACACACACACACTCTCTCTCTCTCTCTCTCTCTCTCTCTCTATATATATATATATATATATATATATATATATATATATATATAAATATATAATTCTTCCAACATTATCCAAAAAGTATATAAGTATCAACATAATTTGATAATTTCATTTATTATAAATGGTACATTAAAAAAATATAAGCAAGATGATGAATCACATAAACCAAGGATGCAGATAATCATAACATAAGGGATTGAAAATATTCTCTTCATCATCAACTATACATAACGTAGAAATATTAGAAAAAGGTCGACAATTAACTAGACTAACAGGTGTTGTAGAATAACTAGTCCCCAAAAATAGTTGATTAACTACATTGAGATTACCATCTAGGTAAGTTTGTTTAATATGAGATAACTAATCAAAACTAATTATACAAGTAGGAAACATAAAATGAAAAAAATGAAAAAAAAAATCAAATTTTGAGTAAATATGGATCAAATGATTGGTTGGGTGATCATCTTAAAGTAAGAAGAGTAGTTATGAAATTTGTGGACCATCATCCTAGAGACAATGAAGGAATATCTCCAATTGGTATCCATAAAAAGCCCCTAACCCTTTAGAGTTATAGTGTATTTTAAAGTGAGATTTTGAAGAGAAATATATATCTTTTGTTAACATAAATAAAAATAGTTAGAAATTTGTGTTTTATTTTCTTTTAAAAAAAATTAAAACTAAATTAAAAAGAGATATAATTTATCATATTATATTTTATAATAAAGATAAATTTTGTAGTTAATTATTTTTCCCAAAAAGTAAAAACCTAAACATGAAGAAAGAGAAAAAATAATAGCAGCCTAATCTCGAGCATCTATTATTGTACTTGCAATGATTGGTCACACCATTGATGTTCATAATGGAAAAATGTATTTTTCCCATTTATATACTAAATAACATGATAAACCACAAATCGAGGGAATTTACACCTACTTTTATTTTCTAGGGACATGTGAGATATGATTAAAATTTTAGGAATAAAAAAACATGAGAAATGGTAAAAAGATAGAAACAAAAAATATCATTATTAATTTTATATTTAAATAATTATTAAAAATTAATATGGTGAATTATTATAGAAGATGACGATGGTAAATAAGAATTCAAGTATAAAAACATATATTTTGGATAAACACACACTTCCAATAAAACACATAGAGTAATTTATAATATTTGTGATTATTCCTATATAGAAACACTTATTGCACTGAATATGATGTCTTATGGAACATGTTATCCTAAACTAAAAAAAACATTCTTTAGCCACAAATGCTAATTAAAAAGGTTAGTAGAGTTTAAGTGAATGAAGGTTAACTTTTCAAAAGACTTAAACTTAGAGCTAAAATATGTGTTTATCCAATACAAAAACCCACTTATCATGCATCTATTGTATTGGAAGAAGAATAAAAATAAAAATATATGAAATAATAATTTATTTATGTTAAAAGTGTGATATATTGAAATTGCTCAATAAATAAGGTCAAGAATATATAAAATCATGTAATATATGAAAGTGAAGTATAAGTTTGGAAAAATATTTGGAAAGACAAAAATATATACATAGTTTTAAGAAACTATAAAAATTTTAAGAATGTAATTATGATTGGAAAGACTTCAATACATTATGGTTATGTTAATTTATAACAAATTAATGAAAAAGTTAAACCATCTCAATAGAAAACATGATTTAATTTAACCACAAAACCATAAAATAGTTATAATCTCAGACTAAAAATGACACCTTGTACCATGTAGCCAAATGAAAATCTCACTTTGTCTCATAACATCTTACAATATAGAGAATTATTAGATTAATGGGTCTTCCTTTTCTTTTATTAAATGAAATAATACAAAAATTAAAAAATATAAGTATGCATCTCTTTTATTTGAAGCTATGAGTTCTCTATCATCTACATTTGGCTTGCAACACCTCAGGCCCTCTTCTACCTCATATAAGTTTTCTCTATATTCATATATAGAGAAAGAACTACCAAGACCTTTTATATGAGTTGTCTTGAGATTGATCATTTTGTATCCTTCATTCACGTAACCACTGCCATCCTCATTTAATGACATATAGTCATATAGTTTATAAACCTATGGAAGATTTATAGACTCCTATGAAATAAAGCCACCTACTTCTCAAGATCATTCATGTATTAACTGTCAATCTCTGTAAATCTCGTTGCCTTGTATTTTATACATAATGAACTAATTTAAGTCATTTAGTTGCAATCCCATGTGGCATCAATCAAATTGAGTTAGAATCATCAAAATCTGCACCACTTGTCACTTTAATCTTGTGTGATATTTGAAATAGTTGCATTCTCTACATCATCATCCAAGTGTTGAATTCTTATTGCGCACGTGTTGCATTCTCTATATCACTCCATCTTGGAAGCCTTATTAGACTATGACTCCTGGGTACACCATTCCAACCCTTATGAATGAATCTTCTCCCATGCCTACCCAAGACCAAGAAAGAAATAAGGTGTTAGAATCCAAGCCAATGAATTATTTTCCCTTTCCTTAAGATCCTCTCTAAGAATCCTCCAATAAGCCTAAATCAAAAATCCTAGTTGAGAAGTTAAAATTCAAGTTGTAGATATAAATGAACCTAAAGAAGGCTATATGAAAAATGAAGTGTTTATTGAGAAGAATGAGAAACTCATAGAACAACTGAATTTTCTCTCTATTCAAGAATTATTGTAGGAATCTTCCATCCCCAAGACCTCAAGTTGAAAGAGTGTTCATTTGGTCCTTAAGTCAACTAATGAACATATTCATTACCCTCCCACCATCTCCCTCTTTGAGAAGGAACCTATCCTATGGGAGGTAAATGAAGAAGATCAAGTTGTATTTGTAGATGATGAAGATAATTAAAGTGAAATTGATGAAGAAATCATCATTAGGAAACCTTTTTGTGAAGAGAAACACAATACAATCATCAGTGAAGTTGCAATAGTTAAGGTGCACTTGGAGAATCTTTATGAGAGTTCAAATGACCAAGAAATGGTAAATCTTTGTTTTTAGTGGAACCATCAAGGGGCATCCTTTAAATAGACATACATGATCAATTTGTCATCTCAAGTAAGCATGAAGGAGTAGTGATAGCCCTTGATAAGAAAGATGATGAGAACTCATGGAAATAACTTTACCATGTCTTCATGAGAGATCCTTAAGTTTTCAATAGTAGTGAATCCCTTGAAGATCAAAATGAGAAGACTAACAGGATGGAAAATGAGGTACATTTTGAAATAGTTGATGATGGCATGGTGGTTTTAAGTGGAGTTGTAGCTGAGTATGAGGTAATTTTTCATGAAGACACTTTGGTCATTATCCCTATTGGGAATTATGAGAAAGTGATAGATCTGGAATAATCTAAAACACAACTAGGCCATGATTTAATTGAAGATCTTATTATCCCTGAAGAGAATGGCATAAATGAGATTGATGTTAGCATCCTTTCAAACAACCAAGAGGAAGTTGATTTTTGGTAAGAGCTTGAAATATTTTTCTTGAGTTTGCATGATAGACGTGTAATTTCAAGTGAACATGTTCAAGAAGATATCCTAGCATGGAACATCAAATGGGGTAAGTATTGAGGATCGAGATGAATTTGTGTTAATTTGAGAACACACTTGATGTTGATGATCCACTTGAAAGTCTCCCAAGAGGATTGGCAATCAATAATAAGATGAGCCCAATAAAATAAAGGTCTAATGGATAGTTTGTTTCACATCCTTGCTCATCACATGAATAAAATGATATTAAAATCTTCCCTTTTGATCTAGGAGGATCAATATTTTTAAGTTAGTTTGTATATGTTAGGTTGCTTCTATTGTTATTTTTCCTAAGTACTTGGCTAGCACATGTGTGTTATCTTGTTTTAGCCTTGTTATTTTTATTATTCTTTGTCTTTATTTTTTTTGGAGAGTAAATCAATTATATTTACTTGTTCAAGGGTATTGTAGCCAATGTTAAGGTCTAAAATAAATCAACATTTGAGTGCACGTGATTCCATACCCAATAGAAGGACAAGGCCATAGGTCTAGTAAGCATTGCAGGCATGCTACCCATATGAATCACCAATTTGTGGACCATTTTTGACCCCCAAGTCAAAAGGTCAACCCCTATTATTTGAAACCTAACTGATCATGTCCAAATAGCCTTATTCATATCCATTTGTTTACCTTGTAATGTCTTAAAATGTTCTTTCTAAGGTCTTATTAGCATATTTTAAGGTTATTTTGACAAAATTAAGGCAATGTTTTTTTTTTGTGCAAGTCTAGTCATTCCATGATGTGAAAATATGGATTCAAATGATGTCAAAGGTTAATTGATTGCTCTTAAATTTATATTATCCATTAATCACCTTGCATAAACATTGCATACTTGTTTAGAGAGATTAATGTTTCTTGTGTATTTTAAGGTAAAGTTTTATGCAAAGGAAAGTGCATATAAATAACTCCAATGCATGTCAAAGCTGACCAAGGTGAAATATTAACCAATTTTTTTATAATTGAAGGATCAATTTCAAGAACTATTAACCAAGGGTCATATCCATCCAAGTGTATCTCCTTAGGGTGCACTTATATATATATATATATATATAAGGTCAACTCCCTTAAACTATGTATTGATTATATGATGCTTAATAAAACAACAATGAAAAATATATATCCTTCTCCACACATCGATGATATTTTTGATAAAACGTGAGGGATAACATTATTTTCTTAAATTGAGTTAAGGTAAGTATATTATCAATTGGGGATCAAGGAGGGAGACATTAGGATAACTAATTTCAAAAATCTTTATGGGAATTACATCTTTATAGTTATTCCCTTTGGACTCACAAATGCTCTAACAACATTCATGAATCTGATGAAAAAATATTCAAGGATTAATTGGATAACTTTTTTTTTTCTCTATTTTTAGATGACATTTTGATTCAATCAAAATCTAAAGAGGAACATTTCCAGCATTTGAGGCTAGTGATGTAATGTTTGAGAGAACATAAGTTATATTGAAAATTTTCCAATTATGTTTTGTTTTAAAAAATAGTGCATTATTTGGGACATATAATTTCATTTAAGGGGATTTGGTTAGACCCTGTAAATATATAATCCATAATCGATTGGATATCACCTAAAAGTGTCTATAGATTCCATAGTTTCATAGGCATATAGGGATATTACATGCAATTTTTTTAGGGGTTTTCCAAGATAGTGAGTCCAATCACTTCTTTTCAAAACAAGAGCTAAAAAATTATTTGAACAAAAAAGTATGAACAATATTTTCAACTCTTTAAAGATAAGATAACATATGCACCTATGTGGAAGGTCCCAAACCTGATTGGAAATTTTATAGTCATTATAGATACATCAGAGGAAGTATTTTGGGGTGTGTTAATTCACAATGGCCACATAGTGGCCTATGAGTCTAGAAAATACACATTGTATGAGTTAAAATATAAGGCTCATGACCTTGATTAGTCAACTATTATTCATGTGTTACTCATGCAGTTAACTTTACTTTTAAGAAATCCTTTTAATCTTAATATTGATAACATAGGGTTGAATACATCTTCACTAAACCCAACCTTAACACATAACAAATACGCTGGTTGGAATTTATGCATGAGCATGACTTCAACATTGAATACATTAAGGGAAAGGAAAATAGAGTTGTAGATGAACTTATTAGAATAAGGCATGTAGTTTCCATTGAAATAATGAGAACCAATTTGAGCCAATATATTTTGAGTCAAGTACCATCATATGAGTTTTTAAATCAGGTCATAACTACTCTAGAGAATGATATTTAGGATCATAAATATGAGAGATATTAGATAAAAGGGAGTGAATCCTTAGTTTCAAGGGAAAATTTTTATGTACAATAGATTTGTGGTTTATGAACCATAGTATTGGATGTGGCACATATTGTTCCTTAATGCATATCATTCAGGGGTGACTAAGATGATGGTAGATCTCAAATAACTATATTTCTAGGCAAGTATCAAGAGGGATGCTACTAGTTTTCTGATAATATGTTTGGAGTGCCAACAAGTCAAGGCTAAGGACATATATATGAAAAATGGTTCACTAATTTTAGTAGGTTTTATGATCCAAAAGTTCACAATATGACTCAACCCTTAAATGGACATTGATGTAGACCTCCATGGAATGATGAATTATTTTTTTTAGAAAGATATGAAATAGGAACAAAAACTAAGGATTTGTGTATCAGATAAAAGGGAATTCAATAACAAGGGTAAGATAAATAATTAACAAAACTCCTCTCCCTTCATAAAGAAGTTTTGGAAATATAACAATAATAATAATAGTAGGAACACATGTCTAAGGAACAGTTTTAAGATTGAAAACTCAACAAAAACCAAAATTTTACCCAAGGGTTGAAATGGTAACAACAACAATAATAATGAAAGTTTCAAAATGGGAGAAAGTCCTAATAGAAGAAAGGCCTAGTAGGCAGATGCTTTACTTGTGGTGGTGATCACTATGCTAACCACTATCCTCATAAAATAAATAATGACCAGTCAAGTGCACCCCTATTAAGTCAACAAAAAAAATTCAATAGAGGATTCATGTAGCAGTGAATATATTCTAGGCAAACTTCCAAGTGACACACATGGAGGTAGCATGTAAACTATATGGTTACCTAGTTACCATACTTTTTGATACATGAGCATCTAAAAGTTTTATATCTCCTAAGATTATTAATAAAATTAATAACAAGGTTGGTTTTATGTCAAGTTCTTGGTCAATTCAATATAGAAATCAAGTAGTGAAAAAGGTAGAATAATGTTTATTTGAAACTAAGTTAAAACTTCTAGGTTATAGTATCATACAATAAATTTGTATGTATCCCTTAAGATCTTATGACGTGATATTTGGGGTAAATTAGTTGAGCCTAAAATTGAGATTTACACTAGGTTGACTAAAATTTGTTAGATTCATTTCAATATCCTTGATTTTTTTGAAGATGTGCAAATGCAATTTTCTTGTTTAAGTAAATCCTTAGAGGAATATGATTTCTAATTTTCATGTTTCAAATATCCTTAGACATTTGCATGGTATATGATAGGATCTATATTTTTGGTAATTTCATGTGATATATTGGTTTTAATATGTATGTATTTGATGAAATTCAATCTTTGTCAAGATGTCTGGATGGATGATCAGAATTATCTCTCTTTCTACCCTACTCTACCTATTTTCTTATTTTTTGATCAAATCACTATAGTTTAATTTCTCATTGCAAATATTCATGATAGATTATATTTTGTTCATCATACATTAGAATTAGTTTAAATAAATTTCATCTTCATAATTTTTAGGACCACGATTTCTCCCAACAACCACCTGAATTATCATTTTGTGAAACAGCCAAATAGCTTGGCCGCTACTCCAACATAAATAGTGTATTTTTTAAAGAATAAGATTTTTTTTATACGTTTATATTTTTAGGTGAATATTTTTATATTAAAAACTATAAAACATATGTAAAATAGGAAATTTTTAAAGAAAATAAAAAAATTTAATACTAATATATGTATAGCTTGATGAATTTACCAATTCTATGAACACTTTCTATGAAAATCTGGTGAATAGTTTTCCAAAAATTTACTTGTTGACGAATCTAAAATTTTATATTTTCTCCAAAAAATAGCCAATTGGTGAAAAAAGCCCCTAAAAATACCCTGACCATAGATCTTAGGTAGATCATAACCAATAACTCATGCAAAAGATTCTTTAAATATTGAAATGAAATGTGTTTTAAACACTATTAGAACCTTGTTGTGATACATTTACATGCATCAAAAGGCTATTGAGTTAAAGATTTGTGAATTTGAAATATCTTGAGCTATTTTTAGTGCATGTTTTTCAAATATCAATTGATCCTTTGCATATTTGTGTTTTTCTTAGCTTAATTGTGTAAAGATAACTAACATTCATGATTTTAGACCAGTCTTTAGGATTATTTAGCTAAAGATAGTTATTCTTTAAATATTTATGTGAAATTGTTGCAAAGGTTACCTAAGCTTTGTGAATCTGACATGTTTAAGGTTAGTGATAGTAATTGTGTTCAAAGATCAGTTGATTTTTTGAAAAGTTGGTTTATTTTAACTTAGAAGTGTAAAGATCACTCATATTCATAAGTTTGTATGTGACTTTAAGTTAATATAGTTAAAGATAGTCATTCTTTGAAAGATCTATATGAATTTGTAAAAGTTGCTTGAACTTAGAAATATAAACGTGCAAATCTACTTATTCATAATAATTAAATCATTATTTACAAAGTTTACTTAAAGACCATTTTGTCTTTGCAAAGATAAGTTTTTTAAGTCATATTTTGAACAAGATTCAAATTTTACAAGATGGAACTACCAAAAATGAGAACTAGGTCAAAGTCTGAGACAAGGCTACCTCTTCTTTCTTTGAAAATTCATAGGAAAACAAGAGCAGATAAAGGTAGGCGTAGAGTTTCTAAATCTCAACCTACTTCACATATTTATGTTTCTACTCTTGTATTCAACCCTCATCAAGGAATGGATTGATTATTTGGATATTATATCAATGTGCCTAGTTAGTTACATGACTTACCTCTAAATATTAATAAATATTTAGTTTCTTTTAGTCCTATAGGTGTTGTTACTACTGAAGAACATATCAAGTCTTTTAAAGCTTCTTTAAGATTTTTAAATGTTTTTCATGATGATGTTGCTTGCAGATTATTCCATTATATCTTTAGAGATACAACATATGATTGGTTTCTTAATCTTCTTTAAAATTACAATGTCAATTAGAATGATTTCAAAAATTATTTCATTGATCAATTTGGAAAGATCATCAGTCCTTGTGTTCTATATCAACAATTCACTACGGTCAAGAGAGATTCAAATCAAATAAGTAGAGATTTAAATTCTAGATTTCAAAAGATGTTTAGTAAAATCATAGATCAATATAGGCCTATTGAAGCTTTAGCTTTAGATATTTATAAGGATGCTCTAAATCCAATGAGTTGTATATTTCTAAAAAGATCTATTATGGTCATAGATACATTACTTTGGCCTATGTTGAAGTTGTGATAATTAATGATCAAATACAACCCCAATGCCAATTAGCATATGATATTCCTTATATCAATATTAATTTTCCTACATTAAATATCATCCCGAATGCTAATCATAACATGCCTACTTTGAATCAAAGTCCAATTTTAAACCAATTGCCTTTGATTCATACTCATCTTGGTTAGAATTTAGGATTGGTAATAACTCTATAAATGGATCCCATCCACAAAATCATCGATCTATGGTCCCAATAGCTAGTATTAGTACTCAATTTCAAATATTTGAGGTACCTAAGAATGAAAATGACTCCATATTTAAAATGTTTGAAAAACTAAGCATTGATTTTATTCAGTTACAAAAATAGGTAGGTAACATTGTGGAAAATTTCAACAAAAACTATTCTTATTATAGTTTAACAAATCTACAAATTGATTTCATAATAGAAACAACAACAATAATAATGATTCATCTAAAACTAAGAACATACCAAAAATAAATATTTGTGATGTAGCTTTAGCTGATTATTGCAAGGTTCATAACACTACAAGACATAGTGAATTAGATTGTATATAATTTTGTAATGCTTTTGAATCTTTTCAAGATGAATTGGATATATTTGAATTTTTTCCTAACAAAGATAATGTTTTAGGGACATATTTCTCTTCAGAGACATCTAAATCTTTTGAAATAACTCTTATGGTGGAAACCTTTGATTTTCCATTCCAAGATGAGAATGAACCTGAAGATACCCCAGAGGAGATTCATGCTTTTCAATAATATCTAAAGAAGGCTTATCCATTGAGAAATAAAGAACAAAAGCAACCAATGACAAGCTCTAATCCACCAAATAACATCAATACTCCTGTTGATCCTAAAAAAAATAACAATCCAGAACCTCTAAAAGGAAGTAACACTAAAAATAATGTTGATTTATCTAGTTATTCTACTAGGAGTGGGTATAACATAGTAGAGGATATGAATACAATTAAAGCTAATATCACATTACGTGAATTGACTTAAATAACTGAATAAAGAGACTTGTTGCTATAATATTTAAGTAACAAACCTAGTAAATCAAAGAAAGCTACAAATGTAGTAATGTATAAGAATAAAATAGAGGTTCCCCCCTTTTTACTAATAATTAGAGTTTTTGGTAAAAACTTGCATAATTGTCTGTTAGATTTAGATGCCTCTACAAATATCATGCCATCGGGTAGTTGTGAAAATCTTGGTTTAACTCATATTAAGTCTAATAGATTAGTGACTCAATCAAAAAAATTAGAGTTAAATTGATTGGTAAATTTTTGAATGTATATATACAATTTACCTCAGAACCAAGAGTGCATTAATTTATTGATATTTAAGTTGTGGACATTCCAAATTCTTATGGGATAATGGTTAGTAGATATTGTACCAAAGCTTTGAATGGATACATATCAAGTAATTGATCTCATATGTGGCTATCATAAAGGGGAGTTCCTAGTCAAAATTAGATTGAATGGGAGCTAAAGATGAAGCATATGATCACTAAATATAATGCAACCAAAGAAAGGTTCAATGTGGTTATTTTGATTTAGAGGTTTACACCCTTGACATTCCTCAAGTATGTGATTCTAAAGACTCTCATGCTATGATTGGACTTTGTAAATTATGTGTTGATAGTGCTAGATACAAATATTGATCTATAGTAGGAGTAGTTTTAATCAATCCCATTGGAAAAAAAGATGATGCTTCTTATAAACTTCAGTTTCCTTGACCAATAATTTGGTGGAGTATAAATAATTAATCTTAGGATTACAATTTGTTATTAAACACAAGGTTAAAGAACTACTAGTATATGGTGATTCTAAACTAGTAGTCAATTAGGTTAGAAGCAATTATCAATGATAATTATTTTATCTAAAGAAATACTAGTTTAGAGTATGGGACTTGATTGAGTATTTTGATTCTATCAATATTGTTTCAATCCCTAGAGAAGGATACCATTATTCTAATGAACTAGATTCAACAACATCTAACATAATGCTAAATTAATATTCCCAAAGGCTTAACATTCAATTGATTTCATGTCCCTCTGTACCTGACATTGTTAATCATTTGCAAGTATTTAGTAATGAATAATAGATCATTAAATTTTTGAATAACTCAAGAGTATTTGAGTCTCATATTATTGATGAGGTCAATGAGAACTCTCTTAATAATGATATAATTGATGAAAAAATAATACAACTAAATGATAAGAATATTCCCAAAGGCATGATTGCCTTGGAAAGACTATTTGACAAAGATAAGATACCTACACTACTAAAGTTCCCAAAGTGGGTGGGAAGGATTATAATGTAATTAACCTAGGAACTCAAGGTCAACATCAACTAGTAAACCTTGGTACTAAATGCACAAATGTAGAGTCTAGAAAGCTTGCAGACTTACTTACCAAGTACATGGATGTTATTACATGGTCTTATGAAGGCATGAAGATATTTGATTCTTGAGTTATCACCCATACCATTCCCTTGAAAGAAGCTTGTAAACCTTTTAGGCAAAAACAAAAACTAGTTAATCTTATTTTGGAACCATTAATTTATAAAGAGATCAAGAAATTATTAGATGCAAAAATAGTTTTTCCAATTAGACATTATACCTGGGTAGCTAATTTAGTATGAGTTAGAAATAAAAGTAGAGAGATTAGATTATGCATAGATTTTAGAAACTTGAACAAATATTTTGAAAAGGATAATTATCCTTTGCCATCCCTTGACCAGGTGATTCAAGTTGTTAGTGGTTCTACCATGATGTCTTTTCGAGATGTTTTTTAGGTTATAATTAAGTACTTGTCAACTAAGAAGATAGAATGAAAACTGTATTCATAACAAAATAGGTCACTTTTGCTTACAAGAGGATGACTTTAAGACTCATCAGTACAGGAGCTACCTTTCAAAGAGCTGTGGGAAATGCCTTTCAAGGTCTTATAGGTAAATGTATCATTATATATGGATGATCTGACTATGTTTTCCAAAAATAGGGAAGATCATGTAATGCATTTACAAGAAGTATTTGAATATTGTCGAAGGTATGGAATTTCCGTTAAACCTAAGAAAAATCATATTTTGTGTACCTAAAGGGAAATTGCTATGACATGTGATGCTTGAAGAGGTGATTTATATAGATCTAGATAGAGTCAATGATATATATAAAATAGAACCCCAAATAGTAGAAAATAACTAAAGTCTTTCTTTGGGAAGATCACTTTTATAAGGAAATTCATTTTTGGTTTTGCAAAAATGTGAAACCACTCAATGACATACTAAATAATGATGTAAAGGTCAAATGGAATGAATAAAATAAGAAAACCATCAACGATATCAAGGAATAAATAGGACATGAACAAGTGCTAATAATAGAGAATATGAATAAAATTAAAGATAATATCACATTTCATGAATTGACTTAAATAACTGAATAAAGAGACTTGTTGCTAGAATATTTAAGTAAAAAACTTAGTAAATCATAGAAATCTATAAATATAAATATAGTAATGTATAAGAATAAAAAATAGGTTCAACTTTTTTATTAACAATTAATTTTTTTGGTAAAAACTTGCATAATTATCTGTTAGATTTAGGTGCCTCTACAAATATCATGCCATTAGGTAGTTGTGAAAATCTTGGTTTAACTCCTTTTAAGTCTAATAGAGTAGTGACTTAATAAGACAAATCTAGAGTTAAAGTGATTGGTAAATTATTGATTATACATATGCAGCTTGCTTCACAACCAAGAGTGTAGTAATTTATTGATATTCAAGTTTTGGATATTCCATATGCTTATGGGATGTTTCTTAGTAGAGATTGGACCAAATATTTGAATGGATACATGTCAACTGATTGATCTCATATGTGGCTATCATGAATGGGAGTTCCTAATCAAATTCAAATTGAAAGGGAGCCAAAGATGAAGCATATGATCACTGAATACAATTCAGCCAAATAAAGGGTCAATGTGGTTAATTTTGATTTAGGGGTTTACACCCTTGATACTCCTCAAGTATGTGATTCTAAAGACTCTCATTCTATTCTTGGAATTTGGAAATTATATGTTGATAGTGCTAGATACAAATATGGATCTAGAGTAGGAGTAGTTTTAATCAATCCCATTGGTAAATAATATAATGCTTTTTGAAGACATCAGTTTCCTTTCACCAATAATTTGGTGGAGTATGAAGCATTAAACTTAGGATTATAATATGCTATTAAACACAAGGTTAAAGACCTACTATTATATGGTGATTCTGAACTAGTAGTCAATCATGTCATAAGCAAGTATCAATGAAAATTGTCTTATCTGAAGAAATCCAAGTTTAGATTATGAGACTTGATTAAGTATTTTGAAGATTTCAATATTGTTTCAATACCTAGAGAAAGAAACTAGTCTGTTGATGAACTAGCTTTAGAAACATCTAACCTAATGACAAATTAATATTCCCAAAGGCTTAACATTTAATTGGTCTCATATCCCTTTGTACCTAACAATGTTAATCATCTACAAGTGTTTAGTGATAACTAGTAGATCATTTAATTCATGAACAACTTAGGAGTGTTTGAGTCTCATAGTATTGATGAGGTCAATGAGAACACTCTTAATAATAATAGAATTGATAATAAGATAATACAAATGAATGATAATAATATTCCCAAAGGTATGATTGCCTTGGAAAGACTATTTGACAAAGATAAGTTACCTAAAACTACTAAGGTTCACAAAGTGGGTGGGAAGGATTATAATGTAATTGACCTAGGAACTCAAGGTCAACCTCAACTAGTAAACTTGGTACAACATGCACAAATGTAGAGTATAGAAAACCTACAGACTTACTTACCAAGTACAAGGATGTTATTCATGGTCTTATGAAGACTTGAAGATATTTGATCCTCAAGTTATCACCCATACCATTACCTTGAAAGAAGCTTGTAAACCCTTCAAGAAAAAACAAAGACCAGTTAATCCTATTTTGGAACCATTGATTTATAAAGAGGTCAAGAAATTATTAGATGCAAAAATAGTTTTTCAAATTAGACATTCTACCTAGGTAGCTAATCTAGTACTAGTTAGAAATAAAAGTGGAGAGATTAGATTATGCATAGATTTTAGAAACTTGAAGAAATCTTCTGAAAAGGATAATTATCCTTTGCCATCCCTTGACTATGGGATTCAAATTGTTAGTGGTTCTACCATGATGTCTTTATTAGATGGTTTTTTAGGTTATAATAAAGTACTTGTCAAAAAGGAAGAAAGAATGAAGACTGTATTCACAACAAAATGGAGCACTTTTACTTACAAGAGGATGCCTTTTAGAATCATCAATGCAAGAGCTACCTTTCAGAGAGCTATGGAAAATGCCTTTCAAGGTCTCGTAGGTAAATGCATCATTATATATATGGATTATCTGACTATGTTTTCTAAAAATAGGGAATATCACATAATGCATTTACAACAAGTATTTGAATGTTTTTGAAGGTATTAAATTTCACTTAAACCTAAGAAAAGCATATTTTGTGTAACTAAAGGGAAATTGCTAGGACATGTGATAACTAAAGAGGTTATTTCTATAGATCTAGATAGAGTCAATGATGTATCTAAAATAAAACCCCCAAATAGTAGAAAGAACTAAAGTCTTTCTTTGGGAAGATTGATTTTGTAAGTAAATTCATTTTTTTTTTAGAAATTGTGAAACCACTCAATGACATACTAAAGAAGAATGCAAAGATCGAATGGAATGAAGAAAATAAGAAAACCTTCAAGGATATCAAGGAAGCAATAGGACAGGCACCTGTACTGATAAGCCTTAATTTTACAAAATATTTTTATCTTCATTATTGTGCTTCTAAACATATTATAGTTGTATTAACTCAAAAATTTGATAAATGTGATCATCTAATTGCATTTATGAGTACTAACTTCAGAAATGCTAAGATAAAAAAATTCTCTAATTAATAAACAAGCATTTGCTTTGGTTAAGGAAGTTAAAAAAGTTTAGACACCATATTCTTGGGAATAAAGTGTATTATATATTTCTAGACCCTACTACCAAACTCATTTAAGTCAATTTGAATTAGAAGAGAGAAGAGGTAAGCAGATGTCCATACTCCAAGAGTATGATCTTGAAATGAAAATTGCTAAATTGGTCAGGTGTCAGGGATTAATTCAATTGATTTCTAACACTAATCCTAGATTGATTATCATGCAGGTTGACCAAAAACATTTTCAACCAAATGATTGGTATGATACAATCATTCATTTATTGTTTAATGGTTCTTGTCATGTATGATTGAGCAAATAATAGAGAATAGCTTTAAGGCTCAAAGCATCTCACTTCTTGATCAAAGATGGGATACTTTATAGGAAGAACTATGGAGTATACTTGAGATGTGTTTCAAAGAAAGAATCAACTGAAATCTTAAGTACCTTTCATGAGAAAATTGGGAGTGGACAACCTCTAGGAAAACAATAGATTACAAAATCCTAAGGGCAGGATATTAGTGGACAAACTCTTTTAAGGATGTTCATAAGCATGTCAAGGAATACCATAAATGCCAAATCCTTAATATAAAAGAACCTAAAGTAGTTATGCCCTTGAGGCTAGTTTTAATTGACAAACCATTTTCTCAATGGGTTTTGGACTTCGTAGGGGTTATCAACCATAATTATTCAATCAGACACAAGTATGGTCTTAATTCTATAGATTATTATACAAGATGAAAAAAGGCAGTAACAACAAAACAATGTAGGATTTTTATCAAGTTCTTAGAAGAGAACATTTACACTAGGTTTGGGATACCAGTATCATTGGTCTATGATAATGGATCGGCATTTATATCTATAGATATGACTGAGTGGGCCTATGATAACAAGATAGTTCTTAAGTTTTCATCTAATCATTACCCTCAAGGTAGTGGAGTTTCAAAGTCTACAAACAAGAATTTGATGAAAGCTATTAAAAAGTATATAGTCCAACAACCAGGAACATGGAATAAATTGCTTAAGTATGCTTTGTCGGTAGATAGAACTAGAGTGAAACAAGATCTAAAAGTATCACCATTTCTATTGGTATATGGATAAGAACCATTTTTTCCAGTTACTCTCAAATTACCAGCTTACAAGTTTATACAGGAGTATATGGAAGGAGATCAAGAATATGCCAATTTTAGGTCTCTTGATATCATACAAATGGAGGATACAAGAGACTAAGCATTTGCAAATTTTAGCAGACATCAAACCACTGTAAAAATATGGTTTGACAAATAATCAAAGATCAAGGTGTTTAGACAGGGAGTCCTAGTTCTCCTATGGGACAAATCATCTAAGCCAAAAGGAAAACATGGGAAATTCACTCCTTATGGATTGGCCCTTACCAAATTGGTGAGACATTGGGAGAAAACCCCTTTAATCTCATAGACTTGTAGGGAGAATAATTCACTTTGACATAGTATTGTTCCACCTCAAGTATTTATAAAGTAACCTGTAAAAGTAGTTAGAGTTAGTGTAGGTAGGTTTAGATTAGTTTTATTCATGTCCCTTATTTGTAAATAGTGTTTTTAAGTATTTTTGCTCATTGTGTGTTTCCTTTCTTTGCTTTGTTCTCTGGCCTTCTATAAGTCTTTTCCAAGACAGATCCTTAAGATCCAAATCCATCTAAATGCTCAAAAGAAATTCATAAACCAAGAATGTGGATATGACCCTTAAATATTGGTTGATCATGGATTTTAGAATTCTAAGCTTAATGTTATGATTCTAAGAAATCGATGAAGATTAATATCTAGATTGATTTTTTTTAATTTTAAACCTTATTCTGATCTAAGTTTGATTTTAATAAGGATTGCATATGTTTGAGTGAAAGTCTGAATTATTAGGTCAAAGTCATGTTAGCACTTAAAGAACATCATTGCCTGCGATGAAGTTTATAACCAAGGATGATTAACTAAAAATCAAACATTTGACAAAAATCCTAAACACCTGGATAATTTTGGCTCCCATCCTTTGTTGGAAAGCTAAATACAATTGAAAAAAATCCTTATTGAAAATCTAAAAGTTTTTTGAATAGAGGTATTCTGGTAACCTCCACCAAGCCTATGGATGCCCAATCGGTTAGTGGAGTAAGGCTTAGAGAGGAGCTAAAGGTATCTTTGTCGAGACTATAAATTTTTGGCTAGAAGCATAGCAATGCCCAAGCCTTCCCCTTTTATAAAGCATGATTCATAATGAATATCTAAATATGCTACAAGTCTATGTTAATGATTAAGGTCATGAAATCTAGAAGTTGGTCTCTGAATCCCAATAGCAATTAGTAAATGAATCAAAACACACATAACATGACTAAGTTTTGATGTTTAACTTTAGTTTTTTATTTGTAAGAAATTTTTTAATTATGAATTGATCTTAATAATGGTACTTGATCATGTGGAATGATTAGTCTGGTTATTCTTTTGAACCAAGAATATCTAAATTCTAACATTTTGTAATGTTCCCCTAAAATTTGCCTTTTGTTGAGGTTAACATACCCCCATTTTTTTAAATGAGGACCCTTGTTCAAATTTTGCAAATTTTTCTACATTAGGTATTCAATTTGATTAGATTGTATTATTGAACATCATGTTTGATTTATCTTACATGGACAAGCTAGAACATAAGCTTTATTTGATTTTATCTAATGTTGTGAATAGTTGGCTCATGTGTTTCCATCTTGTAGGATATATGGATCTCCATTAAAATGAATAAATATTCATGCATTTGTGCTTCAATGTTAATTTGACCTTTAACTTATTAATTGAATTTGAGTTTAAATTATGTTCAAAACCTTAGTCTAAGTTAATTTAGCCTAAGTTCTTATTAAAATAGATCTATTTTTTTTACAGGTCATTTTATTCTATCCTAGTCCTAGTTTAATTTTAGCCTAAGTCTTGATCAGGTTTATTAATTCATGAAAACTTTAGTCTAAAATTTATCCTAAGTCTTTATATATCCCAAACACTTATTCATTAATTTTATTGATTACACTCAGATTGAATACAAGGATACCAAGTGGAAAAATCTTAGAAGCTCAGATCAAAGATCAATGGCAGGCAGTGATCGCTCGAGTCAATAAGTCAATATTTCCAAGGATCAAAGACCGATAGTACGTATTCAAAAGTATAAATTTTGATCGATGATTGGTGTTGAATTAGAGGTTAATAAGTTAAGATCAAAGACATATAATGTGTGTTTAATCTTGTACTTGCAGATCTAATGGTGAGTAACAAGTCAATAAGTCAAAGATCTTGTAAAGGAACACAAGAGTGACATATGTCATAGTCTTGGTGAATCAAATGAATATCAATATCTTATGTTTGATATTTTGAATAGTAAATAGAATCAATGGCTTGCATTTAATCATATGATCAAATATCAACAATACACATTTAATCAAGTAGATCAATAATAATGGTGTATGTTAATCTAAGCAAATATAGATCTAACGATGCAAATGGAGTCAAGATGTCAAATAACCTAGATTACACATGGGGATGCCATGTGGAAAAAAAGTGTTAACCAAATGAAGACTATTAGTAGGGTTCATAGAAATCATATGGGACTACCAAGTGTTAAAATCTCAGAAACCCAAATCAAAATCAATGACCCATGATGAAAGTCAAGGCTAGGAGACTCCCGAGGAGATCAATGGAGTAGATTTAATCAAGCTTCAAGAGGCATGAGATGACGATATGTGAATAAGGTGATAATGGTCATTTTTTAAAATTAAATAAGCATCATAACAAGGTGATGCCTCATAGGTGGACATGTCAGATCAAAATATTTTGTGGACCTGACCATGCGAAGGTATAAATACAAGATCCAAATATGATATAAGTCACTAAAGCACACAATTGAGAAGTGTATGTTACCATTAAAGCTCAATTAAACCTTCAAAAATCCCTAAAATGTATGGAAAGCCCTAAATTGCTCCTAGATTCATTGTTTCAAACCAAAAGAGAGAGCCTAGTGATTAAAACTGTTCAAGGAGTTAAACAAGATAGTTAAAAAGGTTGAATTGTCATTCCCAAGTAGACAATTTGATTAGAATCATAATAATGGAAAAATATGGAGCTACTTCGAAGAAAGTGGTCAAATTGTACCTATCATTAGACATAGAGGGCCAAGTTTTCAAAGACACAGAGTTTGTTCCTTCTTCATTAAACATAATAGACAACACTTTCTTGAGTCTATTATAGACAATAGAGAATCAAGGAGTATTGACCAAGGAAAAGGAGAAACTGCTCCCCAGTGAAGAGACTCTATGATGACATTATGGTGATTTAGATGATAATATTCCATTATGTTGCCACCAAACTAGAGGTATTACACTGTATCGATGTCCTCATTCCTATTTTTAAAGATATTAAAATTAACAAGGGTATGCTTATTCATGAACCTAGTCTAAGGAAAATAACATATATATCCCATGTTGCCTTTGAATCATATTACAAATTTACTAGGCCCTAGATAGACCTTACCTCCATTAATGCATGAGCTTAGAAACATACCATGATGTATATCTTAGCAAAATGGTTAAAAGTGGGTAATAAGGTCATTGTAGATCCTGCCAAGAAAATTTTTGTGACCCAATTTAGACCTAGAGTTAGAATGGTCGTGACCATGTTGAACAAGTTGTATGGGTTTACACACAAAACACTTGTAGAACTAATATGGGACCCTGTTGTCTACTTCATTATTGATAAAATGGGAGTCCCTCCTTTAGGTGAGATCATCAGTATTTCTTTAAGAAGATAGATCTATGGGATTAAAATAAAGAAGAGGATTGACTTCTTCATGATGTCATAATTATTGGATGCCTTATGTTCCACCACCAAAATCGATAACCAAAGAGAATGGTCTCCTAATGGTACCCAAACTATGTCCTAGTATTATTCAAAATTGCATATCTACAAGTATAGGGACCATAGTCAATTCATATGTGACTATGTTTATCCTACTTTGAGCCAATCCATTGATGGTATCCCTATGATGAGGGTAAGTCCTTTAATAAAGAATTCCATTGAGCCAATGGGAGACATCTAATTTTATCCTGATTACATAGTTATGAGAATTGAGGAACCAAACCTACCCCTCTTAAACTACCTGTACATGTGCTACATAAGTTGGCAGAATAAGAAGTTACATACAAGTTGTTTAATGGAATAGATGGAATTTTCAAGACTAAGAGGAAGGGAATTCTACATAATGTTCCCATGATAATTGGTGAAACCATTTTTAGGCATTGGGACAAAATTGAAGCTGCTTCAAAACATAGGCTTTTCTTTAATCTACAGATAGATGACCATAGACAGTGGGATCACTATGGTAGCATTTAAGGATCAAAGGTATTCTGGCTATACCTTATGATCATTAACCTAGTGCATTTGAATTTGTATATACTAAGGTAGCCACTTATTATGAAGTTACTAGAAGGCTAAAATAACACAACATAAAACCTGAGTCTAGATTGCAGAGAGATCAAAATATGCAAGATAAATGGCAACTTGGTCCAAGGCAATATCACTTGTTAGGTGTTGACTCTTCTAGGATTCCCTCAGCAAATGTTCAAATAGAGCAGAGACCCGAAGAAAGGAGATCAAGTTAAATTACTTCAAGTTTTTCAGCCCCTAAATCCTCTAGAATAATAGAACTAAATTTACCTCAATAAGAGGTTCAAATGATAGCTTTGGATCCTCAAGAGTCTCTTGAAGATGTACTAAAAATGCTCTCAATGACATATGAATTAGATTCAGATGAAAAATCAAAGTTTAAGGAAACCAAACAGGAAAAAAGAAAAGAAAAGTCATTGGACTTAGTAGTCATTGATCCTCCCAAGAGGAAAGCTAAGACTACAATTGTCTCAAGACAAAATAAAGCTAAAGTGGCCATCACGCCACCTTTGAAGTAGATCAACCTATTGAGTAAGAAGAATCTAATATATGGACCAGCTATACCTGAATGGTTCATATATGAACCAAGAATTGATAAGCTACCTACTATGTATCATCATGGGATCTAGTAAAGATGATAAACATCTCTATATAATAGGAGTTGAAGCCTTGGATCCTAACACTAAATAATGAAGAATAAAGTAGATTGGCTACTCCAAGTCAATCAGTTGACATACAAGGAGAGGTTCTAAAATAATATATGGTCAGTCTTCAGTTGGCATCAGATGTGATCCAATTACCATAGGCTTACAAAGTTTTACTGAGACAGTGTTCATGGAATGAGGTCAAGAGGTTCTACATCAAAAGGTTAAGCCTTTGGTTCACTTGACACATAAGAGAAAATAAAGATTAGGAAAAGACCCTATATTTGAGGAAGATTTTCTTGATCTAAAACTCAAAAGTTTTGATTGATAGATATTTCAAGAACACAAAAATAACATAGTAACAATGAATTCTCTGAGAAGAGATGTTTTATTACTCAAGATTAAAATACAACTATATGCTTATCTCTGGGAAGAGATGTCTGATTTCCATTTTAGGTTACATATTCATTTATACATATTTTGAAAGGAGGAGGATGTAGAAGGTCACCAATCTCGAGGGAGATTAAGTGGTTCAACTTCCATGATTTAAAACAATATAGAATTTGAGGAATTACTATTTTTAGAAACTTATTATTTTTAGACTCCATTACTAAAATTGAAATTTGGGGCACTTCCATTGGGTTTTTTGGGGTCAAGAACCACTAAGTAGAGCTCAGTGTCATCTCATCATGTTGTCTACATTCTTAGCTTTCCAACAATTCAAATGGGGAGTTAATTGGAGCTACAATGAAAAAGTTATGGCTCCCAAAAGTTATGTCATCAATTGGGGTAGAACTGTCACTTGAATTGTTGCCCAGATCAATTCTAGAGCTAGCACAATCTTAGGTAGAGAGGTTACAAGCTACAATCAAAGGGTTAAAATAAGAGAAGAATAATCTGAAATAACAATCCATTTTATCAATTCTATGGGATATTGTTAATAATTTTGAAAAAACTATCTATAATACATTCAGTTATTTGAAATTAATGAGGTCTAAATTGGACATAGTGAGCAAAAAACATACCCTGGCTATGAACCAAGTTAATCAATGGTATGCCTCATACAATAAGGTAAGGAAATTGATCAAGATACTGATGGAAGGCCAAATTCTTGAATTGAAAATAGTCAGCCTATCACATTTGAATATGGCTATTATAATCTTAATAGAGAAGATCAGGGATATAAATAAATAGTCAAAATTCATGGAAGATATCTCAATATGTTTCAAGCAATTAGAGAGAAAAATGGAGTGGATACTAGGAGGCTTGATCAAGTATCCAACCATCCTTGGTCCTACAGGTTTGATAACTGATGAAGAGTTCTAACACAGAGCTATCCAGTTCATCTAAGAGGTCAAGAATAAAAGCCAAGGCACTACGGGGGTTGCTAAAAAGTGTATTTTGGATATGATTTTGTCAACAAATGAGAAAATTAACAATGCTAAGATTTTTAAATAAGCAATGGACAGAGCTTATGAAGTCTTCAAAGATTTGGTAGGACAAGAAGAGGAGTTGTTCATAGATCTAATCATCAATCTCAAGTTGATTGATAAACAATATGACAAATCCATGAAGATTTTGGCATAAAATCAATAGGCTAAAGCTACAGGGGCATATTAAATACAATTGAGTTGACTTAGTATATTATTTTGTATAAAAATCATGTAAATCATTGAAAAGAATATTGTATTTTGTAAAATCATGTGCAATTTATAACACACATGGCTTGTAGGTTAGTCACATTTGAAAAGTGTCATTGATTCTAGATATTTTGTAAAAGGACACCTATCCTTGATACTTTGCTAATTCTCATTTGATAGTGATTAATCAACATACCTCATAAGTTGCCTATAAAAGGAGGTATTATCATTGTAAAAGGGAGGAAGTTTTGAGAGCAAAACCATTATGTAAATTTTGGAGCAATTAATACAAGAAAGAGAATTTTGTGAAGATTGTCTCATTTTGTTTGTTTGTTTGTTATCATGGCTACTTCGTCAAGTATCTATTTTGATTTTTAGATTTGAATTGCTTGTATGAATCCTAGATGTGCATTTGTTAATGCAAAGTTGTTAATTTGAGTTTTACACGAGGTTGACTGAAAGTTATTAGATTCATTTCAATATCCTTACTTTTATTGAAGATGTGCAAATTCAATTTTCTTATTTCAGTAAATCCTTAAAGTGAATCTAATTTCTATTTTTCATGTTTCAAATATCCTAAGACATTTGCCTGGTATATGATAGGATCTATACTTTCGGTAATTTCATGTCATATGCTGGTTTGAAGATGCATGTCTTTGAAGAAATTCAAGCTTTATTAAGATGTTTCGACTGATGATCAGAATTCTCTCTCTTTCTACCCTACCCTATCTATTTCCACATTTTTTGATCAAATCAATGTAGTTTAATTTCTCATTGTAAATATTCATGATAGATTAGATTTTGTTTGTCAATCATTAGAATTAGTTTAAATAACATTTATCTTCACAATTTTCAGGACCATGGTTGCTCCCAAAAACCACTTGCATTATCATTTTGTGAAACTCATGCAAATGATTATTTGAATCTTGAAATGAGAAGTGTTTTAAACACTATTAGAACCCTATTGTGATACATTTACACGCATCAATAGGCACCATTGTTCCACCACTTTATAATAGTAGGGAGAATAGCCAAGTCATACTGCATTGTAAGTAGACATGCATCAGAGCCTAATCCATCTACATCCAAATGCACCCACTTTGAATCCTCCAACCCTAGCTCTTGTATGTTTTATAATGCCCTTTCATGCTACAAGCCCCACACATATATGGGGATATAAATCACATTAAATAAAGATAAGCTTCAATATTTTATCATTGATATGCTTTTAACATCAATATATTTTACTTTCATATTTCAAAATATAGTATAATATGCAAATCCACATAATTGCTAATATTGTATACCTCATAAAAGTGAACAAAATTTACTAGAACTATATTGTTATTTTTACAAAAATTGTATAGTTCTTCTTAGAACCATGTGATTATCAATAAAATTAGTGGCTTGATAAATGGGCCAACATTGTTCCTGGCTATATTTTTAGAAATTTTGAAAGTGACATAAATTAAGCTAAAATGGAAAATTTTGGGTTTCAAATTACTCACTAGGAGATGACTCGCTCATGTCATTGCAACTTGATATCGGCTTTATATGTATAGTACAAATCCTTGTCATTTACACATGAAAACCTTCTATCATAGCTTTGTTTGCAGAATTAACACGTAAAAGTAAAGCTCAATTTATATTTATATAATCACTTGGTGCTTTTATATACGCTAGGGAAAAAAACCAACTTCCATGCTACCTTTTACTTAAGATTAATTTGTACACTTACCAATTTGCAATAAATGTGCAAGTCTTTGAAGATGTGTGAAGTAATTAATTATTATGATCATGATTAGCGCATGGTTATCATTGATATTGGGTTCATTATCCCATTTTTCTTATATAATATATATTTAATTGTGATATTTAACATTCCTATGTCATTGTCTCATATGGGAAATATAATTAGTTTTTTCAAGCTCTGATTATCATGATTACATCCTCCTCTAAAATTTTGAGGGGGAAATTATATTTTATATTTATTTATTTTGGTATTATAATTCATATTAATGATTAGTGCAAACATGATTATATATGATAATGCGGATTGAGGATCCGATGTTGATAGTGAACCTTACTGATTAGGTGCACTCGAGTCTTGTTTTCCCATCTTGTCATATGTTTTGTTCGTTTAATATCATTATTATGCATTAATATAGTCCTATTCAATAATCATATAAATTTAAACAGGTACACTAGTGCATTTAGGAGAATTTAGAAGACATTCAAGAATCTAAAATAAATCTCAAAGAGAACCTAGATTTTATTGTCACAACATTCTATTGAGGATTTACAAGATTTTCTATAGAAATCCAACATTTAAAGAGCATTCATTATATCATTCAAGTCTTTCGTAATGACATATTGCATTACACTAAAGTGTTTGGATGAATTATTATTGAATCTACTTAGTGTGTTATCTTCGATATTGTATATCGTTGAATGGCTTGATATGTAGTTAGTGCTTAAAATCCTTATTATCCCTAAACACAAACCCAATAAAAATCTTTTTCCTTATTATTTATAAGTTTAGTCTCCATATTATAATTAGAAAAAGTGTCCTTTCCAGTAATCAATACAATTTTTTAAATATTGAATGAGGTTTTCAAATCCCAAACCTATGAAATACATTTGATTAAATAATTTTTTCCTACTATCATCTACCAAAAACTTCTTGTCTATACTTTCAAAGCCCAAAACAATTGTGTATGGTTATGAGAAGGTTCTTTGTTCACAACAAGTTTTCACTGTTGTACTATCTTACCACGAAAACTATAATTTTTACTATTTAAATTTTAACACTTATCTCTAATCATTTGAAAAATAAAATACTCTTATGAATCTTCTCATAATCATTTATTTTTCTATATTTAAATCAATAAATAAAATAAAATTCATTATTTTACATCTAATTAAACCTAATTAAATGTTAATATTAAATATTCATTCATATATGAACATTGTATTTTAAATTTAAAACCCATTTATTCATCTTTATTTATTTTATTATGATTTTATTTTATTTTTTTTAAATCTAATATGGCTATGTTTACAGAAGTTAAAATCCCATCGACCATATTCAATGGAATGATGGAAGTCATCTTTATTTCCATTTGAATGAGAGAAATGATGGAAAAACACTGCACTACATTTGAACGTGTAAGAAAACCCAGAATAAATTGAAGTGCTGGGCACATGTTATGTTAAACTAGGTCCTGAGTGCGCTCGAGGGTGCCCTGGGCCCGTTCGTACCCAGTCCTGCAGCAAGCCTCGCTGCTGCCTAGGTCAAGGCTGGGCCTTCCTCCCTGGGCACGAACTTTTAAGCAAAAATGTTATTAATTCATGTCACGTCAAATTTGGCATCCAATTAAATTATAGTTTAATACAATCCTGTCAAATCTGATGTGCTGCTACAAACAAGAAAATACATTGCAACCTATTTTTTTTCAAACACAACATGGAAAAATTTGGTGGCAGCAATGAGGGCGGACTGTCATATCATGTTTAAAAGCAATGAGCTCAGTTTTTTTTCTGCTCCATGTGCGGGCTCAAGGGAAAAATAGCCCGCTAATGTCCGGCTGGGCGCGCTCCAGCTTGGGCTCTTCAATACCCATGTGCGCGGCGTATGAATCAGTCAAAAAGTAGATATGACAAAAATTTCTGCATGATGATCATGACTATAGACTTTGACCAGAGGGAAAAAAATGATATTTAATGACCTGACAAAAATGATGGTGGTACTGAGCTTACAATTTTCTTTTGTCGACTGACTTTCATGCAATGCAATGAATGAGAAGAATCCGACAAACAGTCTCCACTCCATGTGAGAGAGTCAAAAGTACAAATTTCTTTCTGCGAATCAACGAAGACGTTTGTAAGTTCTTTCCACGTAATCTGTGTTGGTGGTGAAAGCGGACGATGAATTTTTGTTTTTGTTCATATTGATTATGGCCGACATTCAAAGAGACCACAAGTAATTGACCAAGCATTTCTACAAGCAAAGGAGTCGAGGCCTATACTTTTGTAGCCCACAAACGCCAAAATGTATACTCGGAACCACATTAAACAAAAACTAAAAAAAAATCAAATGGCTAACCTCTTAACAACATTGGATTTAAGGAGCAACTTGAACTTCATCTGGTGGCAACTCTTAGTCGATAAGAGATGCTTGCCACTATTTTGTCATGGCAGTTGTGTAAACTATCGTGGTGGTTTTGTCTTAATAGGTCAGTCTCGTATTAAAATAGGTACGGTTACATAATCACACTTTATAAATAGGAACAAGTTTGTTATCATTATTATGTCCTCCGTCTAAAGTTTGACTTCAATCAAGGCTAACTCACTTTCTCTTCTATTTTCAATCATTTTAAATCTCTCACAACTTCAACTCCTAGTTGAATTTGGTTAAACTCTTTTATGTAAGCTACATTGTTATTCTACAAGTAAGTCAATTTTGGTTTGATTTTGAATCCGAAAATTTGCATTCTAAACTTAAGAATTATGAAACCTTTACAGGGCCACACCCTATTGTAATTGCTTTGGAACTTTGTTTTTATTGCTTTTGTGTTCGACTATGCAATTCTAAATAGGGAGAGTCATTGTTCTTGCAACCCGATCTTTACAAATTGTGTCTTTAACCAACCAAAGTCAATTGTTCCTTATTTGGAGTTGTGTCTCTTCTCTCATTCTCCCATTTGTGACAACCATATATCTATTCATCCCCTTTTTTTGGAGAGTTCCTAACATCTTCATTTGAGAAAAATGAGCCAACATATTGAGGACCACAATGCTATAAATATCTTGTCTATAACTAGTCTACATCATGATTAGGTTAGGGGTTCTTGATTTAGTTTTATTTGTTTTATTCCAATAGATTAGATTATATTATAATTCATTCTTGTATTAGCTTAAATCTTTATTTTAAAGCATCAATGCAAATTTGATAGGGGAAAGAAATATTTTCCTCTTCTGATCTTTGCTAAGCATAAAAACGTAGTCAATAAAATCTTTATTTTACATTTCTTTCTATAGATCTATCTTCATTAGTGTATAATCTTGAAATAAAACTTTAGGAAGATTTTATAAGACATGTCATATGATTTCAGTGAACGTAGTTAGTTTTCAAATTTAAACACCTTCTCCTAGATTGCATTTAGACAAAGCTAGAAAACATCAATGTATTGGACAATAGAATAGCTCTCTTTTTCCATCTTTGCATGCATTATCAAATCATTGAAAAAGGATGAAAAGAGTTTTTCTCTCAATTTTTTTTCAATTTTGTCATTTATTTACTTTCAACATTTAAATTTCAGTAAGCAAGTATTTAAATTCCAAAATAAAAATAATAAAAACATTGCCAAAAGCCTTGTCCAACCGTACAAGCTAAAAACAAAAAAAGCCCTTACTTATAACAACACAACAAGTCCTCACACAATCCATCCAGATGAGCTCATATGCTTACACATTACCTAATCCCTCTTGGATGACACTTCCTAAAATACCTGGTCTTGTTAGAGGTGGTTTTTTCCTACGTTTAGAGAACCTAGCCTCGTAGTTGGCATACAATCTAATATTAATATTAAGCTTAGGAGAGAGGTTTCTCATTCTACCATGATCTCCAAATCATTGTAGACTCTCAATGCCTTGGAAGAGCAAGAAAAAATTCCTGATCCACCGATCATTCTCCTCCCTCAATAGGTTGTGGTCTGATGTCTGATGTTCAAAAAAAATATTGATCCACTGATCATTCTCCTCCCTCAACCAGTCGTCAATATAAGATTATCCAAACCTAGCTTCCCAATCCATTTCTCATATCAAACTCATCAAACTAGATATATTCCTACAAGTCATTCACCTCAATCTTTAGAAACACATTATCATCATCTTGTAAGTGAATTCAATCCTATAATTTTGGTTTGGATGTAATTGGAAATGGTCAATCATGAACATCAGAAACACAGACTACTTTGATAGATTTCATTTGCATAAATTTATAACTATCTTCTCTACATTTTGAGGAACTATCAGAATCCAAGTGTGTCCATTTCAATTATTTATCTCTCCTATATTTTCATATTTATTTATCATTTACAATTCATTGTATTAGACTTAATTTATCTTGTGATAAATATTTACATAATTGACATGATATATTGAACATACATGTACCTTTTTTTAATACAGTATCATGATTTGAGATCCTATTCTTTCCAGTCCAAAATCTCTCATATCAATGGGAAACGATGTAACTTTGAGTGAAATTTTTATTATTAATTTATGTAATCCAAAGTAACTAAATGAATTTATTAAAAAATAAATAAAAAACTATCACTAATATAACTATGATATATTGATGGGATCAGCCCCAAATTTAATTAAAAAACTAGGACTAATACAACTATGATACATTTATGGGATCGACCCAAAATAGAAATTAGGGATAAACAATATAGGGTGGTTGAGTTCAATAGTTTATATATTTAAATCAACTACCAAGATATGATAATATGGATATGATTGAATTGTTCGAAGCATAAACAAATAAGTTAAAGGAACCCTTTTTGTGAATACAAATAAAAGTGACTTATATTTTATTTGATGGTCAAAAGTTTATATATATATAAACATTATCTTTTCTTTTTCTTTTCTTTTTTTTAAAATTGTAAATATTGATATAATTTAACAAATTTATTTATTATAAATTTTACATTTGAAAAAATATATGCAAAATGATGAAACATAGAAATTGAGGATGTAGAGAATCATAATATATGGAATTAAAAATATTTCTTTCATCATCAACTTTATATAACCTAGAAATATTCGGAAAAGGTTGACAATTAACTAGATTAATAAGTGATGTAGAATAACAAATCCCCAAAAATAGTTAATTAACCACATTAAGATTACCATTTAAAGAAGTTTGTTTAATATGAGAGAACTAATTAGACGAGTAGAAAACATTAAATGAAAAAAATCAAACTTTGAGTAAATATGGATCAAATGACTGGTTGGTTGAACATCTTAAAGTAAGAGGAGTAGTTATGAAAGTTGTGGACCATCATCCTAAAGGTAATGAAGGAATATCCCCAATTGGTAGGAAAAAACCCTAGCCTTTTGGGATTATAGTGCATTTTGAAGAGAAATATATATGTATATACGTAAATAAAATATGTATATAATATATATTTTACATGCATACATATATTGATGTTTCAAACCTTTCTTAATATAAATAAAAATAATTAGAAAATTATGTTTTATTTTCTTTTAAAAAAATTAAAATTAAAATTTAAAAAAATGTAATTTATCATATCATATTTAATAATAAAAATAACTTTTGTGATTAATTATTTTTCAAGAAAATAAAAACCTAAATATAAAGAAAGAGAAAACAATAATAGTAGCCTAGTCATAGAGCATCTATCATTGTACTTGCAATGATTGGTCACACCTTTGATGTTCATAATGGAAAAGAGAATTTTCCCATTTATATACTAAATGGCATGATAAACCATAAATTGAGAGAATTCACACCTACTTTTATTTTTTTAGGAAAAATGATTTTAAAAAAAAATAATAAAATAAAATGGTAAAAAAAAAATATTATTGTGAATTGTACCATAAATAATTATGAAGATGAATATAGTGAATTGTTATAGAAGATGAATATGGTAAATAAGAGTCTAATTACAAATTCACAATTTTTAGACACACATACCCACCTATACCTACTAATTAAAAATAAAATAATTTATAATATTTATGATCATCTCTATATAAAAGCACTTATTACAATGAGTTTGATGCCTTATAAAGCAGAAAAATCACTCTTAAGCCACAAATGCCAATCAAACCATCAATTTAAATGACCAAAATTTATTTTTCAATAAAGTTTAAGTGAATGAAGATTCACTTTTCAAAAAACTTCAAATTAGAGTTAAGAGATGTGTCTATCCAATAGAAAAACCCACTTATCATGTATCCGTTGTATTGTAAGAACAAGAAAAATATAAATGTATGAAATAATAATCCATTTATGTTAAAAGTATAATATATTAATTTTTTTCAATAAATAAAGTTAAGAATCATTAGACCCTACAAAAAATAATGTAGTATATGAAAATGAAATATAGGTCTAGATAAATATTTGGAAGGACAAAAATATATACATAATTTTGAGAAACTTTGTAAAGACTTAAAAATATTGTAGGTATGTTAATTTATAACAAATTAGTAAAAAAGTTAAACCATCTCAATAGAAAATGTGATTTAAATCAACCACAAAACCATAAAAAAAGTTATAATCTCAAACCAAAAATGACACCTTTCACCATGCAGCCAAGTGAAACTCTCACTATGTCTCATAACATCTTTCAATTATTAGATCAATGGCTCTTCCCTTTATATATTAGCTGAAATAATACAAAAGTTACAAAATATGAGTATGCATCTCTTTTAGTTGAAGCTATGGATTCCCTATCCTCTACACTTGGTCTGTAACACCTTAGGTCCTCTTCCCACTCATATATATGTTTTCTCTATATTCATATATATAGAGAGGCGGACCTATCGAGTCCTTTTAGATAAGTTGTCTTGAGATTATAATTGAAAAACCTATGAAAAATTTATATAATCCTAAAAAATAGAACCACCAAAATCCCAACTTCTTGTTAGGATCACTCATTAATTAAGCCAAAGGCTTATATTATGGGGCAAGGTCTCAAGATTCATCTCAAAAAGAGACAAAATGGTATATTTTGTGATAAATATCCTAGTTTTTCAAGGTGCTAGTTTGGGAGAAGTGGTGGTGTAGAATGGTTTGGTAGCTCATGATGTCATTTATGTCAGCCAGGAGTTCAATTTTGCTTGGCAAGCAAAAATTGTCTTGTTAAATTGTTTGTAATTAAAGGCTTAGAATATAGGTAATCATATTGAAGGAGTGTCTAACTAGGCAAAAGGGTGTCTGTAGGATAGTCGAAGCTCTATGGATGGGTCACAATGATGCATTTAACAAGACAAAGTTGCCACTGTCTAGCATTATTCAAAGGCAATAGGGACAATAAATTGGATTTATTTTCAGACTATACATCTTCAACCCACTGTCACTGAGCTACAAATGATATTCTTGAAAAGTTTGGTTTATTCATCAACCACACTATTGCTACTATTGAGTTGGGTCTTATAATGAACCATTACCACTCTGAATTATTTGTATGGATCTTTGTGGGAGGATGATATCTAGCAAGTGAATAACTATGGGAATTTTGTTCAAAATGGTCTGAGCCAACAGGAGATCATTTGTGTAGGAACTGAATTTCATGACATCAGGAATGATATGAAACCAATACAGTGCTTGAGCACCAAGGAGGAGGGAGCCTAATGTAATCATTTTTTTCCAATTGATAGGTGATGTTACAATTATCTTTACACATGCTATAGATCTTTACCTTGTGTTTTAATGACAAGTTCTATTTTTCTCATCTACATGGTATAATGTTTCTGTGCATTTACTATCAAATGTTTTAGATAGGTGTAATGTCAAAGATAATCTGATGCATAGCAGCAATAATTTGTAGTCGATGGTCACCATTGGGTCTTATTCAGTTTGTTACAAGCAGTGCAGGGAGAATAAATTGAATTCAATGACTCTTTAGCCCTTTCTTTAACTTATCTTTCATTTAGTATTTATAGATGTTTTTAAGTTTTTATGACATCACCACCAATTCTTTGGATGAATATGATCATTAACATGTCCAAAATTAAAAGGCCAAATGGTGTCTAGATAAAACCTACTCTGTTTAATCCTTAAAATCTTTTGAAACTTTAAGAACCTGTTTTACCCCCAAAAAAAAAAATTTACAATGGGTGTCTTTTACAAAAGAAACCACTTAATTCATAAGAAAGTCTATTCTCTTTCTGTCATGAAATCATAAAAAATTATTGTTATGAATTGTATAATGTTGTACATGCATACACGCATAGATTTGAAAAATCTTTAATTGTAATTCACGTTGGGTGGAAATAGTATTTAAGAATTAGGCATATTCCAATAAAATTTTAATCGAATGGACAACATTGAAGAATAAAAAATAATATTCTCAAGTTGCACATATGTAAAATCCTTTTACTTTTAAAATCAAGATTCTATAATCATTTGATCATGATGCCAAATGTCTCATGTTCCAAACGTGGAAAACACTTTTAGGTATCCATGATTATTAGGTAAAAAATTTGTCTAGCCATCACCACAGAAGTGGAGATAGTTTGGAAAATGCACAATATATGTGGAAAAAACACCCAAAAAAAGTTTTGATACTATTTTTATAAATTTTTTAAGATGATGTGGGACTTGCCTTGTGGTCACGGTATAGCCTACACAAAAGCGCCAGCCCACTTCAGAAAGGTGGATGCTTCTTATGAGATATGTATGCATGGTTATCCTTCCCCAATCCCCATGCACTAGGAGCTTGATTTTTTGTCATTGGATAAATTATATTTTATAAATTACATGCTAGGGCTATTTTATATTTTCTTTGTCAAAAGGAAAATGATAGTATTTCACTATATTCTAGAAATCTCTCTCTCAATCGCCAAAGCTATAATTATTTATATAAGGGGAAATCAGTTGTGTTTTCCTTGTCATATGCTCATTGATAGCATGTGACCACATAGGACTATGACCATTAGGCATGTAAAAAAATCTAGAGCCCAAAATAATAAAATTTTCAGCTTGTTAGGTCACAATCACACCCACTTACAAGCAAGTAAAAGGGTGTTTTGCCTAGTAGGTGATGACCATGAGAAAACATGATTCTTAGTGGTTAATATGATAAGGATAGGCCACTTGTGGTAGGACATAATTTATTTATCTTATAATAAATGGGTGAGAGATTTATAAGCATATAACAGTGAGTCATTAACTAATAATTGTTAGGGTGGTGGTTTTAGTTAAGTATTGTTGTTGTCTATTCCATGGTGAAAAAGTACAAGGATGGCAATGTTGTGTCTTTCTTTCATTAAAAAGTGAAATTATATCCCATAAAGCTTGCATTGGGGGAGAAAATAAGAAGGGATAATTTAATTCTCCATAGGTAGTGCCAAGTAGGGAATTGCGATGGACTACTCAATAAATATAAGATTATGAGGTTGGATTGTTTTTATCTACAAATAATTCAACATTAAATTTCACCATCAATTGTAGCTATTAAGCACTAATTTTTTGATGGTTGATTTCAAATGATACCCTTACACCTAGCCATTCATTCATTTTTTGATTGGAGGATAAATGTGTGTGTGTGTGTGTGCACACACACACACACACACACACACACACACATATACATATACATACATACATATATATATATATATATATATATATATATATATATATATATATATATATATATATATATATATATATATATATATATATATACATACATACATACATGTGTGTGTGTGTGTGTGTGTGTGTGTTAGGAGTTGGTATTAGGTACCTTTTTGTCTTTAATGTTAAGGACTTGGATATTTCCTTTCCTTTTAATTTTTAGGATTCAAATTCACCTTCAATATTTATAATGTTAATTTTTTTTGTTTGAAAAAATAAGAATTAAATTTGATTGTCGACTTTGTATGTTATTAAAAAAAAATTAATAATTAATTTTTTATGACTATTATTTATTTGATATTATATTTTCATTATTAGTATAGTTCATAGTAGGAGGAGTAAACATTAAAGATAGTTTATATATTTAATTTAAGTTTTTAGAATTTTTGATGTTCTATTTAAAATTTCATATCAAATATGATTAAAAAAATAGCAATCAAATTTAGTCCCTACATAAAAGTCTCTTTATGAGCCAATCAAATCCACATTCACATAACTTTCAATGCCATCATAATAAATAAAAATGATTTTTTTCTTATTAATTAAATCTTAAAATAAAGTTTAAAGTGTATAAAACAAGCAAACATAAAAGTTGATCAGTCCATAAAAATGAAACCTTGATAAATAATGTGAAACTCATTATTTCCCAATAACCCTAATCCCCATCTCTTAACAACATAAATTATATAATAAATCTTAAAAATAATACATATATAAATTTTAAATGTGAAAGTTAGGAGACTCCCTACTCAAAATTTTATAACAAAATGGATAAATAACCATCAATCTTACACTTATGGATTTTAGTAATGTTGAAGCTTCAAGTAACAAAACTAACAAAGGTCTAGCCACTAAAACCAAAGATAGGTTCTATAAATCTCATTTATGATACCCTTATTTATATTTATTATGGATATATCTAATATATCATTTGGAAAATAATGCGGAAAGAATCTGTTGATGCCCATACTTATAAGGTTTAATACAACCAAAAACCTAACATACAAACTAAATTCAATCCTTCATTATATTTATTAAATAAAAGATTTGAATATTTATAATATGTACCTAAGGAAAATTTAACTCTTTAAACTTATATATCATAATTACTACTAAAAAATCATAATAATACTAAATAGACTCTACCAATTTCAAGAAAAATAATATCATAAAGAATTAAACTTTTAAAATAAAAATAGAAATAAACATTCTTTTGATTCAACTTAATTTTTAAATTTCATTAAGTTCATCCCATGTTCATCAACAAAGATCCATATTAAATATAAATGAAAAAAAAAAAACACTTATACATTCATTTTAGCATCACTTGCACTTTTGGGATAACTACTAATAATAACTTAACATCCAACCATTTTCATGTTTCATACTTGACAATGATTGTGGCTACATCTTTATGCTTAATCTTAGTTTGGAATTAAATTTTGGCTGATTATTATGATTGTTAATTCTTGTTACATAGGTTTACATAATTTGACTGCTTATTTCTTCTTGAATGTAAATACTTAATAAATTTTTCTTAGTAGTGTTTTCGAATCGAGTCAGTCGCTATGAAGTGATGATTCTACCAGAATCATGGTTCAAATGTATGTTGGCACCATCAGAGAATTGTGGGGTGTCAAATTTGATTTTGATTTTGATTTTTGTTTGGTTATATAGACCTTTACAACCAACATACTATTTTATCTATTTCTTCCAAATAGTACACAGTCAATCATAGTTTTATATTAATTCATGAAACATCAGATCTAGTAATTTGCCTAAACTATGAAATAGTTTTTCCCTATATCTATGTTACAATTTTTCGACAATTTTTCTTTTCTTGAACAATAATTCTAATGCACAAAAAATATATACCTTCTAATTAGATAATATTGTATCCAAACTAAAACAAAAATATTATTTCTATGATAATAATACAAGGAAAATAACCATAAAATTAAAACAAAAAAAATAGAGAAAAACACAATAGTGATGCAGAGTTTTCCTTAAAATGTTCATATTTTTGCATATGCCTGCATTTCCATCTTACACTAGTGAATTAGGAAAATAAAATAATCGACCTTTTTTTGCAAGATGGGTCTATAGATGTAAAATTTTAAAAAAATGATAGTTATTTTGTTAGAAATTCAGAAGAATCATTTATACATTATTATCGGGAAAATTGAATTTTAAGATTTAGAGGTTTTGAATAGAGTGTGGATGCTGGATAGTAGGCATTTATAAATTAAAACATGAATAAAAAGACAATCTTTAAGTTTATTATAAACAAAAAATAATAATCAAGAAACAATCTTCAACAAATTGTTACACAAATCATGATTATGACTAGAAAAAATTACAACTTCTAACCACTTTGAAAATAACCCATAGGCTATATGAATTTTGAAAATAGACAAGATAATAAATACATAGACATTATTTTACAAAAATTAAGAAATTTTAAAAGATAAATTCCCAAAAACATAATTTCAAAATAAAAAACAAAGCATTTTGAGTTGGAAATATTAAAACCCAAACATGTCATCTCTTACATTTCTTTGAACTTATCAAACTCAGAGAGATTTTCAGCTCCATAATTTCACTATTGGGTATGACCATTCCATGTATATATGTTTTCATGGTTTTCTCTCTCTTGGAGATTCTTCCTCTTGAAGAATTATCTTTTCCATGTAGAAAATAATTTTGAATATCTTCTAGAATCAAATCTGCTAAGATAATTTTAACCATTACAAGATGTATTATTTAATGTCTTTAAATAGATGTAATATCGTAGTTGCATTACATTAGATTTCAGTGACTTAACTTTAACACGTGCATGTTTGACAAGCCACCATTTCCTTTGTAACACTCTAAATAGTATATAATTTTACATATTCAACATACCCTTATATGTTATAAGGGTAGAGCAAAATTAATATTTTAAATAAATATAAAAACCCAAAATCAAAATTCTATTTCATTTGGACAGAGCAAAAATCCACATTATAATAATAAAATATATTTTGAGGGGATGATTGATTTTTTTATGGACTATTACCACGGTTGAAAATTATGCATCGCCTTTAGATTTTAATAATTTAATAATTAACCTTTTATCATTACTATATCCTATCAATAATAAAAAATATTTATTTATTATAATATTTAATTTTATTTATATAATTAATATTATATATGGGACCTAAAATAGACAATGATGTGTGGCAAGTTAACTTGTCTTGGTGTCTACATATAGTCATTTTAAGGTAATAGGCAACATTTGAATTTATTTTATGTTATGGGAAAGAATTTTAAGTCCAAACATACTTGTGAATTCTTGAGAAAAGGTTATGTTTAATTTTCTTAATTGTGTTTTTATATGTGACCCTCCCTTACGATTGGATTAAGAAATGTGTAGTTAATATATTAAAGGGTTTGTTAAGTATTTGATTAGTTATGTACTATAAAACTTTATTCTTTATTAATTATAGTAATAATTATATTTTAATCATATTAATAATTATATTTTAATCATATTAATAATTATACTTCATAAAGTAGAATTTGTAAGCAAACTCATAAATTGTTAGACTAAAATTTCTTAATCTAGAATGTTTTGAAAATATTGAAACAATTTTAGTCTGATTGGTGAGGATGATGGTTTATTATATCCATCCATCAAAGTACAAATCCTTTTGGGTACTCAATACAGAGATTCAAATAGTTAAGGTCAGGATCATGCTTTGACTGACTTTGATAACGTAGATGCCTCTTACTCATCATTGCTTAGTCAAAGGAGTTGATTGATTTATATGTATGCTTATTCATTATTATAATATGTTATTTGTTTATTTTATAAATATGGGCTAATATGCTAAAATTCTATGTAATTAATTGACTCTATGTGAATGTTGTCTATTGAGGTACACACAAAAAAATGTCTTGAAAATATGAAAATTCATTTTCAATAAATTATATTCAATAGATAAACTATAGGGCCTCAATCAATGGATCAAGTGCCAACTAAGGCCTATAGATATATATGGCGAGGGTGGACTAATGCAGATACAATCAATTAACAACAAAGTATGTGAAAATGTATGGAATAAGGAGATACAAGTAACTTTCATCATGAAAAAGGATTTATATATTAACATGAAATGCAAAAGAACTCTACTTGACATTGGACCAAAGTCATCACACTTTATACAGATTTGATGAATTTTAGTCTGAAAACATAAATATGGAATTGGGATTTAAAATTCTTCTCAAAAAAATTTCCATGTTTGGACTCTTTTTTTTTACCTATGGTAATATTAACAATCAAGCTATTATTTGTCAATAATTTACTTTGATTCTGGTATGATCCATTGAAACTTGTAGCATTGACATACACACACACACATGCATGCACACATGTACTCATGAACACAAGACTAAGGGAATTTCACTATAGATATTATATTATAAGTGCATAGGATATATCTTCATTGAAGGGAAATACTAGCTACTTACTATTTCGATATGCATGCTTATGAATTGTATGTAGGTATTCTCAATAAAAACTAGATAATGACTCAGCATGTCTGCTAAATAGAAATTATATTACTATTTGATAAAGTATTCTAGATAAATCTATATAAATCTTTTTATTACCTAGAGTCTCTTATAAGACTCCTCATAGATTAAAATACCATTATGGTCCACAACTCAATATCTCCAACAAGCTATAAAAGAAAAGTAGAAGAACATAAAATAGTTTTACCCATATGGAAGAATATACCAAAATATTATCCACAAGACTATGAATAGTATTAATCATAACTAATTGGATGAATGGTCCCAAAAGAGAGTCTAGGAAAATGATGAATTCCTTATGTTTTTTTTACACATTTTTCAAATATTTTGTATTTGTTTTAATGTCATCGTCTAATATGTGATGCAATTAATGTTTCAATTATTATTTTTCACTTTTTTAATTGAAGATATTAGATGTAATTTGCATTTGAAAATTTAAATGGAACATTTATTTCATGATCCTCTAGCTTTCCTTGCATCTTTGGGTCAACTGCTAGTGTATTCATTGTCGATCTTCATAAATCCCATTGCCTTTTATTATATACATATTGGACTAGTTTACATCACTTACTTATATTTTACCAATAAACTTGAGTTAACTCAGGGAATCTCTACCACTTACCACTTCAATCTTATGGGATATTTAAAATAGTAACATTATATACTTCATTGTCCTAGTGTTGAATTCGTGTTGTGTGCATGTTGCCTAAGACTTTCACACTGTCCTTCAAAATTTTGAGTAATCCTTATTGAGTGATGCAATATTTCCTTATACTTGATATGCTCCTACATCAAAATAATAAAATAAAAATTTGAAATTAAAAAATGTAAAGTGAAGGCATGGTAATTTCAATTCAATGTGTCCAAGAACAAGAAATGTAAAATCAAAATTACAATAATTAGAAGGTCAATGCATTGTATTCTAGATTTAGGAAACATAAAGGTATGGATATTCATATTGGCCTTTCAAATATTATTTTTATTTCAATTTTAAAACCCTAAACTTGGAAAAAATGAGAAAAAAGGGTTGGTGAGTTAGTTTTTGAAACTCTGCATTGATGACCCTTTAAGCTACCATGTCACACTATTGATCATTATGGATTTAGGAAGGATTTTATTTTAGTTTGCATTTATTATTTTTTTAATCAATAATTCAACCTCTGGGTGATAGGGGGTACCTTATTTTAAATGACTGCCACCTCTCTCTGTGCATCTACAGATGCAAATGAAGTTAGAGCAAGTGAAAGTAACCATGGCCCCAAAGCAGACAAGGAAATTCATCCTAAAAGTCTTCCATGAATTAATGCTATTGGTTCTGATTCTCCATTACTTTATGTTATTTTGGATATTCTTAAATTTGACAATGCTTACCATTTTTTTGAAAATTTTACTTTGATTTATTATTTGTGGGTTTTTTTATTTTGTTTCTCCAATCCTGAACATTGAAAAGCCATTTTTAACCATGGACCTTGGTTTATTTGAAACACTCTAGTTGATTTTTCTCATTGGACTCTGGACTTTCAAGTTTTGAAACAAATAAAGATAAAAATCCTCATTTGGTTTGAGTTTCCTGGCTTTCCTCTCCCCTTATGGGGTTTTATTAACCAACTCATAAAACCCATAGGGTACTTCATATGCCATGAGTAGACCAATTTTTTTATGGATCATCCTCAAAAGAGGGTTTGTGTTGAAGTGGATTTATCCCAAGAATTGAAAGACTCCATTGATAAAAAAATTGGCACTAATAGATTTTCTCAGTGAGTTTTATATATCAATCTTCCAAATGCTTGCTTTCAGTGCCAATCCTTGGACCACATGATCCAAGAATGTTATTTGATGGTTCATGTTACTCTTGCTTCTCAGTAAAAGGGTGGACATGAGACCAAACCTTAGAATGGAAACAATGATGGTTGGACCATAGTAACCAACAATAAAATAATAAATCCCCAAAAGGTGGTGGTAGGACACAATATTTTTCATACAAACCTGTTGAATAATCATCCCTTGGATTATGCTAGCAAAACTATTTTTCCTAATAAAGTTTCACCTTCACTTGTGCATACTCCATAAGTAGTGGATTCTCTAGTTGAGGTGCCACCCATAGCTCCACCATCACAACCCTCTCCTAGGGTGACTATTAAAGAGGAAGAATAGAGTTTGGTTACCTTGGATCATAAATATCTATTCCAACACTCCCTAATTCCCTCTCCATATCTCGAGGAGGAGGAATATATGGTTCATAAGAGACAACCATTTAAAATGCTTGATTCCATGCCTAACAAGTTTATGTATCATTAGTTTTTTTTGCTTGAAGATCTCATATAGGAGAATTACATGCACCTCAATGGTTCCCAATGATTGTTTACTCTTGGAATGTTTAGGGCCTTATTGATCTTCCATGTAAGTATGCAATCAAGAATAGTTTTTAGCTTTTTAGTAGTATGAAAATTCTTTGCTTGCAATAGGTTAATATTTTTGATGTTTTACTACAGAATGCAATACAAATAATTTGGTCTAGGGCCATATGTCAAGCTACTAGGCATGAAGCTTGGTATGATAGGTCCATCACTTTATTGGCTCTATAGCTTTGTCATAACATAATTTCCTATGGTTTGAACCCTACCCATCGGGTTTTTTGGACCCTTTTTGACTTTAATAAACACATCATTGGGTTGGATAACTTATACACTTTTAATGATGCTATGGAATGCACCTCTATATGGATATAGTTGGTTGACTCACTTCCTAACATGCATTGGGTCCTTTGTGGTGATTTCAACATGGTGGAATTGACTGAGGATAAGGAAGGGTGCCTTCCCATGCATTGTTGTGTTGGTGAATAAGAAAATTATTTCTATATGTGTAACAAGCTTATGATGTTTGATCCCAATAATCATCAAAATAAAAACTCAGCTACCCTTTGGTTTACTTGGTCCAATTTTTGAGAGGGTGAAGATAAGATGAATCAATGGCTATATCAAGCTTTACTACATGAACAAGATCTCTTCTTTTTTACCCCAGTGCATGATAGACCAATGCCAATCATCCCTAATACTTTTTTATCAGATCATCGACCTATTTATTTCAATATCTAGTGGACCACACCTCAAGTGAAGCTTATCTCCACTCAATTTTATCTCAAAACTGCTCACCTTAAACATGAAAAAATAGTGGGGCATATTATCAGAATCTATAATCTAGTTCCTCGACTAGAGGGAGACACTAGATAGATCTAGTGATGGTTAGATGCTCTTGCTCACACTTTAACATTTCTTTTAATCTATGATAAATAAGTGGCCTCTTTTTAATGACATTTGCATAATGCTACAAAGCATGAATATATTCAAGTTTCATAGGAGCTGGAATTATCTCCTTTTAATGTTCAACTTCATACTCAAGTAGCCCTATGGCATCACAAGATTCAAGTAAAGGAGGCCCACAGGACCAGAGGAGCTCAATTAAGAGGTCATATTCATTGGTTAAAAATAAGAAACATATTTTCTAAGGAATTTTTTACCCTTCTCTATTTTAGAAGAGTTGATGATATAATTAAAGATGTTAAGAAAGGAAATGATCAACTTACCAAACTTCCTGACATTATGTAAGCTTTTGTTCATCATTATCATGGAGATTTTTCATCCCAAGCCTCCTCTCCAGAATGGGAGATGGCTCTTCATCAATTCCTTCAAGTCATTCTTTACAAAGTTTCTAATTCCCAAAGGATTATTTGTGATAGGCCCTTATATCTCAATGATCTCCATGAGGTAGTTAAATAGATGGCAATTGAAAAATCTCTATAGTTGATGGTTTCTGATGTGAGTTATACTAGACTATTTAGGATACTATAGGCCCTAATCTTTATAAGGTATATTCTGAAGCTATTTCAACTAATTCTTTGGGATCCCTTATAAATCAGGGTAATATTAATTTTATTCCTAAGGCTGGTGACCCTAAAATTATCACTAATTAGATACCTATTACTCTTCTCAATGTCTCCTACAATATTATTTCTAAGGATTTATCCCTCAAGGTCAAACATATCCTTCCTTTAGTTTTTATAAGTGAACAAATTGGCTTTATTCAGCATAGGTCCATTTTTGATAATGTCATTATTTTTTGGGAAGGTATGGAAAAGGCTCATGTCTCTAATAAAAAATATCTATTTGTCAATATTGATTCTCAGAAGGCTTATGACCATATTTAGTGGCCGTTTATTCTAGTAATGCTTTGAGCCCTTGGTTTTGGCCCCAATTTTTTTCAAATGGTCAATATGCTCTTCTTGAATGTTGGGGCATGTATTACAATCAGTGACACTCAATATTCTCAATTTGAACTTAATTTTTCTATCTAACAAAGATGCCCTTTAGCCTGTTCATTATATGTGTTATCAACAGAAGGTTTTAGGTACATGTTAGCTAATTACACTACCAAGGGTTTGGTGAAAGGCATTTCCCTCCCTTAGTTTGACAGACAGTTATTGAATGGCCATTTTGTGAATTATTCCTTTCTCAGTCTTCAAGAGGAATAAGAGTCAATTAAGAATGCTATGAAATATTATCATAGTTTTTTAAATATTTAATCCAAGTAAAATATAAATCAATGTATTCTCTCTTCATCAAACACCATGTGAAAGAGCTAGCCCATGCATAGAGCTTAACCTTAGCCTCAATATTTTAAGCATAACATTTTTTTCAAAGGGAAGCGAGCAAATAAAGATTCAAAAAACTTGAAGGCTCATGCATCATCCACATAAAATAATACAATAATAATTATAGTGAAAAGTGGTGCCATATGTTGCTAACATACCCATGATATCTCATAATGTTTCACATGACAATCCTTACTTTCATAGTCTATATTTGGTCTCAAGCAAATAGATGACATTCATATAGATACCACTTGTTTGATATTTAGAGTTCCATTACCATTTACACCTCTAAGGTGAAATAACACTTCTTCCACACTAAATTTTGGGTGAAGGGTTAGCCTCTTCATCTAGTCATTAACATTGGAAGTAAGAAAAAACACCATATCACAAGGTACATCCCAGTAGTCCTTTACACTATTATGCATTTGAATCCATATTCCCTTGGTTGGATTCAACAAATGAAGGGTATATAGGTATGATGATAATGTTCCTTCTAGTACAAATTCAATCCTATGGAGGACATTATCACTTTTGACATTTTACATTTAGAGATCCATGATATATCTCTAGGGAGATCATAATTTTATGACTGAGATGATACATATCAATCCAAACCATAAAGGTGGACTATACATGAAAAATATAATTTATTCAAGCTATTATAATCAGCTCCAAAAATAAAAGTCAACATTGGTATTTGAGAAATAGTGTCATAAAAGTGTCTCATACATGTAAGAGTTTGTGTTTCTCATGGTCCATCCTAACACACCTGCATGGGAAATAAAGCATGGATTTGTAGTGCACACAACTTAAACAACATTATAGTATAAATAGCTAGAAACATTACTAAAACATCAAAATAGAGTATTCGCAGAGCTTGAGGTTATTCCAACAAATTTTGTAGTAAAAATAACATTTAATTAGTTCCAATATACCTTATTTTAAATATACCTTTATATCAAATTTTATATAAAAAAATGATGAATTCTAAGTATCAAATACAAGAAATCATCAATCAGGGTAAGATAAAGCCTATATATGGTCCCTATGGGACTTTGATTGTTATCACACCCAATAAGGGTGGATTTTACCCTCTCTACATATACTATTTCATACTCATAAAAATCACATTGAAGAATCAGTACCCATTATTGAACATTCATGACACCTTAGACTAGCTCCAAACTGTGCAATCATATGTGTGTAATCTTAGTCATACAAATAAAATCTCTGTAAATTAATATCATATACCTATAAAGATGTAATGTTACTAGTGATTATATCATTCATAGGCTTGGATTATTATTTAAATGTGAATTTTCACTTGATTTGTATACCCTTCTTCTATTGAAGCCACCCCAAGGAGTATGAATTGGAATACAGAATAGAGAAAAAGTGTAAGGAACTAGTTTGTGACTTACATGATGATGTTATTATAACATCTATTTTAAATTATTACATTAATATACTAAGTATTCACACAAATCTTGGTGTTGAATAGGTTTTTTCGCTCCTTAGAGGTATCTATGACATTGACACTAGTGCTTAGATAAATGGCATTTAGATCATTATCATCCATATAAATGGGATAATATGTAGAACATGAAAGAAAGTATTTACACACACATCATTTAGAGTCACCATGCATGTGTGAAAGATGTTGATAGTACCACTTTTCACCAAAATTATTTCCCTTTTCTTAAGTATAAGGTGCAAAGTCCTTCAATTTATATGCAACATTTGTATCCTAAAATCCTCTGTGAAAATCATTTTACTTTTTCACACAAGGCTAAGATGAGGAGTTTTGTGAAAATTATCTCTTACATATGTAATTGGATGAAGATGTGATATTTTGATTCAACTTTACCTTGCCTTTAATCTTGGTAGCATTGTGATAATATTGCCCTAAATGTTTTGAATTCAAACACTCTATCTACTAGGGATATATGATGAAATTATGTTGATGTACTTCAACACACTATGTTGTTTATTCAAATTCTCATGCATGCATAGGGTGAAATCATATAAATCATTGTTTTAATCTTCCATTAACTACCTCTCACACTAGCACAATTGGTGTAATTTTATGTATCCATCTATAAAGTGGTGGATAGGATAATACTCCTCCTTCAATGCATTAAAAAATGTCTTTCAAAACTCTATTATAACATCATCTTGTGTGCATTTCAAAATCAAATTTTCCCACTAGTGAACCATTATAATGGACATGTTAAACATGATGATGATTATTTTTCAACATTGGTGAATTGATTAATAGACAAGTATACCTTGATCTATCGAATATAGGCATCCAATGATGTGAAATTGATTTTGGATTCAAACATGGGAATGTAAATATTAACTTGTACTTTAAATGGGGTCATATACCAAAAAATTGTTGATAAATATACAAGAGAGAGTTTGAATACATTGATTTTAATTGCATCATCAAATTAAAAAAATGTTAAGAATTTGTTGTTAGTGATCACATTATGTTTGTATGGGTTATTATCATGTATATGTAAATTACTATATATAGGATAATATAATATGTGTGTGTGTCAATGAGTTAATAATACAACTCATATAAAGGTTGTACATGAGTTTTAATTATTACAATACAACTCACTAGAGATATTCTAGGTGTGAGATATATTAGGAGTTATATGAGGGATTGGGCGATATGATCAGAATTTTAACTTGTAGGAGATCTAAAATCTATTTTTGTATATTTTATCAGATCTAATACTATCCTGAATGAATAATACTGAACATGAATTATACTTTATTGTTGAGTATTATAATATAAGTATCTAGCATGTTTGTTTAGTATAATTTGTACCATATTTTATCATTGGTATCAAATCTAGTTAATGATGAGAGTCATGTGAAGTTTTTGTGTACTGGTTATGTTATTTATTGTATGTGTATACTTAGATATCATAATTCATCTAAATGTCATAATTAACATGTACGTTTACTGATCTAACTGTTGAATGGTTCAATTTTTCAACTTGTGGTGAACATGACCTACGTATGGTCATTCTAAATGCATGCACACATCTGATAGTTATGTTACCTCTCAATTATTGCCACTTCCATTTGAATATTCCATGTTCTACTTCATTATGATTAATATGGAGTAGTCTCACTATGTATTTACATCCTGCAGTCCATTGATTCATGCTTCAATACAATGACATTTCCATGTGTTGTAGACCTTTGTGCATCAAATTTGTGGATCTAAAGAACAAAATTGTTATTAAGGATCAGGTAGGTATTTATAATTCTTCCCATATTCAATAATAATTACTCATGGACCATGGGATTAAATCTATATGTACCCGATAAAAACTCTTATGGGTTGTCTGACATTTTCTCTAGGTCAACTATTCATTATTGTATTGTGGAAATCAAATAAGTGAAATGCAAAAAAAATATAGGTGGAGCACAATTATGATAAAAAACACTTTTATATTTAATATTGAGTCAAAAGTTACATATGAAGGCCATTGTGCAAACCTAATAGGACAAACTTATGTGCCCATCCATATCACATCACTCATTAGTCAATTCAAGCAAAACATGGCAATCCAACTGTAGCCTATGGTTTTATCACATGATAATGAGTTCCATTATATTTTTTTAGAATATAGTTTATAGGTATTATAAATTTAATTTAATATGTTGGGAATTTGTCAAAACTTGTCCATATATTAAGAGTTATGTGTTTATATGTAGTTTGTATTTTTTTATAGTTAATAATGTTAGGTCATAATTTTTATTTAAAGTATTATGATCAAATAAGTCATATACTATTAATTTTTTTAGTTTTGGGCCAAAATATTTATTTATAAGAGAGTATATTTGCGTTAGAAGTTTCAAACGTCAAAAGTGTCAAAAAACTTTGCCTCAATTGTAACTAGACGCACTTTCACTTATATGCAACATCTATTTTATTGGGGGGGTATTATATAATTAAGCCTCAAATTAATATTTTATAATTAAGTGGCATCACATATGAATATGAAGGAAATGGAGGAAGGATGAAAAATAGAGTCATCTCCTTAGCTGCTAACTATGAGGTTAACAATGATCTAGTGGCATATTTTTTTCACTATTTTTTTATTTTGTGGTGTGGTAGAAAATAAGAACATAAAATCATCTTGTCCATGTGATATATAATAAGTGATAAATTCTAAATATAATCCCCCGATGTAAACATATTGTGAAGTAATGATAAAAAAAATTAGTGTACAAATCATGATACTTGTAAAGGTTATTGGTAGAAGCCTATGTAAAACCATCTATATAGGTTGTTGGTTGAAGCCTTTATAAAACAATCTTTAAATTTTTTTGGTATAATCCTATGTAAAGCCATCTATATAGGTTTTTGGATGAAGCCTTTGTAAAACCATATTTATAGGTTTCTAGTTGAAACCTTTGTAAAACCATCTTTATAGGTTTTTGGTTGGAGCCTTTGTAAAACTATTTTTATAGGTTGTTGGTTGGATCCTTTGTAAAACCATCTTAGTGGTCTGTTAGACGAAGCTTATGTAAAACCATCAGTATATAGGTGTGGAATATGAATGAAAGTGTGGGTCTATATTCATATCTAGGTGGTTACTATATCCATCCTCGAAATACACTTGTGAAAATATATTTTTGAGGAGTTGTGTGATGACACATGTAGATCAAGTTCATGAGCAAGGAGAGGTGGCACATTGCAGTTCTAAAATGAGAAGTTTTTTACCATGTGTGCACCACGGTGGGGATGTTATGAATTTGTTTTTAGTGCTCACATTATGTTAATATGGGTTATTATCAAGTATGTGTGAATTATATTATCTAGGATAATATAATATGTGTGTGAGAAATAGTTGTTAATAAAAATCATATAGATATTGTACGTGAGTTTTAATTATTACAAAAAAAAACTCACTACAAATATTCTAGGTGTGATATATATTAGGAGATATATGAGGGATTAGGTGATATTATTAAACTCCTAACTTATAGGAGATATAAAAGCTATTTATACGTAATCTATCTAATGGAATATCATCTCGAATGAATTCTATTATGTTTTTGAGTATTATAATATAAGTAGTATTTGTGTTTAGTTTGTATAATCTTTACCAGTTTTATCAAGAATTTGGTGTGTTGTGATTCCACAAATCCACAATGATATTTTTGACATATTTTGATGTACTTCATAGGGATATAAGGGGAAACTTTGTTCATGTACTTCAACACCTTACATTATTCTATCAAGTTATCATGTAGGCATGGAAAATTTTGGTGTATTTTTACACTAAAAGAGAGGATAGTAGTTATTGTTTATCATGTTAATCAATTGTTAAAATAATCTATTAAAATCAATCACTTGATTTTATACATGGGGCTCTAAAATAGGTAATATCAAGTGCCCTAAACACAAATGCAAAATTGTAATGTTAATTTGGACTTTATATGACCTATTTGAGTGATTCAATAAACTAATCACTCAATGTTTTGCATAGGAAACTCATAATATGGCATATTGAGCTGCATAAACACATTTGACAAACTAATTAATAGATTTAAACCTGATATACTCTATTTTCGTGCCTTATGCAACTAATCATTTGGTTTATTGTATATAACACTTAAATAGGGAATATTGATCCCCCTAAATACAAATGTTACAAAATAAAATAAATTTGGGCTTGGTATACCATATTTGAGTACCTCATACAACCAATTGTTTGATTCATTACATGGGGTACTCAAATAGGGATATCAATCCCCTTAATGACAAATTCAACAACCTAATATATATTCAAACTTGATATACCCTTTTTGAGTGCCCCATGCAATCAATATCTTTATTAGTTACATAAGGCACTCAAATAGGGCATATTTATCCCCCAAAACAAAAATTTGACAACCTAATGTAAGTTTGGAGTCAATATGACATATTTGAGTATCCCATGCAACCAATCACTTGATTTGTTGCATGGGCACTCAAATGGGGTATATCGAGCCCCTTAAACACAAACATGACAACTTAATATAAATTTAAACCCAATATGTCTTATTTGTATGACCCCTGCAACCAATCACTCGATTAATTACATAGGGCATATTAATCCTCCTAAACACAAATACAACAACCTAATGAAAATATGGACTTGGTATGCGTTATTTGAGTGCCTTATTAAACCTATTTCTTGATTGGTTGGATGAGGCACTCAAAAGGAAATTTTATCCCTTTAAACATAGTTGTGATTAATTAAAGTATAATCATACTCGATATGCCATATTTGAGTGCCTCATATAGCCAATCACTTGATTATTTACATGAGGCACTAAAATAGGTCATATTGAGCCCCCTAAATAAAAATATGGTATCCTAACATAAAATTAGACTTGATACATGCCATATTTTTGTGCCTTGTGCAACCAATAACTTTATTTCTTACACGGGGAACTTAAATAGGGTATATCAATCCCCATAAATATAAATGCAATAATCTATTATAAAATTTGAAGTTTGATATGCCCTATTTTAGTGCCTCATACAAATAGTCACATGATTGGTTGCATGAATGACTCAAATAGGGCATATCCATCCCCCTAAACATAAATGTGATAATATAATGTAAATTCACACTTGATATTCCCTATTTGAATTACTCGTGCAAACAATCACTTCATTGGTTTCACAAGATACTCAAATAAGGCATATTTATCCCTTTAAACATAATTGTAACAACCTAATGTAAATTCAATCTCGATCTTACCTATTTAAGTACTTCGTGCAATATTGTTTACTTATTTGTAAGAGGCACTCAAATAGGGCATAGTAATCCCCCTAAACACAAATGTGACAACCTATTATAAATTCAAACTCGATAACATTGTTTAAAATTCTATTGATCATGTTATGAGAGAGATTTCAAAGCTTTTGAGTTGATATTCATTATCAACTCACAAAATTATCCAAATATTTTTGTGTGTTATGATTCTATGGCATCTATAATGAGCTTTTAGATGTATGGGGCTACCCCAGGGTATTCATAGGTGCCACCCATATTAATTTTAATAAAAAATTATTCTAGTTGGGTTAAAACATATTTGAAGGTAATCCATCCTTTTCTCATTGCACTCATACATTTACAAACATATAAAATATATATTCTCTAATACTAATGATTCATGCCATGGGGCTCAAGATTTTTTGGGTGGGAGAAACCTTGCACTTAGATTTTAGTTGTGTGGTTATGAAGAGTGTGCTTATCATTTATTTCATAAATTAAACCAACACACATTTAAATAGAAGGTTGATACTTTCAGGGAATGAGTAATGGAAAAGTACAAATATGAACAATACTAAAACAAGGATAGGAACACACATTCCTATAATCAATAAGGGAAACACTTCCTCTAATTTACCTAAACTAAAGGTGTGAATACAAAGCATATGAGAATGGTTAGATACTCATGGAATGTTATCTACCATCACTATTGTGTATATCATTGACATTAATTTGGATACATATGTTACATATTTATACATATAATACAAGATGGAATTTACATTACTAAAATTTACAAATAAAATGGTTACAAATCACTTCATATTATTCCCACATGATGGTTGAGCCTATAAATGCATTGCAATGTCACCCCTAAAGACAAGAAAACATCATCTACTAAAGATACCTCAATTGTGTGTCATAATTCAACCTAAAGTCACATAATAATTCATCATAACATTTCCTAGTAAATTTTTGGGTTATATAGACACCCTAATGCTAGCCTATAGAGGCACCTCCCTCATGCAAATTTAAATATAAATTAAGGGTTATAATTTCAAAAAATAAAAACATATTCATCTTTAAGATAAGTTAATAGAGACTTTAGAGGGATAGTTTAAATGGTATAGTGTGTATATGAATCCATGTGTCAATAACCTTTTAGAGCTCACTATCTATAATTTATGTAAAGTTTTTAGAATTAATTTTTATCACATCTAGAAATTTTAAAAACATCAAAAAATAACCTAGAAGGATTAAAAGCCTATAAAACAACCATTAGTTTGCCCAAGACATATACTAGGCGTAAAAGTTACACATATAGAACCTTATGTTCAATTCTAATATTTTGAAAATGATTAAGTATTGACAAAATTGGATTTTGAAAAATTGTCTTCTAAATTGTAACTCCTACATCTTTGGAATCGATTTTATAAGACAAGAGTGCCCCTAATTTCTTATATTTAGTAAAAATAAATTTAAAGTATACGTAATATAAAATAAATGTAAACTTATATTTGGGTATTTGACCTTTATCATAAATAGGGTGTACACCATTTATAAAGGGTATACGTTGTTCATTCTAAATTTTTTAATATTATTTCATTTCCTTCCAAACTAGCATTACAAAGGGCGTCCACCCTTTGTCTTACATAGAGTGCATGCCCATTAGGATTTGTAATCCATGCCAATTCAAATATAGGTTTGGGCACATATTTCAAAGGGCATACACCCTTTTTTTAAATGTTCTTGTCCTTTTTAAGTCATTATTGATTTTTATAATAATGTCCCCTTTTTTCACCCAACTTTGTGCATCCACCCATTTACAAATAATGATACTAAAAATCAAGACAATGTTCATATGGAAATTCCTAAATAATAACCAATGATTTCCAATGCTCATATCTTAAATGGTATTATAGGTACATGGTTACAAGTTTATGAAATAAGGTCCATTTATAAAATTCTAAAATAATGAGGTTCCAATACATAGTTATATAATGGTCCACTAATCATACATTATTTTATTGATTCACATCCTAAGATTACACATGACATTATGCTCAAAATAGGATCAAGAAAAAACTATATAGAGTGTCAATTCTTGATAGTAGACGGTACACTCAACAAGACATAATTGGTACTACCATGTTTATTAAAATTTAAGATGGTCCACATGATAACCTATTGAGGGTATCGCATTACATATCACTATAGTTCGTAAGAACCTTTTATTATGGTTTTATGTATAATCAAATTACGAGACATATGATATATTAGTTTTACTCATGTGGCTAAATCAAATGAGAGGTATCCCGTCTAAACTATACCAATGAATTAAGTTTGTGTATGATAACAAAATATTTACTATTTTCATCACACCTTATGAGTTACCTAGACAACATCAAAAATAACATGAGATATTACCCAAAGTGCTTCCTAAGAAAAAAGTATACAACCTCAAATGAATACATCCAAATTGAAAAATCATATATTTTTGGTCCATATAGTTAGATAATCGTAATTACAACCCTTAGATAATTAGCTTCAAGAGTTACAATACTTATCATCCACATCACCAGATAGTATTATCATAACCTCTTGTGTGTGTTGAAGGTAAACTACCTCATGTAGTCTCCATTATATATTCCAAACAAAATTATTCATTTCAAAAGGTTAAGGAAACTCTTATACCCCATCAGTATGATGACTCTCTTATTGTTAATGATTCATGCTACCATACAAAACATGATCATATTTTAGATACTATTAGCGATTTAGATTACCATAAATCTTTAAAAATAATTCTAACACTTCTAGTGACACATATGACTTCTCACATTCATGGTATATGACACCCTCAGTGGAGGAATAGGCATCTCTTTGTATACATTTATATGACATTATTTATTATTATTTCTAGCCTATCTCATGTATTTCATTGATATAATCTACTATAAATAGCTTATTTTCATTATTTCCTCTATTTGTCATGTCTTTTATGTGCATTCCTATAGTACCATATCTATATTTTGATAGCATCCTACTTCCCCTATTTTTTATTTCTCCCTTAGGTTTTTTTATCCTCATGCTTATTCTTGATTTAACATTTATGTTCTTTCCTCGGTTTACATTGACATTCTTCTATCTCCTTGGTTTATGTTGTTTGTTTTGTTGCCTTGGCCATTTTCCTGTGATTTTTAATCCCATTCCATAATCCTACATGTAATTAATAATTATGAAAACATTCATATATCAAGGCCTTCTTCCATATCATGCATTAATTTCTGAGTGAAGTTATAGGTTAGTAGAAATCCTCCTCTTCTTGCTTCTTTTCATTTTCTCCCCTTTGGATTGTTTTTTCCCCTTGCCTACCCACCTTGTATTTTTTATTGCATGATTGATACCTCCTCACCTCTTCTTTATTTCATCACTTAGATTCAGCCTTGCTTTTTTATTCCTCTAAAAAATCATAAAAATTCAAAAAAACACGGAAAACATAAAAATTAAAAATTTATTTTTCTTTTTCTTTTTTTGTAACATAAATACAAATTATTACATATCATTATTTATCTCTCTATGATATAATTTTACATATACATGTTACACATATGCTTCTCATGGTATTCCTTAAGCCGATGAGATTTAGGATATACAGGTTACATATGATCTTGTATTTACAAATGCTTTGTAGCTTAATTACATTTAAACTCAAGAAAATTCTCACATTGAGGGGCATGACTACACTAGGGGCATAATTTCAATCAACCTATGGTTATATCTTTCCTACTTTCCATTTTAAAATTTTCCATTATATAGTTTTTTATACTCTTGCTCTAGTTACATTTTTTATTCTATGTCGATACATTTCATGCTTCCTTGCATTCCCCAGGAGTGTTTGACTACTTACGTTTATGTCTTTTATGATTATTTGTGTTGACTAGAATGGATTATCCTATGTTGTTCATAAAGGACCACAAATTCATTATTTGTTCCATTTCATGTGATTTCAGGTCACATTTCTTGATTTTATGATTACATGATTATGTGTGATTACATTACCTATACTATGTGATATCTTATTCTTGGTGTCATTATAAATACATGCACTAATACATTCAGTATGCCATGTTTGTTTCCTATGTTTACATGGTATCTAACATGCATCTATTGGGGCATATTACTATTTTGTGTGTTTCATTGTTATATCTCACCCTTCTAAGGGAATAATGTTTCATCGGGGAATATTACTTATCCATCTTTATGGTTACATCAAGGTATATAGTTTTTCAGTCTCCTTATTATACATATCATCTATATATTTCCATTATGGTAATGGTGCAACCATGTGTCTATTGATCCTATATTACTTATTCACAATTGGATTCCACTTGATATCCTTATTACACCTAGTCACATTGTGGCTACTATATTGGAAACCCCTTTTGTCATATTTTATTGGGGAATAAAAAAATTCCTATCCTTTATCCTATTACATCCTTAATATATACATAAATTTTGGGTCACATATTACCTATTTATTTTACATGATCATAATTTTTTATGTTACTATATTTACCTATGTTGTACATGAGATTTTTTAATGGTTAAAAATTTATGATTTTATCTATGTAATAGATAGTATGTTTAATCCTTTCTTATGAGATTGTTTTTAGGACCACAATTAACCTAAAAATGGGGGCATCTATCCATACTATAATAACCCTAATTATATATTCCATTGGAGTCATGATAGACCAAGTGGAGCCAATAATTATGTTTGATTCTCTAATCAATAATTAGAAATTCTCCATAGTGATGTTTTTTTTTTAATGAACCAATATTTAATTTCAATTCCAATATCATAGTCTCAAGAGTGGAAGCATGGTTCACATACCACTAGGTTTATTCATTTCTTTGCTCATTTTTTAGTTTCACTTATTTCATTTTGTTACTTTCACCTTATTTTATCGAAACATTGATCCACTTGCATCCATTTATGTTTGTTCCTAGGTACATTCAATTTGTTGATATTGGAGCATGAGTGAACCAATTATAATAATATAGTCTTCATCCTTATATAATAATTATGTAATGTTCATGTATGTGCTTATTTTATATTTTAATTTGATGTACATGTATGCAAACACAAGCATCAAAGTGGGACATTATGTAGACACAAAAATTTGGTACAAGTCATGTTATTGTCATTAAATTTTCATGATTTTATACACTTGGCCCATTTTTGTAAATTTATATATTTTTAGGAAATTTTCCCTTCAAATTGGACCCCTCATAGTTTTTGTCATCAAAATTTTCCCATGAACACCTCATATCTATCTTTAATCTACTTTCGGATCCATCTAGTTATCATTTAGTCCAAATTTATCTGTATTTCATGGTATTTTTCTAAGTTGACCATAATTAGCAAGGCATTTATTTTTTTCTAAATATAATTTTTGATGGATAATTCTAGTCATATTTATTTTGGGGTCTATTGTGCCATGTTTTTATTCCTTGTGCTTTGATTTTTATTTCTCACTATTTTCCATAGTTGCCCTATGGATGAATGTGTCCAAATTTTAAGTCAAGGGAAACAATATATACACATATTCTAATCCATTTTATCATCTAGTAATCTCTTATCTTCCAACATATTGAGCCCCATATTGATTATATACATTGCACATTTTTCAAAGAGCCTACACATTGATCATATTTTGACCTCATTGTCTACTAAATTTTAGTGCCTAGACACTTGTACCAAAATAAGGTTGCATTAAAAATTATATAGTTGCATTTGATTATCTAAGGAGAGGATGTGAAATCATTTCTCTCATTTGGGTTTGGAACACTCACAAACACTAGTATTATATGAGACTTGATTCTAAGCATGTGGGATATGTAGATTAAACCCACAAGGGGTTTTTGGCTAAATAACCTTACACATTTTTTTTAGTCTTGGGTGATTTGTTAATAATTAAAGTAACATCATAGGAGGATAAAAAAATCATCTACAAATGTCATCATATCACTCCAAGTGAAGTTTTTTGTGTGTCATTTCTAGAAATTTTTTAGACTAAATAAAGTTACAAATCCACAACCATAGTAGGTTTATAGAATTGGTAGAAAAGTTTCATAATCAGTCATATGATTTTGGTTTGGATCTAATTGGAAATGGTCGACTATGAACATAAGAAACACCATCTAATTTTAAGGATTTCATTTGCATAGGTTTATAACTTTCTTCTCCACATTTTAAGGAACTATTAGAACCCAAGTGTGCCCATTTATATTATTTATCTCTTCTATATTTTCATATTTATTTATCATTTACAATTCATTTTATTTTTATTTTTTGTATTAGACTTAATTTTCCTTGTGACAAATATTTACATAATTGGCATAATATACTGAATACGCATGTGCCCTTGTTTTAATATAGTTTCATGATATGAAATCATGTTCTTTCTAGTCCAAAATCTTTCATAGCAATGGGAAAAGATGTAACTATTAGTGCAATTTTTATTAATAATTTAAGTAATCCAAAGTAACTGAGAGAATTTAATTTTTTAAAAAGAAACTACCACTAGTAAAACTATGATACTTTGATGGGATCAACCCCAAATGGAAATTAGGGATAAACAAACTAGGGTGGTTGAGTTCAATGGTTTATATATTTAAATTGACTCCCAAGATATGATAATATAGAGATGGTTGAATTGTTTGGAGCATAAAAAATAAGCTAAAAGGAACACTTTTTATGAATATAAATAAAATTTACTTGCATTTTATTTGATGATCAAAGGAAAATTTTAAATTTTAACTCTCTCTCTCTCTCTATATATATATATATAATTATTCCTAACATTATCCAAAAAATATATAAGTATTGAAATTATTTGATAAATTCATTTATTATAAATGGTACATTTAAAAAAATATAAGAAAGATGATGAAGCACATAAACCAAGGATGTAGATAATCATAACATAAGGGATTGAAAATATTCCCTTCATCATCAATTATACATAACGGAGAAATACTAGAAAAAGGTTGACAATTAACTAGAATCACAGGTGATGTAGAATAACTAGTCCCAAAAAAAAGTTAATTAACTACATTGAGATTACCATCTAGGTAAGTTTTTTTAATATGAGATAACTAATCAAAACTAATTATACAAGTAGGAAACATAAAATGAAAAATATGAAAAAAATGAAAAAAAAATCAAAATTTGAGTAAATATGGATTAAATGATTGGTTAGGTGATCAACTTAAAGTAAGAGGAGTAGTTATGAAAGTTGTTGACCATCATCCTAGAGACAATGAAGGAATATCTCCAATTGGTATCCATAAAATATCCCTAACCCTTTAGAATTATAGTACATTTTAAACTGAGATTTTGAAGAGAAATATATATCCTTTGTTAACATAAATAAAAAATAGTTGGAAATTTGTGTTTTATTTTCTTTAAAAAAAAATAAAAGTAAATTAAAAAGAGATATAATTTATCATATCATATTTTATAATAAAAATAGCTTTTGTAGTTAATTATTTTCTCCAAAAATAAAAACCTTAAACATAAAGAAAGAGAAAAAATAATAACGGCCTAGTTTCTAGCATCTGCTATTGTATTTGCAATGATTGGTCACACCATTGATGTTCATAATGGAAAAATGTATTTTCCCATTTATATACTAAATGACATGATAAACCACAAATTGAGGGAATTTACACCCACTTTTATTTTCTAGGGACATGTGAGAAATAATTAAAAATTTAGGAATAAAAAAGACATGAGAAAAGGTAAAAAGATAGAAACAAAAAATATCATTGTGAATTTTACATTTAAATTATTATGAAAAATTAATATGGTGAATTATTATAGAAGATGACGATGGTAAATAAGAATTCAAGTACAAAAACATAGCTTTTAGATAAACACGCATACACATACACATGCTTCCAATAAAACATATAGAGTAATTTATAATATTTGTGATCATTCCTATATAGAAACACTTACTGCACTAAATCTGATGCCTTATGGAACACGTTATCCTAAATAAATAAAAAATCATTCTTTAGCCACAAATGCTAATTAAAAAAGTTAGTAGAGTTTAAGCGAATGAAGGTTAACTTTTCAAAAGACTTAAACTTGAGCTAAAAGATGTGTTTATCCAATACAAAAACCCACTTATCACATATCTATTGTATTGGAAGAAGAAGAAATAATAAAAATATATGAAATAATAATTTATTTATGTTAGAAGTGTAATGTATTGAAATTTTTCAATAAATAAGGCCAAGAATTGGCAGACCCTGCAAAAAATCATGCAGTATATGAAAGTGAAATATAGGTTTGGAAAAATATTTGGAAAGAAAAAGAAACATAGTTTTGAGAAACTGTAAATTTTTTAAGAATGTAATTATGATTGGAAAGACTTCAATACATTATGGTTATGTTAATTTATAACAAATAATGAAAAGGTTAAACCATCTCAATAGAGAATGTGATTTAATTTAATCACAAAACCATAAAATAGTTATAATATCAAACTAAAAATGACACCTTGCACTATGTAGTCAAATGAAAATCTCACTTTGTCTCATAACATCTTACAATATAGAGAATTATTAGATTAATGGGTCTTCCTTTTCTTTTATTAAATGAAATAATACAAAAATTACAAAATATAAGTATGGATCTCTTTTATTTGAAGCTACGGGTTCTCTATCATCTACATTTGGCTTGCAACACCTCAAGCCCTCTTCTGCCTAACATATGTTTTCTCTATATTCATAGATAGAGAAAGATCTACCAAGACCTTTTAGATGAGTTGTCTTGAGATTGATCATTTTGTATCCTTCAGTCACGTAACCACTGCCATCTTTAGTTAATGACATATAGTCATATAGTTTATAAACGTATGGAAGATTTATAGACTCCTATGAAATAAAGCCACCTAAATCCCAACTACTTCTAAATATCATTCATGTATTAACTGTCAATCTCTATAAATCTCATTTCCTTGTATTTTATACATAATGAACTAGTTTAAGTCATTTAGTTGCAATCCCATGTGGCATCAATCAAATTGAGTTAGAATCAGGAAATCTGCACCACTTGTCACTTCAATCTTGTGTGATATTTTAAATAGTTGCATTCTCTACATCATCATCCAAGTGTTGAATTCTTGTTACACACGTGTTGCATAAGCTTTACAGTCTTTGTCCTTCAAAATTTGGAGTAATCCCTATTTAGTGATGCAATATTTCCTTATAATTGATATGCTCCTACATAAAAATATAAAATCAAAATTTGAAATATAAAAATATAAAGTGAAGACATGGTCTGCCAATCCATTATGCCCAAGAAATTCAAAATCAAAACTATAGTAATTCAAAGGCCAATGCATTTTATTCTATCTTTATTCGACATAAAATCAAGGAATGATAATAGTTAGCATAATGTAATACATATAGAGTGCTTAATAAAAAGTGCAAAAAGAAAGGTTTACATAGTTCAAAATATATACACAAAATAATTTGATATAATGGATTATGTCAATCCTAAAGTGGTCTAAAACAATGACAATATGCCCTAATTCAATTATGAAGAGTATCATTATAATTTGAAAACTTTGTACTTAAAACTAATGTTATAATAATTACAAGTTCTTGTGCATATGGTTTTCATGAGTTAAAATGACTTCAAAAGGCATTTTATATGTTGTTTTTGAAAACTACTCCTTAATATTGAAAAAAAAAACTGTTTCATATAAAATTGTTTTATTAGTCACTAAATTTAAATTCAATGAAATTTTTTAATCACTTGTGTTATTATGATATACATATATACACATAAATTGTATTGAATTGTTTCAAAGAACATGTCAATGTAGCATGGAAAGTAAATAGAAAACTTAAAATTATAGTGCATTGCAATGTCAAAGGTAGATAGATATACTACATTATAACATGGTTGTTTTAATTTTAATTTTGGTATTATAAATTTATGATCAAAATACTTAGAAATATTTACCATATACTTGTTCTCATTAAACCATCTAGACATAGATCATGCTTCAATTCAACTAAGAAATCCTGGAATCACCATAATCTTGGACTCTTAAGTAAATTCTAACTTAAAAAACATAAAATAATGTCATGTTAGTGCCAATCCATTTTATTCCATAATAAGAAATAAAAAATCAAACCACTATTACCAAGGTCAATGTAATGTATTCTAGCTTAATACACCACAAAAACAAGTCATAGTAATGCTTTGAGCAATCCAACATACACAAAAAACTGAAGAAACAAAGACACTTAATATGATTCAAAATATGTACCCAAATAAATTTGATAAGGAGGATTAACTCAATCCCAAAATGATGTAAAACAATCCAATATAGAATGTAATATTACAAAGTGAGTACCCAAATCAATAAGGAGTGGAGGCTTATTCTATTTTTTCAAGTGGTCAATCCAATCTAAAAATGGCCCAAGCAATTTAGTACGAACATGGCTCCTATGGACAATGGAAAAAGAGAGGTACAAAAATTAGTCAAAATTATATAAAGTAAATGCTTAATGCGATCTTCAAATGTGAATGCAATTCCTATTCTAGTATAAACAAGGTATATTATAAAAATAATTCTCATTTTTGCATTGAAACTGATGAGCAATCATAAAAACTAGTACTCTATGTTGTTGGTTTTCAAACTACTTGTAAAATATATTTTTAGTAGCAATCCATTGTATTCCTTAATAATAAATGTAAAATCAAACTATACTAATTCTAACCCCAACACATTGTATTCCATCTTGAGAGAACATATAGTCAAGTCATGTTAATACCTAGCCTAATGTAGTATACAAAGGTTAGCCAAAGAAAAATGCAAGAAGAAACATTTAAAATGGTCAAAGTATGTACCTAAATCAACTTGATATAAAGGATTAATGAAATTCAAAAATGGTGTAAACAACCTTGAGATGGCCTAATCCAATCCTAAGAAGAACCACTCCAATCCAAAAATGGCCTAACCCAAAACCCAATGCAGTGTAAACATAATATTTAAAACCAACACAACAAGAAAGCTTAATACATTATAAAATGAGTACTCAAAACAATACATGGTCGAGGGTCAATAAAATTTACAAATGGTCTAATCCAAAGAAACATATGGTGCAATGTAGCATAAACATAATAGCTAAAAAATATGCAAGATGAAAGCCCAATAGAATAAAAGTGAGAACCCAAAACAATATTAATTGGAGGTTTAATCTATTTTGAAAATAGCTTGATTAAAATCCAAATGGATTGGGTGTAAAGATGGACTCCACAAGTGTTTACAGTATCCTTGTAGCGTGTGCCAAAAGGGAGGATTTGGAATAGGGCATGGACATCCATCAAAGCATAATTGAAATTGGGTTTTTATCAGATATTATAGTTTCAAGTATTCCAGTAGATAATATGCAAAATGTGGAAGCATACACAAGTTACATATACACAAATGATTTCATAGAAAACCTCTATTTGTAGGCCTATTCTAGATTTGATCAAATTGAGAGCTTTATTGAGATTTAAAGGTTTCATTTGTTTTGAATAAAAATTTTGGGTTTTATTTTAACTACAACAACAAACATATGATGAGACTATGAGAATGAGTTTGATATAATGATTATTTGAAAGACACATATTTAGTTTGATATAAAGATAATCTTCCATCATTAGGTAAAATTCAAAAAATTCTACACCTCACAGCATTGCAGAGTAATATTATATCTTAAAACATGCTAGAAAATCCTTAAGACTACTAATTACCAAAGTATATTTTGAATTTAGAAAAAAGTAAAGACAAAGTTTTGACCAAGAATTAACATTCTATTACTTAACTCTATAAATATTTTTATATTGATATTTGAGTCTGGGCATGAATTTATATGATCCTCCCATTAACAAAATCATAATAGATCTAGGAATTTGTAATCCTTTACATTATCTACACATAAATCACTTGAGGAAGAATACTATGTATATATTCTCAAGCTCCCATCATAACCACACAACTAAATACAACTTGACATAGAGAAGACTTTGCATACAAAAAATAAATCAAAATAATAATCCTCCATGTTCTTTTATCTTTTCTTTTATAGATCAAAGTACACTACAAAACATTTCACACCATACTAGACTCACAAAATGCAATAGATTTTTGTGAGACTTAGTCTTTTTTTAAAATTTTAATATTGAGTGGCTAAATGATAACCTTGATTGATACATCAAAGACGGCCTTGACATTCTGCAAATGAAATAAGAAGACATAAAAATCTATATCATTTAGAAAGATGACTCCAAAAGAAATTAACATCAATAATAAGCCATTGTCCTCAAAGGAATCCAGTGCCAAATTTCAACAAATATGCAACTCTATTTAAAAAATTAGGAATGACCATATATAATTCTTCAAATTCTTTATAGCCTTGTTGACGCTTCTACCAATAGCAAAATTTAACAAATTAAAGAAGGAAATTCAACGCATCCTCTAAACATGAACATACAAAACATAATTTCATAAATGCTTTGACATTGGTAACTCTTCTACCAATATCAAAAATAAGCTAGATGAATAAATAAATTCAACACAAATATACTAAATTTAACAAAGGGTACAATAAATCTCATTATATAGTCATACATCCGCATAAATTTAAATATTAAGGATAAAAGAGTAAAAATGATTCTAAGAACCTACTGCCTTCAATGAAAAACATTATACAAATGGAACTTTTATCAAGCCCTCTACTGTGTTTTTGAACTATATTTTACATAAGTAGCAATTCCAATTTGCTTCCTCAGCTCCTCGCCCTGCATGCCAAACATAATTTTACTAGAAATAAAACTAGTATAACATAAAGGGTGGGAGGGGAATCGTGGGAAAAATTACATATATATGTCAGCAACTTAGACCCATATACTCAGATGGAATCCATCCCAAGATCAACTCTCAAATAATTGTACAGTTTAGCCTTCTACTTCATTATGGAAATGGAAATTTGCATACTCTTTACTATTCTTCTAGACTATTATTTGTATTCGTAAGTCTTGAATCAATAAAAATTAAGATTCAATAAACATAATTTTTTGGAAAAGTGTAACAACCCTTCAAGTTGTACTTAGAAAATGCACTAAATTTATTTTTAACAACTAAACAAATGACTTAACAATCATTTCATTGAATAAAACAATACAACATATCTAAAGCACAATTAAGGATAATAGTACTTTTAATTTAAATACTGCATATAATATAAATATTATATAACTCCATAGAAAGCCTAATATAATAGGACACAACTATGGCTAGTTTGACAATAGAACATCTACTAATCAAATGTATAAGTACATAATAAAATTACATTACTTTAGGCATACGACCTAATACAATGATAGATACCAAGCTCTTTAGAGCTTGAGTTGAACTGACTCATGTATTGTTGATAATCTCAAGTGTCGCTTCCAAGCAGTAGTGCAATGTAGGAGGGAGAGAATCATCTAAGTGCTTTACCACACTAACCACGAATCAATGATCCCCTACACAATCCCCTATCAAGAAATAGCCCTCCCTTGATAGATAAGTGGATAGAACAGTGTGAGAATCTAGTGAGACATGCTGGTACCCCATATGATGTAAGATTTCTAAAAACATGCAGTGCACCATAAATAAATCTATTCTAACATGATATCGCATAGTATGAAAATCAAGCATATGAAATGACAATATATATCTACATTACTTTGACCAAAGTTTTTAAATAAAATACGATCATTTAGATCGATCAATTTCATAAAACACCACTTGATCAGATTATCTATTGGTGGTACTACCTAAGCTAGTGGAATCTATCTCACGACCTATTAGTATCATCAATATATATGTCATAGTATGTAACTCAAATACTCATACAAATTACATTCTTCTATTAATAATATCACATCATAAATTAAACAAGGAGAAAGCAAGATATACACATAATCATCTACGCATGAATGGATCTTACCTTAAAATTGATTCCAAATTAAAAATAATGAACACTAATTATACCACCTAGATAAGACATACATTAGACTATAGACTATTTTAATAAGATCCAAGTAACTTTACCTCATGATAAATCATATTACCTTACTATGATGTTATTTAAACATGACTAGTAGTTTATCCATAAACAATAATACAAATAAGTTATATAAACATGGAAGCATATGCTCATATATAACTTGAATTTTCTTTGATATAAACACAACACTAAAAAGACTGAAATACTTAGTGATTCATATTCATGACTAAGCTTCTCGTAAAAATGATTGGCAATTGTCTTTACAATTAGATTCAATATAATTATATATTACTAACCAAATTCTACTTGTACAAACATGCCTATATAGAAGGTAGAATTCTCTCTTAAAAGATATATAATTATACATATGTAAGAAAATGTAAATAGGATAAGAGGTTATCCACAATTCTATTTATTTCAACCCAGATTTCAACATCCAAACCAACAATTTAATCTTTTTTGTTCTTCACATATATTACATAGAAAAAGATCGAAGCGCAAAAACTTCCTGGTATGCACTTGTTTGGAATAGAATATGCTAAGTTATTTCTTGCTTCCTCCAGCTTTTATCCTATTCTCCTTGTTGCTTCCCTATCCATGTCTCTATGTGTTTTCAAATTCTCAACAACTTTGTTTATAAACTTTCTTTTCTTCTAATTTCTACGCCCTCCTTTTCGCATGAAAACTCCCTATATTTATTTATGCATGTTAATGTATCCTTATAAATTTATCTTCATTCTATATAAAACATGCTTTTTAAGTAACTTCACCATCTTTTCTTTTATTTCCTCAATATTCTCTTAAGTTAACTCCTAAAACTATTTTCCAAATTATTTTAAAATAATTTCATACATAATTCATATTTTTAACCTTAATTTGCATTAAACCTACTTTCATGCAAATTTTCAAAACAATAATGAACAATTATTTAACTAAAAGATAAACTAAGTCATTAATTATATTTTACTTGTAAAATAATTATTTTCACAATAATTATATCTATTAATACGAATTTTTATTTTTATGGATTTAAATTTAAAAATTGAAACAATTAATATAAATAAAACAAATGCATACTAAAACAAATTCCACACACAAATATAATCGCAAGCAATGCACACTATCATTTTTATGCAAATGTCATTTAAAATCTATTGTGTGTATGCAGGGTCACTGGCATTTCTCACTGATATTTCTTCCAATCCCTTCATCTAGCTGACCCTCTCCGATGAAGCTCACCCTCATCAAAATTTAAGGGTAGGACCTATCTTGCATCTACCTCAAAAAAAATAGGTATTTAATTCGAGTAATTAAAATATCATCGATACTGAAAAACTAACAAAGACATTTTTATAATGCATAGAATATACATATAGTTGTCACAACATATATTCTGTATATAAAACACCAATATCACTATCATATACCAATATATGTCAGAATGTTCAGATCAAATCAATAATAATTAGATGTTAACCATACTAATCAATGAATTAAAGGTTTATTAATTATAAGGTGAAATCAGGATGTGACATCTTCTGCCTGAAATTGGTCATTATCTTAATGAATTTTACTCAAACAATGTTGTGATTAATAAATAAAGTCTAACATCATAAAAACATAGTATCAATTATCATATCATGGAATTAAATGCAAAATTTACTTGAAAAACTTATACTAAATCTCTTAATTAGCACTATTTTTAAAGAATTGATCTCCCAAGACTCTACTCTATGACATTTTTTATTCTACAAACAAGTTTCATGAAAGTCACTTTATGTTGATTGGTTCTATCATGACCACCCCAAGGTCTAGAATCGTAAGAAAAATTTATTAAACAACTCAGTAAAAGTTTTATTTCTATCTCAACAACATATGAGTTCATCATAAAAGTTAAAACAAATGATCATTGACTGAATTTGGCAAGTTTTACCTGTTAAGTCTCAGAGTCAACAAGTCCATCTGTCGAATCTAAATCAATATCAATCGAGTCAATGTGAGGTTAAGTAGGATATCATCATATCGCTTATAACTCACGATCATATTTTACCAATCATCCATCAGGTTTTCATGACTAAATGATATTCAAAAGGTGCACAAGGTTCACAAATCTATTTTAATATATCATAGAAAGCAACACTATATGCTAAAAAATTTCATGCATACTAAAATACACACAAGAGAAATTATACAATCATTCTGAGATTGAATTAAGTTACTACTAATCAACAAACTAGTATCATATCCTATAACTTATCTATAATATTATATTCATAGTAAAAAAGAAATAATACCATAATTAACATAGCATACAAAGGCCAAGGATAATGCCATATTTAGACTTTTATAAGTGAAATAATGTCTCCTTTTTTGCATGACTAACACACAACAATTAAAAATTTTATATCAACCCTTAAGCTTACAAAGATGTTTTACACATTTAATACCTTACTTGCTTCCTACAAAAAAGTACACATAGTACTCTTCAAAATAATATCAATCTAACAACAATATTTAATAATATAATAGTTATAATCAATTGTATTATAAATTCATTTTTTGCCACTCCTTGTGATCAAGTTTATAAATTAGATAAAATGATGACTCTAAAAAGTCACAATTAGAAAGTAGAAAACTAGCATTTCATAAACCAAAACTTCCTACATACCCTCACATGTTAGAAGGTAACATCATAACCCAAGTTGCCAAATCACTATCACTTGCCATCTTGCAAGTGTAGTATCATAAACTAATTCTACAAATGGGAAGAAAATATGAACCACAAGGATGCATAAACAAAAAATTAGAACACTATCCCACAAACTCAAGGGAATAAAATCAAGCAACAATTCAGGAAAAAAAAAAAAAAAAAAAAATTGCTAAAAAAAACTCTATATCAACATCCTAAAAATATGAATCTTCTCAGTAGCTAAAAATGATGTAAGATTAGTGTGAAAACATAATAATTCACCTCTAAGCTAACTAAGAGATATAACACTTATTCTCAAGTCTATATAAATACAAGGATGCTAGTCTACATAATAAACTCCTAACACAAAGGAATATCAAACAAGACATCTACATTCAACTACAAGAAAATTTTCACCACATTAGGTGGTGCCACTCTAGAATGGTATTACAAGATTTCCACTCCTAAGATATGTGTAAGTAAGAAACAAAAATTATGCATAAATACTTAAGTGAGAAGCATTCCATGCTTTTAAAATACTCACAAAACATAAAACATAAAGGGTAAAGGTAATTCAAGAAAGACAATCACACTTGAGGTGTTCGACGTAAAAAATCAATAATATGATAGGAAACTTTGGTTCATAATTCAAGAACTCAGCTATGCATTCTCTTACCCAAAATCATACACAACCATCACCAACGAGACACTCAGTCAACCAACCCTTTAGCAACTCTTAAAGAGGTACGAATGTTCTAAGGTATACACTCAATGTACCACACATACATTCTCAATTCTCTTTTCTAATAAGCAGGAAGATACAAAAATGCTAATGAAATTATTAGGTTGTAGAGTTTGAGCCACAAATCCTATATCAAATGTAAAAACCTACAACTTGTACTTAAAAAATGCAGTAATTTTTTTTAAAACTAAAAAAATAACTTAACAATAATTTCATGGAGTAAAACATTATAACATATCTAAATCACAATTAAGAACATTAGTACTTTTAATTCAAATACTACACACAATATAAATCTTATACAACTCCACATAAATCTAAATACAATAGGATACAATTATATTTCATCTGACAATACAACATCTACTAATTAAATATATAAGTACATAATCTAATTATATTATTTTAGGCATATGACCTAATACAATGATAGATATCAAGCTCTCTGAAGCTCAAGTCAATCCGATTCATGTATCACTAATAATCTCAAGTGTTGTCTCCAGGTAATACTACAATGGAGGAGGGAGAGCATCATCCAAATACTTTAGCACACCAACCATAGACCAATAATCCCCCACACAATCCCCTATCAAGAAATAGCCCTCCCTTCATGGATAAGTAGATATAATGGTGTAAAAATCCATTGAGACATGATAGTACTCTGTGTGCTGTAAGATTTTTAAAAACATACAGTGTACCATAATAAAATTTATTCTAACATGATATCACATAGCATGAAAATCAAACATGTTAAATGATAATGCACATATACATTACTTTGTTCAAAGTTTTTAAATAAAATATAACCATTTAGATTGATCAATTTCATAACACACTACTCGATCGGATTATCTATTGGTGGTACTACCTAGGCTAGTGGAATCCATCTCACTATCTATTAGTATCATCAATATATACCATAATATGTAACTTAAAAACTCATACAAATTACATTCTCTTAGCAATAATATCACATCACAAGCTAAACAAGGATAAATCAAGATATACACATAACCATTTATCCAAGAATAGGTCTTACCTTAAAATCAATTTCAAACTGGAAACAATGATCACTAATTATACCATTCAAGTAAAACACACATTAAACTATAGACTATTTCAATAAGATCCAAATAACTATACCTCATGATAAACTATATTATTTTAGTATGATGTTTTATAGATATGACTACTAGTTTATCCATAAACAATCATGCAAAGTAGTCATATAAACATGAAAGCATACACTCATATTCAAACATACATAACCATGAAAAACAATTCATACAATTTATATAACTCTATCTCAATATTTATTTATACTATCAAAGTTAAATGCACACCTAAATGATATCCTACCAAATGCTACAACACATTATTTAAATAACAATCAATACATATATGTTTATTTAGGTGTGAGTTAAATATAATATGTATCATCTGGTATTTTTCGTATTATAGAATCTATGACATCGTATACTGTCATAACTCATCCTACATGAGTTCCCTACCCAAACATGAACACACAATCTTTTATTTTAATTAATATAAGCAAGCAAGCATAAAATTATACCATTGACTATATCTTAGATTTTTTGTTAATAAAGCAATCGTATCTTCTAAGCACACAACTCGATGCACTATATTATGCTCTAATAGTCTAATTACTTTTGCATATAAATACACACTCAAAATTTATTGCATACAATTTTTAATCTTTAACATCTATCTTAATGTCAGATATCTATAAATCAAATTAAGCTTTATAGAAACTTAACTTAAGGATCAATGTTCACTAGGTTGAAGTTCCTTGTTTTCCTAGAACTCTTATTATAAATCCATTACTTTAGATGTAAGCTTTATTATCTATTGTCCTATGAAACTATATAATCATATGAATACTCAAATCCACGAATTCATCAATTTCTATATGAAAAAACCTTATACTCTTTAGTTGCTTCTAAAGTACTTATTAACAATTTTTAAAATAGAATACAAAGTTTCAACTGTCATTCAAATTTCGACCAATGACTTTCATTATTGGAGGTTGTTATATTACCTTTTTAAGAATGTTTTAACATGTCTCATAATATATATCATTCGGACCTATAATCTATTTGAGCATTCATAAATTTTTAAACATCAACCAATATCTTACAAAAACCCTAACGAATTAATTATCTTATTAACTTTTTCTTTATACTAAACCCTAAATGTATGATTAAATAATAAATATTCACTAACAATCAACTATTCATATATTCTCATATGGTTCCCATGATAATTATGATCAAAATACAACTTGCATAAACTGCAAAACAAAATTCTGAGGCAAATAAAATTCTACCAAACATTCAATCTTGCATTAAAGAAGATACATAATTTCTCTATTTAAATGACTCCACAATTTGTCTAAAAGACTTTGCTTTATATATTAGTGATGCTGCAGCTTTTAATTATGTGTGTGTGTACAAATTTTAATTAAATACATCACGGTCTCAACTATGTACAAAGTGATATAAAAAATATTTTTATTTATTTTACTCAGCATTATCCACTAAATGACTTGGCATTTCAATTTTTCACTAGGGTTTAAGCTTTATACACTGCCTTTCAATATTATTCATAGCATCTTAAATATATGACTTAGTTTTATTCCTTAATCTCAAAGGTTTATTTCTAAACACAACACTTTATGTAATGAAATAATGAAAAAATTATTGTTTTAACAATATCTTTAAAATTATTCATACATCTACACTTATCGTGAAATTTATTTTCTTCTCCGTCACTTATTGATACAAAGGCTTATTATATGCATTTTGAAGCTAAGAAAGGAACGAAACTCAGAATTTGTTTGTTCAAATTTTATCTCATTTAAGAGTAGCAAAAGTATTTTCGAAGCTCTATTATATGCATCTTCACGAATTTTGAGAAACATAATTTAATCATATTGTATAGACCAATGATGGTATTCAAATTGTATGATGCAACATTCTATTGTGATGATTGGGCATTCTATTTGGATAACTGGGTGTTTCAACCATGCTTTCTTATAGCTATTTCATCTTATTCACAATGATTTCATAAAAACAAAGACACACACAACTTCAATGTCTAAATACCAAACACAATCCTGTATAACTTGGATTTTCTTGATATAAGCACAGCATTGAAAAGATTAAAATACTTAGCGATTCATCTTCATGATTGGACGTCTCCTAAAAATTGCTGGTAATTATATTTAAAATCGTATATTATATAATTATATATTACTAACCAAATTTTACTTTTACAAACATGCCTATATATAAGGAAAAATTCTCTCTTAAAAGATATATAGTTATACATATGTAAGCAAATGTAAACAGGGTCGAAGGTTCTCCAAAATTCTATTTATTTCAACTTAGATTTCAAGATCCAAACCAGTAATTTAATCTTTTTTTCTTCACATATATTACACAAAAAAATCAAATTGTAGGACCTACCTGCTATGCACTTGTTTGGAACAGAATATGCCCAGCTATCTCTTGCTTCCTCCAACTTTTCTCCCATTCTCCTAACTGCTTCCTGGTCCGCATCTTTGTGTTTTCAAATTCTCAAGAGCTTTATTTATAAACTTTATTTTCTTCTAATTTCTATGCTCTCCTTTTTGCATGAAAACTCCATATATTTATTTATTTATATATGTTAATATATTCTTCTAAATTTATCTTCATTCTATTTAAAACATGTTTTTTAAGTAACTTCACCATCTTTTTTTTTTCTTTTCTCAAAATTCTCTTAAGTTAACTCCTAAAACTTTTTTCTAAATTATTTTAAAATAATTTCATGCATAATTCATATTTTTAACCTTAAATTACATTAACACCACTTTCATGCAAATTTTCAAAACAATGATAAACAATTATTTAACTAAAAGATAAACTAAGTCATTAATTACATTTTACTTGTAAAATAATTATTTCCACAATAATTATATATATTAACACTAATTTTTATTTTTCTGGATTTAAATTCAAAAATCAAATCAATTAAGCTAAAAATACCAAATGCATACTAAAACAAATTTTCACACACATAAACATAATCACAAGCAATACATACAAATATTTTTACATAAATGCCATTTAAAATCTACTGTGTGTATATGTAGGGTCACTAGCATTTCTCACTAATATTTCTCCCAATCATTCTATTTAGTCAACCCTCTATGATGATCCTCTCCCTCATCAAGCTCTAAAGGTAGGACCTACCCTGTATCCACCTCGCAACAAATAGGTAGTTAGTTTTAGTCATCAAAATATCACTGATGATATAAAAACTAATAAATACATATATATAATGTAGAGAATGTACATACAATTGCCACAACATGCATTTTATATATACAAAACATCGATATCACTATCTTATACCAATATATGTCGAAATACTCAAACCAAAGCAATAGTAATTAGATGTTAACCATACTAATCAACGGATTAAAGGTTTATTAAGTATAGGATAAAATCAAGATGTGACAAAAAGATATCTCGAAAATCATGAGAAAAATGCAAAACTATAATTCAATGATTCTGACACAATACTTATTTAATAATAGAAAGGAAGTGCATTAGATTCATGGGAATCCATTCTAAACCAATCTTAGACATCCCAACAAAGTAAAGTCGTCTTTAATCTGGAGCAAGCATATGAAAGGAGGAACACAAACTTGAAGAGCAAAACAACCTTCAAATGCATATACTTCTAGCAAAGCCAATTCTTTTCATACCTGAAGCTCTCAAACACACAAATTTGAACATATGAAAAATATATAAAATCAAATTTGAAGAATCAACTAAATCAAATAGAATCTGAAAAAAAATATTATAAATTTGGATGTACATAGACATCCATTGTTTAAAATATCATATGATTTCATGAACTCCAATGATTTCAGAATATGCACAAAATAGCTTTATTGAATTGCTAGAGGTAAAACCAGACTCCACAAATTTTTCCACCATCCTCATAGCCTGTGAAAAAATGAAATCTTTGTAACAGGCCCTCGACATCAATCAAAGCATATTCAAATATGTCAAAAGCTTTTTCTGACAGATATGTATGAAAAAATGGGGAAGTATGGACAAGGAACTATCTAGAATACTTTTAAGATAAGTTTTAGATATTCATATCTACATGCATTCCATAAAATGCTTCCCATATTTAAATTCAGAACCATACACCTTTTTTTGAAGTGTGAATAAAACAACATAATTTTTCCAAATATACTTGAAGCAATCTGGATAACATATTCCCTGACAGACTTGCCTAGATACCAACTAAAAGGTTTAAAAAGTGGAAGAACACTAACCCTTTGCAATTCCCTAATAATTTACATGTATTGTCTTAGGTGGAAGAGGCCCATTCAAACTCCGCAAGCTGAAATTCCAAACATCACTATCCTGGATTGATCATAATCATTTGCACGATTGTAAGTAAATAACCTTTCATTCAAAAAAATAATTTGTAAAACAAATAAGAAACTTCCAATTCCATCTCATCGCCCCAGATTAGAGGAAATTTGTAAGCAAATAACCTCGGTCCTTTGTAATGTCAAAAAACATAGTGTAACCAAAAATTAAATAGTCATGTCCAAGTGTATTAATTCTAAATTAAATTGTAAGCATTTCTTGAACTGAAAAACTAAGAGTAACAAGAATTTTTGGAATAGTAAGTCAATAAACTTCCATTTGCTGGAGGAATTTGTAAAACAAAAAATCCTATGACCCCATATTAAAAGAAAATTGCAAGCAAATAACCTCTACAATGTCAAGAAACAGAAAGTGTGCCCAAACCAAGTGTATAGTCATGTTCGAGCGTATAAAACTGTATTATATTGAAAGCATTTTTTGAACTGGATAACTAATTGCAAACCAATATTTGTAAGCTTGGTAAAGACATTTGAGGCAAAAAAGACAAACATGAAACAAACTAAGAGTAACAAGAATTTGTGGAATAGTAAGTCAATAAACTTCCATTTGCTGGAGGAATTTGTAAAACAAAAATCCTATGACCCCATATTAAAAGAAAATTGCAAGCAAATAACCTCTACAATGTCAAGAAACAGAAAGTGTGCCCAAACCAAGTGTATTTATATCATCCTTACTTGTCATGCGACATGTACATGCAACTATCTTGTGAAGAGCACAAATGACAAAATAAAAAATATATGAGCAATGTGATGAAAGCACCAACACACAAGAATGAGAATTTTGCATATCATCACTTAGTGTTAGTAATCCATTGGAAACTTGTTCCCGAAACCATGCATATTAGGTGTTGTCCCAATCACACACAAGGCAAATGTTCGAATGGAGGCAATGATTCCCTGAGAGATCCAATTGATCCTTGATAAGGCAATTGTGCTTCATCACACTTGTTAATCCTATTGTTCCCCAAATGGATCTTGGATTGAACTTTCTTTGGTATTTATCATTTGAAAAAGGTTTCCAAATCAATACCTGCTTTGTTCAATAGACACATGAATGCTTGTGTACCCACATAGACTATTCTTCTTGGAAGCGATTTGTCAATATGCTTTGGAAATTAGAGATCTATTGTTATCATTGCTATCACCATTAAACTTGTAGACTTTTTATATGTTAATTATGATTCATTCCTTCAGCAAGCAGTTGCATGAAAGAGGACATAAAAGTTGCATATGAAGCTGCCCTTGATGTCAATCCTTATAACCTAGTAGCAACAAAGTTAATTAATCCTTAACTTTATTTTGATACACAAAACTTGTGTGGTTAATCCAACAACTTTTGTATTGACATTCCTTGTTTCCTTCTAAAACTTGTTTTGGAGCTCTAGTTGTTTGCCATTTTCCTTGGATTCCAGTAAATGCCAAGTAACATGTTGATTTTGGGCAGGTTTCAAACTAATCTGCTGGACATGTTAAACATTGATTTTGCTGCCTCCACCAAAAAACGAAGTTTCCCGTGATCTACAAGTTTCCAATTCCTTATCGGTGCAATGAAGTGTATCTTAAACTACTGGTGAACCTTTCAAAAAGCTAGTAAAACTACTGGTGAACAGTGCTCCAATGAAGTGTTTCAAATGATTGCAAAATATGCACAAAACAGTTTTGTTGAATTGGCAGGTGTAAAGTCAGACTACAAATTTTGCCACAATCCTCCCAGCCTGTGGCAAAATGGAAGCTTTGCAACAAGGAATGGACATCAATCAATGCATAATCAAAAGTGGCAAAATCTTTTTCTGGTGGACATGTATGCAAAATTGGGAAGTGTACACCAGGCACGTTAACTATTTGACAGAAAACCTATAGGAGATGTGGTTTCATGGACTGCAATGATTGCAGAATATGCACAAAATGGGTTTATTGAAAAGACATTAGGAACTTTCGAACAGATGCAACTAGCAGGTGTAAAGCCATACTTTACAACCTTTGCCAACATCCTCCTAGCATGTGCGAAAATGGGAGCTTTGTAAAAGGGAACGGGCATCCATCAAAGCATTAAAGAGAGAAGATTTGTGTCAGATGCTTTAGTTGCAAGTGCCTTGGTAGACATGTATGCAAAATGTGGAAGCATATGCAAGGCACAAGAACTGTTTGGCAAAATGCCTCAAAGGGCTGTGATCTGATGGAATACAACGCTTGCAGTATAAGCGCAATACTGGTTTGTTGAAAACGTTATATACAACTTTTAACAAATGATATTGGCAGGTGTAAAGCTACATTCCACAACCTTTACCAGCATGTTTCCAGACTATACAAAAATTGAAGCTATAAAATAGGGCATTAAAATTAGGAAGCATAAACAAGACATGTGAACTGTTTGACAAAAATCGTAAAAGAGACGCGGTTTCAAGGACTGCAATGATTGCAAAATATACACAAAACAGGTTTGTTGAAAAGGCCTTGGAAACTTTTACACAAATGGAATTGGCAGGTGTAAATCCAGACTGTACAACCTTTGCTAGCATCCTCCCGGCATGTGACAAAATAGGAGCTTTGGAACAGAGAATGGGCATCTATCAAAGCATAATTGAAAGAAGATTTTTGTTGGATGTTGTAGTTGAAAATGCCGACATGTATGCAAAATGTGGGGCACAAGAACTGTTGGATAGAATGTTTCAAATCGTTGTGGTCTCATGGAACACAATGATGGTAGCATATGCGCAAAATAGGTTTGTTGAAAAGGCTTTATACAACTTCAAACAAATGTAATTGGCAAGTGTAAAGCCAGACTCCACAATCTTTACTAGCATCCTTCCAGCCTGTACCAAAATGGGAGCTTCGGAACATGGCATGGGCATCTATCAAAGGATAATCAAAAATGGATTTTTGTCATATATCATAGTTTCAAGTGCCCTAGTAGAAATGAATGCAAAAACGTGAAAACATACACAAGGTGCATGAACTTTTAATTACGAAAGGATTAAGCTTTTGACGTCCATAGTTTCAATTTTCCTTCAATCATATTTTATTTTTGATACACAGTCAGAATTTGGATGTATTCAGATTTTTTATAAGCATAATCAGAGTTGTGATAGGCACAATAGAAATTTGAGTATTCCTATTTTTGATAGGTACAATTTGATTGTATACAAATTTTTGACAAAGGCGGTTAAGAATTGAATTCCATGGGTTAAGGTAGTGGATTCAATATTCTTCCTATAATAGCATTCATACTAACATTAAACCCATTTTAATTCCTATAATAGGGAGAATCTATGACATATTAATTCCAATCATCTGGAAAAGAACCAATCATTCATTTCTTGCTTCTATCTCACCTAAAATTGGCAAACATAAGAAAATATAAAATTAGTTGCTTACCCATGAGCTGCCTTCCTTCCTTACAGGTCCGTTGATGTCTGCCAGATGATAGCATGCATGATCCAGTTGCTCAAAGTTCACTTGGATGCTTTCTCAGCATGGAAAACAGGTGCCTTCTTGACGCCTACTCTCTTTTTAACTCCTTCGATGGTGATCAGTTTATCGGCACCTATGGCTTTCCAGTATCCAGAACCAGAAGCCCTGTTAGGCCTTTAACCATTTGGGTATTTTCTGTCCATAGGAGGGAAGAAGTACCATTCCTTTTCACCGAAAAAGGCCTTCTCTCTGCAAAGGGCCTTCTCTGTAATACAATTAAAAGAAAAAGCTTCAGTAAACCATGGGTTTAGACATGATACTTCATAAACCACATTTCATCAACTATTGAAGTATCCTTTCCGGAAATCTGAATAGACTTTTGACAAATTTCAATTTTCATAGATGTTTTATTACAATAAATTGCACGTAGAAATATGCTTGAACAGTAACAACTTTATCAATGGAAATGCATGTAAATTTGATGACAAATTCTGAGCTCAATTGCAATTTATCTGTGATACTAGCACAGATTTAAAGTTCAGTCTTAGAGCACTACAAAAATGTACTATGGAGTTAATCTCTAATGTCCAGTTCGATTCCTAACAGTGATAGCTTAACCCGGAATTGCAGAAATTAATAATGGAGCATAAACAATCAGAGAACCTGAGAAAAAACGTTGGTCTGAAACATAAACTTTTTGATGCTGCGCCCAGAACTTCTTTAAAAGCCACGTTTCAGATAATGGAAGTCCTCCTGAATCTGCAACACATAAATCCGCCTCCAAGCACCTCGGGAACACAGCTGGTAACTAAATCCTTGAAGAACAGGCCACGTTTCCTTCACAGTATGCAACGATTCAGCCTTAGAACAACACGTCTTTGCAGAATGCATGTTTCAGCGACGGGGGTTTCCGTCCCAATCATACGAGAGCCAGGTTTGTGTCATGTTAAAGTTTCTCTTCAAAACTCGGCAGAGATGTTGAAATCAAGAGGGCAGAAAGACAAGAACTTAAACAAAAAAATAAGAACAAAACCTAATTGCTACTGCAATTTTTTGAAAAATAAGATTTTATTGATCTTCTATTTTTCTTGCTTACAATGCTGCGCCCAAGGCATCTTTAAATAGATTTGAATCCAAAAATAACTGATTGATTAACTAATCCTTAACTAATCTTCTAACTGCTTAAACAAACTGATTGTTAACAGTGTAAACTCACTGATCTCTAACTGTCAGTTAACTAACTGAATGTGAACTACTTCTCTAGCAGTTTAACTAACTGTTTGATAACTGACTAATCTCTAACTGATTGTTCACTGCTGCATGCATGAGGAGTGGAGAAATTAACTCCAGTTCATCTTGAGTTTCTAACACTCCCCCTTAATTTCTACCATTTACAACTTCAAGCATTTACAATGCCTAAATTTTGTCTCAAATAATCAAAGGTCTCCTTTGCTAATGCCTTTGTAAATATATCTGTCAATTGATCTTCAGATCTGCAGAAGTCCAGATGGATTTATCCATTGTTCACTAACTCTCTGATAAAGTGAAATCTTGTATCAATGTGCTTGCTCCTCTTGTAAAACACATGATTTTTTGATAATGCAATTGTTGATTTGTTGTCACAAAAGATTGGTGTTGACTCCTTCTGTGCTTGCAATAAATCTTTCAATATTCTTCTCATCCAAGTTGCTTGACATGTTGCTGATGTGGCTACTACATACTCTGCTTTAGCTGATGAAAGTGTCACTATAGGTTGCTTTTTGGATGCCCATGTGACCACACATGTGCCTAGAAGAAAGGCATGTCCAAAAGTACTCTTCATATCATCAACGCTACCTGCAAAATCACTATCTGTAAAACCAATCAAACTAAAATCATTAGTTGTGGAATATAAAATTCCATCTTCAGTAGTTGCTACCACATATCTCAATATCCTTTTTCCAACTTGTCAATGTGAGTCTTTCGGTGACTCCATGAATCTTGAGATTAAACTAACCCCATACATGATGTCTGGTCTTGTAGCTATAAGATGCATCAAACTACCAACTAGTCTTTTGAATGTTGTAGAATCAAATATTAGATCCTTGGTCTTCTTTGCTAAGTTTGGTCCCTGTAGCAACTGGTGTAGGTGCTGGTTTACAATTCAGCATCTTAAATCTCCTTAACACATCCTTTGCATATTTAGTTTGACAAATAAATATTATTTTCTCTAATTGTACAACTTCTATGCCCAAAAAATACTTCATTAATCCCAAATCTATCATTTCAAATTCTTTCTTCATTGTTGATTTAAAAATGTCTACAGACAAATTTTCAGTAAAAATCAAATCATCAACATATAAACACACAATCAAAATCTGACTTTTTTTGTTAATATTTGTGTACAAAGTAGGGTCACTATTGCTTCTGCTGAATCCATTGTTTGTCATATAAAAATCAATCCTACTATACTATGCTCTTGGTGCTTGCTTGAGACCATAAAGAGCCTTCTTCAATCTATAAACTTTTTTTTCATGTCCTTGTACTTCATAACCTGTGGGTTGTTTCACATACACTTCTTCATCTAGGAAACCATTCAAGAAAGCTGATTTTACATTCATTTGATATACATACTAATTATTTTGAGAAGCTATTGCTAAAACCATTTTAACAGTATTCAGTCTAGCCACTGGAGCAAATGTTTCATTATAATCAACTCCATGTTCTTGTGCAAAACCTTTTGCTACTAACCTTGCCTTGTGCTTTTCAACATTTCTATATGCATCAAATTTAGTCTTATATACCCATTTGACTCCAATACAATCCTTACCTTTAGGTAAATTAGTTAGATCCCATGTTTGATTTCTTTCAATAGCATTCATCTCTTCATCCATTGCTTTTATCCAGTGTTCCTCATTAACTGGTTCTTCATAATACATAGGATCATGAGTGAAAAGAGAAAAATTTGAAACCAAATCTAATTTCTCTTCTTCTTGATTATAAATCTCATTCAAATTTCTCATTTTCTTACCTTTCAATATTGATCTTAAAGTAGCAAGAGTTGGATCTGATTCATCACTTACTTGTGAATTTGGAGTAGGGTGACATGCATGACTAGATGATTCACCTTGTTCAAACCTTCTAGGTGTTCTTATTGGAGTACTTGTTCCTGCTTATGGAGAGGATTGATCTCCTTGCAAATTTTGTTCTTCAAATTCTTCTTCATTCTGTGGAATTGGTGCTCCAATTGTGATGGTGCTACCATCCCATGCTGCTTCTTCCTTAAATTCAACATCTTTGCTAATAATCACTTGCTTTAAAATAGGGTTATACAACTTATAAGCCTTTGATTCTTCACTATAGCCAATAAAAATGCATTTCTCACCTCTATCATCAAGTTTTCTTTTCAATTTAGATGGTATAAGAGAATATGCTATACAACCAAAAATTTTGAGCTGATGTACACATTACTTCTTACCACTCCACGCTTCTTGTGGAATTCGATCTCTGACACTCTTTGTTAGGCTTCTATTCAGAATATACACTGCACATGCTACTGCTTTTGCCCAGTATTCATTTGACAAGTGTTTGGCTTTCAACATGCTTCTAGCCATCTCCATGATTGTTCTATTCTTTCTTTCTGCTACACCATTCTACTGTGGTGTGTACCTTGTAGTCAATTGTCTTTTGATGCCATGATATCTGCAAAAAATTTGAAATTTATTAGACATATATTCACCTCCTCTATCTGATCTAAGTACCTTGATATAACAGCCACTCTGCTTTTCAACCATTGCCTTGAATTCTTTAAATTTTCCAAAGGCTTCAGACTTATTTTTGAGAAAGTATATCCATGTCTTTCTGTTAAATTCATCAATGAAGGTTAGAAAATAAGTACTATCTCCAAGTGATGTAATTTGCATTGGTCCACATAAATCACTATGGACTAGCTCCAATATTATCTTAGCTCTATATGAGGCTCCTACTGGAAAGCTCTCTCTATGCTGTTTTGCCAGAATACAACTGTCACATTAACTTCCTGGCTATTTTATTGGTGTTAATCCCTTCACCATATTTTTTTTCTGTTACAAATTCAAACCTCCAAAATGTAAATGTCCATACTTTAAGTGCCATAGCCATGATTGATCTAGATGCATGGTTTTGAAGTGGGCTTCCTCTTCTCCTTGGATGCACTGAATATGAAGAGGGAACATCTGATTCTTGGTCATCTCCACTTTTCCTATCCACCTGTCACTTGGAAACTTATCCAGTATTGTGCAAACATTATCCATAAAGGATACTCTGTAACCTTTCTGTACTAACTGTTCAACACTCATAAGATTATGCTTTAGTCTAGGTACAAAATAAACATCAAGTATAAACCTTCTTTCACCATTTTTTGCCAAAACATTTATTACACCTTTACCCATGACATCTACTGTGATATCATTTCCTAATTTCACTTCTGATTTTACAGAATCATCAAGACTAGCAAAAAATTCTTTATTCCCTGTCATATGATTACTGCAACCACTGTCTAAGAACCAAATATCTCTAGCTTTTTCTTGAGTGACATTTACAAGTAAGAAATAAGCTTCCAGGATTAGAACTAGATTCACCTAGATTAGAACCAGATTCACCTGTGTAATTAGCATTCTACTTCTCCACATATTCTTGTTTCCTTCTACAGTCACTTGCATAATGACCATATTTTTTGCAGTAATAAAATTGAATATTAGATTTATCAAACCTCTGTGAATTTTGTTGGAAGTGATTGTTGCCACATCCTCTATTGTTGTAGTTTTGATTACTATTTTCACCTTCATCTGGATTGTTCCTTCCATATCTGCCTCTGCCTCTTACTCTGAAGTTTGACCTTGCTCTTCCTCTTCCTCTGCCAAAAGTTACTTGTGACTTGAAAGCATTCTCAAGAGAAGCATTGTTATTCCTATTCATTCTGGATTCATGAGTTAACAAAGAACCCATTAATTCATCTATAGATAACTGTTCTAAATCCTTGGTTTTCTCAATAGCTACAACTATTGCATCAAATTTATTGGGTAAACATCTGAGTATTTTTTCTATGATCTTCTGATTCGTGATAGTTTCTCCATTAGATCTAATTTGATTCACTATATTCAACACTTGACCCATAAACTGGTCTATTGAATCTAAATCATTCATTTGCAAATTTTTAAAACTTCTCCTAAGAGATTGCAATTTAGCAATTTTTACCTTTGTATTACCTCTATAGGTAGTCTCCAAGATTTTCCATGCCGATCTGGATCTCGTTGCTGCTGCAACTTTAAAAAAAATAGATTCATCCAATGCTTGTTGGATGAGAAATAAAGCTTTTGCATCTTTTTTCTTATTCTCTTTAAGCTCTTCCTTTTATGCTCGAGTTAATGCCAGATGGGCTGCCTCGTCCTGCGGTTCTACAAAACCACTCTCTACCAGATCCCAAACATCTTGTGAGCAAAATAAAGTTTTCATCTTAATTGCCCAAAAATCGTAATTCTTACCATTGAAAAGAGGAATTTGAGGCTGTGAAATATTGTTATTCATTGCCATGTCTCACGTTGAAATGACTAGATAGGCTGTTTGGATGGCTTTCTAGTTTGTTGTTTCAAAATACAGTCGCCGACGTCGATTGGTCTGTCGAGGTCGATCAGGTAATAGTGTCGACGTTGGTTGCATTGCCGATGTCGGTCTGGGTGTCAGCGGACGTCAGTTTGGTTGCCGATGTCGATCGCTGCACTCCCTGCTGGCTCTTCCTTCATGCGTTGGACTGCGACTGTTGCACTTCACTCTCCTATGGTTAACAGTTGTGATCTGCACCTTTTTGTTGGGCGATTCTTTTCCAATGACCACACTTCTGCTGTGCTCCTTTCCTTACCAAGCTCTAATACCAATTTGTTGAAATCAAGAGGGCAGAAAAACAAGAACTTAAACAAAAAAAATAAGAACGAATCCAATTGCTACTGCAATTTCTTGAAAAATAAGATTTTATTGATCTTCTATTTTTCTTGCTTACAATGCTGCGTCCAAGGCATCTTTAAATAGATTTGAATTCAAAAATAACTGATTGATTAACTAATCTTCTAATTGCTTAAACAAATTGATCGTTAACAACTTAAACTAACTGATCTCTAACTGTCAGTTAACTAACTAAATGTGAACTACTTCTCTAACAATTTAACTAATTGTTTGATAACTCACTGATCTCTAACTAATTGTTCACTGTTGCATGCATGAAGAGTGGAGAAATCAACTCCAGCTCATCTTGAATTTCTAACAAGAAAAAATAAAATCAAAGAAGAATTTCTTAATGCACCTTTCCTTCAAATCGAGCCTTTTATCAAAACCAAAGTTTGCCAATCTTTTTCCTCACAAAATGCTATCGATTCCCTTGAAGAGAGCTTATTTCCATTTTGATAAATCGCCCTTAGTAAAAGATAAGACTTAGGCATTTGATTTAATTTATTGATCCCCACATTAAGTCGCCTTGTGAATAAGTCATCACTTAAAGTGGCCCCACTTTATTCATAAAGAATAATTAAATTAAATTAAATGAACTATAGTTTTTTTTGGCCTCCAATTTAATTATTTGCATATTCCCTTCGAACATTTGTTTTCTCGAACCTTCGGGAATAGAAAGGTTAGGAACCCTTTTTTTTTTAACGTTCTTATGCGGAAAGGGACATCACAACTATGAAAGCAGGATCAAATCCTAAAAGATAATTTCTATACATGGTTTATTATTTTGGATTTTAGATCAGGAGTTATAAGCAATTCATTAATCAGAATCACATAGCCAAAACACGGCTATTCAACACTACTACCAAAATATAGTCAACACTGTGTTGCAACAAACACACAAGGTTTATGTGACACAAGAAAACACAAAAAGTGTCAATAACAGTTATCATTTATAAGAAACTTATTCAAAGTATCCCAAACACCTTGTAATTTATGCATTTAAGTTCCTAGAGAGAATTTGATTTGAAAGGCTTTGTAACCCATTAAAAAAAATGCAAAACACGATACCATTTGGGAGCTTTCATAAGTCTTGAGTAAACCCTGAACGCAAAATGTTTAGCTGTAATTAATAAACTATGTTTCATCAATTGGGAAAGATAGAAAGCAAGGTAAAAGGCAGTTTTCCATGCATGGATAAAAACTCATGAGCTATTGAATAATCAGAAAGAGATTGCACAGCCAAAACAAGGGAATTGCACATTATTACCCCAAAAAACACCAAATACAACAGATAAAATGCAGTCCAGCGCTGCAAACAAACGAAGTTTCTGGACATTGGGGAAAAGAAATGAAGAGCATGTATACCCTTCTCCTAGCAGGTTTCATTAAATTTTGCAGCCACTTATATGATGCAAAAAGAGACAAACATAAGGACTATTCCTATTTTGGTTGGAGGCATAAGGAAAAGTATTTATGCTACTTGATATGATATTCCTAAAAAACTAATATAATCGGAGTGATAAGAAAAAAGGTACCTGGAAGCTGTCATGGGCCTAAACAAATGAAGAAAATTTGTATTTTTGAAACTCAGATACCAGATATGTTGTTTTCTGCAATTAAAAAAAAAAAACTGGAGAGAATATGAAAACAGCTGCTTAGAAATTAATTGTAAGGCTCAAAAAGCCAGACTATTTACTCATGGAACCAAAAGAGCAACGTTTCAAAGCTTGTACCTTGTCTGCTAATACAAATAAACAAAATGCACTTGTAAACTGCAAATTGAAATAATCATTTTCGCTACAAAGACATAAACTCTGACTTGTCAACTGCAAAACTTAGAACGGCATCCCAGAAAAAACGCCCCTGCAATCAAAACGCATGGCCAAAATGCCAAAAATATGAGAAAAATCTATTAAGAAATCAGAAAAAACATCTAACTTGAATTAAACGTTATTTTCACGGGGATTCGGTCAAACTTTTTCCGCATAGCGAAAACATCACCCGACAGTATCTATAAAAGATTTTTAAAGAGACAACCATTAAAAAAAAAAACAGAAACAACCATTAAAAAAAAAGTGCGTGGAATAGAGGTTGCTTTATTTTATAATAACCTCGCCTACAATTACAGGCATGTTTCCAGTCACAAGCTTGTACATATAAATATTAGACGAAAACCTGTCAACTAAACCCTCTAAATTTAGAGCCGAACGACGATAGAAACAAATCCTTAAGCACACATACAACACAAACAAAAAAGAAAAAAAAACTGTCATCCAATCGTTCATCTTCAGGATGGTTTACCAAAAAAACAGCAAAATCAAAATCCTTTTTAGATAATTACAAATATTTTTAAAATAAATACTCGTACAAATAATTTTTGAAATATTATACACACTTTAATATATTTTTAAAATTAATTTGATGCCTCACTAACATAAAATTTTGTTATGTTATTTTGTTACAAACTTTACTTGATGTTTTACAAACATAAATTTTTATTATGCTATTTTGTTACAATTCCAAATAAAAAAATATGCACTATATATTTATCGCAAAACACAGAGGATAAGGGTTATTTATTCAATGGGAAAAACACTATCAATTGCATTTATAAAAGATTTATAGAGATAAAAAACAAAAGAACAAATATTTATTTTTTTGTTAAATTTATTAAAAAAAAATTGTAACAATAGAAAATATTTTAAAAATAAATATTGTTATAATTTTTTTTTGAAATAGTATAAATTTTTAAATATATTTTAAAAATCAATTTGATGTCTCACAAACATTAAAATTTAATGTTTTCATTTCATTATAGACTTTAAGGATGAGTTTGCCTTTAAAAAAGAGAAAAACTTAAACTTGACAAGAGGTATTTGTTCAATGATGAAAACAGCACCCATTGCATTTCTAAAGATTTATTAAGACCTAAAACGAGAAGCTTTATTTTTCTTCTTATTTTTTATTAAAAAAAACTCTTTTATAATAATAAAAAATATTTAAAAAATTGAAATCCATACAAACAATTTTTTAAATTAATATATATAACTAAATATATTTTTAAATCAATTTAATATCTCGGAAACATTAAAATTTAACCATGTCATCTTATTACAGTCTTCAACAGTGAATTTACCTTAATTTACTTTTTGCAAAACCAACAAGGTTGTAGTGCAGAGGTTGTGAAGACCATTAAAGGGATGTCAGCATTTTTTTTTAAATTTTGACTTTCTTCAACCCATTGAATTTGGAAAACTTTGTTACATGTCACATCTCTATTCCCTTATAAAAAATGCCTATTTTACTGAATAAAAATTTACTTTAATAAAATAGAACAATTTAATTAAAAAATAAAAATAAAAAATTCTAAAAAAAATTATATATATATCAACAACTATAGGTAAGACTTTAAAAGAATCCCAAATATCAATTTGTGATTGCTGCCTTATAATCCAAAAGGACTACTCGATGATACTATATATGTGCGACCAACTAAAGAAAAATAAAATTTAACCTTCTAATTGTGAAATGGGATATTAATTTTTTATATTTATCATTAACAGTTATTAATTGAAAGTGTTAAATTTTAATTTTATAAAATAGATGAACTTAAGAAAAAGTCCATTGATTTCATGAGAATAATAATTTTGTCCACCAACATAAGAGTTATTGGTTGTCTTCACAAATACTACAAGAATGAATGTAGTAGGATTATGTTGTCATATTCTTCAATGGGTTAATATAAAGAAGATAGCTTCTATATTTTTATGGATTATTATTATTATTTTTATAAAGTTTTTTTAATTCAAAGTTTTTGGATCGAATAAGTAATTCAAACTTTTTTTTAGAAGAAAAAATGAATTGAGTCACGGGTAAGTGTATTAATTTAAGGGATTCAAAAATATGAACTTCTGTAGATAATTAGAGATGGTTACACTCAAAATTTGAAGAAGATATAAAAATATGAATTGTAGAATTTCGAGTCTAGTTTCCAAAATATTATTTTTTTTAAAAATGGTTAAGTATAAATAAGTCAAACATCTAAAATTTGAAGATGACCTTCTATTTTTTTAAGAAAACTTAGTAGATAGATGGCCATGCGGCCCACCATTTTTTGAGCATCGTTAAATATTGTCAGAAACCCTTTCGTCAATATTTAGATAAGATCTTCTAGTGTGTTACAAACTTTTTTTTATATTTTTTCGTTAAATAATTTTTTTAAATTAATTTTTCAATTAAGTATTCCTAAAAACTAACAAAAAATGGATACCCAGCTATGCGGCTCACCCTAACTACCTTTTTTTAAAAAAATGGTTTTTTTTTTTTGAATGTGTAGAATTAGGTCTAGTTTGTTACCATATAATTTAATTTGCACTTGGATAAATGAAAAACAAATTAAATAAACATGAATAGGCATGTATGGGTGAGGCATGTAGTGGCCTAAAAAAAGTGTTCTTAGCAATAAATATAGTTTGAACCCTTAAAATAGCCCAGAAATTATAAAAATCATACATTTAGAAAGAAGATAACATGATCATTGTAACGGTAATAATTTTTTGAATTTTGATGTTGAAATCCATAGTGTATTTGACGATTGAAGTTGAAATTTGTTGGTTTTTCCTAAAACTCTCGGTCTCGACTATAGATGCACAGTCCCAAGCCTTTGGCTTAGAAATCCAAGTTGTTTTCGACCCTAAGGGCTCAGTTTTAAATTTAAATTCAAATAACGTATACGTGTTATATAACACAATAAAGAACACATACATGTTATATAACGCATACGCATTGTTTTGACATAAAACAAAACAAACAAATTTCATGTGTGTTATAGGGGAAAGGTTCCATTAGCCATGCATCCTTATAGGGGAAATGCCAAATTTCATGTTTATTATACAGGAAAGGTCCCATTAGCTTTGGATAGTGAATTAAGGTGCCATAACATTGCATTAGACTTCAAAAAATTTACCCATTTTAATATGTCATCTTAACTACTTATAACTAAGGTTTCAAGGTCTAACACATTATACATTTGACAATATAATTGATTTTATCACAAGAGGTCATAAAATGCATTTTTTAAACCTATGATCAAAACTCAAACTTTAGAGTACCAATCGTTGTGCATTAGAATATCAATACTTGACTCTTATTATCAATATGTGATTGGTTACTTTTAATTTTATAGAATAAATGTTGAACAAGTATTATATATTACATGTTCAGCTTCTGATGTCCTTTAATATTTATATATACCAATATGTTTCATGAATAAAACACATGTTAACAAAAGCCTTGTTCGACAATTGAAACATGCATAACTATTGATATATTTCCCCTAGTAGGGAAAAGATATACCTTACCACCTTACTTGCCTAAAATCATACTTGCCCTTAAATTTGGTGTTTCTTATTGATATTATCCTACTTGCCTAAAATCCTATCTTACCCTTTTGTTGTTTCTTTGATATCTTTGACCAGACCCTTTTATTTATAGATTTTGAACTAATTTGTTTAAGTGGAAAACCCATTGAATTGGACTATGTAGTATAGATAATCTTATGTAAGTAGAAATAAGAATTGAGCCCTTGGTGTAACAGTGCATCTCTTGGATATCTATTTCAAGAATACTATCTAATGGAGCCCAATACCTGTGAATCATGCCTTGGATTGTCGAAAAAACATTCATAAAATGTGTTGAATAAAGTCCCTTAAGTTTCATCCAAGGTCACATAGTGTATCTAATTCGATAGGTACATTTTGAGCTCCCAATTGAAATTCTAACAAGAGTTTTCTATTGTTAAAATTATTCACTTGATTCCCCTAATGTATTCAAATGCATTATTCAAAATTTGCCTAAAAATAAGATCTCTTATAAAAATATGGTTAATCCTCCATTATGTGCACCTCCTTCATCTACCCCTCCATCACACATGGGATAACCATCAACCACTCTATCCATTCCCACGTCATTTGAAGAGTGTGTCTTTGAGATGGGACTAGTCCTAGCCACACCATAGATGCAACAATTACAAGCTCAAAAACAAACTAGACAACACTTGGTGCTTATCAATATTATAGAGTTCTATACCTTACTATGTAATTGGGATGGTAAGATATGAAAGTAGGATGATGGGTACAATGTATGTACATGATTTTCTTAAATATTTTGGTCAAGTTGGGTATGCATGTGGTTTCGAGCTCAATAAACTTGAAAAGGTCACATGTATCCATTAGTGACGATGTTGTGTTAAGATGTCGTGTCTCTAGTGATGAATGTATAACTTAAAAAATATCTAAATGCACTAAGTACTTTGTTCTAAACCATTAAGGGATGGTGTAGACCTAGCATTGACCAAGTATGACATATATATAAGTTACCCTAGCTCAAACTCTATTGAAATTATTTAAGATATATTAAACCTATGACAATGTCCCCTAAATCTGAGACCTGCTTCCCCTCAAGGATGATGCTGAGCAGAGAGACACAATAATTGTTCATGTGGATGATGAACTGCTCACCTCATATAGATGGTTGATCAGAATTAAATACCAGTGTGCACCCCCTCATTAAATGTTTCAAGATTATATATATATATATATATATATATATATATATATATATATATATATATATATTCAATTGTCTTGTTTATATTTTATTGTAATGAGCTTAAACCTTATGATGTGAACTGCAAAAAAGTAGGACATATCTCAGAATTTTTGCTCTAGCTTGGGATTTGAGGTTGAGGCTCATCCATTGTTGAATTATGTTCTATCCTATGTGTAGGACTTAATATGAATTTACTTTGGGATCTATAGGTAATTCAAGGTAGAGGGGTATTAATAATTTTAATTTATACATGTAGAAAACTGATAATGTTTGGTGCTTGCTCAATTCAGATGGGACCTTAAAGGGCTCTACATGACAATTTTTGTACAATAATGGCAAGTCAGAGGCTCACATCATGTGAATTATTTACTAGACATGAGTTGATTAGATCGATGTCAATATTTAAACATTATTGGTTTATATGTATGTATGATAAACTTGTGAATAGGCCTTAGTTGGATTGGTTGGCTCAGTGATGGAACATGTCTAAGTATCAAAGATGTGCATATCTGACAACTCTAACACTTCTCCAGGTTTACTAGACCTACACATATGAAAATATTTTATTGGATTAGGCATCTTGAGGCTCTGACAAATCTAATGCTTCTAGCACAAGTGACAATTAGATCTCTAACACAAATATATGTGTGTTTAAGATACACATGTGGTGATGTATCTAATTGGATCAAGCCTCATAGGGATCTGATAGAGCTCTTTAATGCTTCTAGGCCCTAACACCTCTAATAGTGTTGACACTTTTGAGGATGTACAAGGTACACATGGTGATATGTAATTGGATTTGGCCTCTCAAGGCATTGTTAACTCTAAAACTTCCAGGACTGGATGCATCTCTGACAGTTTAACACTTTCAAAAGTATGAGGTACACATGTGACACAACAAGGTTCAGTTATAGGGGTAATTTAATTGAAGAGGCATGGGAGGCCAATTTGAACCCATTTTTGACATAACTATAAGATCATGATATATGATTTGGGATAAAATTAAGTATGATTCTATCTATCATGAATTGAACCAATTACTTAATTGGTTCAATTAGGAATGTGATTTGGGCAAAATTGAGTCCCTAAACCAAATTTATGGCCCAATCAATTGTATAATTTAGATGCAACATGTTTGACTTAACTAACCCTAATTTAATCATAAATATAAATACAAATGTAAATGTGGCCAATTTCAACCCATTTAACCTAAATTGGAGTCTATGATATGATTGAAAGGGCTAAATTAGGTCACATTTCATGACATGTTGATTGTAAACCCTAATTTTATCACTTGAACACGTATAATTCCCCTAAACCCTAATTTTATGGCATATACACATGTACAAACCTATTACATTAAATCCCTCACCCTAAATCTCAATTTTATAACAAACACAACCCCTAAGTTCCTTTGATTTCATCGAAAATGCATAAATTCATGAATGTGATTAGTGTCAATTTGTGAACTTGTTATTCACCTAGTTTTTTAAGGACCTATGATGGGATTTTGGGCAAAATTATCTCATTTCATCTTACATATTGATCCTTATTGCATCATTCATTATTCGTATTGCTTCATAGTCTTATCAAGAGTCTTATTGCATTATGTATTGGAGATTCATACATCATATTGGGGATTTATGCATCATATTGAGCCTTATTACATCATATTGAGCCTTATTTCATCATATGATAGCCTAATTGCATCATATTTAAGATTTATTGCATGATATGATAGTCTTATTACATCACATGATAGTCTTATTGCATCGTATGATAGTCTTATTATATCATATTAAGCCTTATTGCATGGCATGATAGCATTATTGTAACATATTATAATATTATTACATCATATTAGGGATTTATGCATCATATTATAGTATTATTAAGTGTTATTGAATCATAATATAGTATTATAGTGGAAAAAATGCATTGAATATGAGCCTTTTGCTTGTATTAATAGTATATGTCTATACTTCAAGGAACACATACACATTAAAGGAACGTGTATGCATTCCTATAACATGTATGTGATCCTTAAATAAAAAATAAAAACTCACTTTTCAACATCTATTTTTATCTCTAATTGAGATTGTTGTGCCCACAGACATTCCTTGCGTACTCTGTGTACTTTTTTTGTTACAATTTTTTTTAGACCCCGCATTTGAAATACTTTATTAGTTGTTTTTGTCAAAATGGACTATGATTCATGTTTAGGGAAGAGGAAGAAGTTGAAGAATAAAACATTAAAGTAATTATAATATTGGAGATAAAAAATAAGGTATGAATGCAAGCATTTCATTCCAAACAGGGTACAAACACTAACCCTGATGTGCCAAATGCCTTAGATAATGAGGCAATTGATAATAATCAATTGAATAATGATGAAATTCACAATAATGAATTTAATTATGATGAAATTCACAATAATGAATTGAATAATGATGAAATTGACAATAGAAAATTAGATAATGTTGGAAATTCACATTCAAAGTTTAAAGTTTTTGATTATGTTGATGAAGAGCCTATGCATGATACTTTACCCACAAACAATGAAGAAAATTTAATGGACTTAAATAAGATGAAATTAAAAATGAAGAAATTTTTATGAAAACATATAATGAAGAAAAAAACAATGAATAAAATTTCATGGAAACATACAATGATTTTTGAAACACCCTCTGAACGCATTCCACCAACAACAACACTTCCAAGAATTGTGTGTAGAAAAGATAAGTAATTGATTGAAGTTGATAAAAATATTTTGAAACTAATGCATAAAAAAATGTCTGAGCTCTATTCAATAAGATTGGCTAAAAAAATTTGGAATAGTTTCTTTCATAGATTGGATTATGATAGCCAAAGATGTTAATTATTTGTTTCATTGATGAAATTGGTTAAGATAAAACATATAATGTAAACACTAGGACTAAGAACATCTAACATGGATAATGAAAATGATGATAATGTTGAGAATCCACATGATTCATATCATATTGTAAGCCCAAAATCATGCAACAAAGATTATAATGTTGTTCGACATATAATGACAACTTGTGTAGTGTGTGCTAAAATAGGAAAAAAATGATTGATTTGAAAAATAAGTCAAACACTTGATATAAATAGAAAAAAATTAATGAAAGCAATTTCAAGATGTGAAAGACTTAATGAACCCAATACAAAAGAGCTTTGGACATTCTTTTGTAGACTTTCATGAAAGGACAAGGCTATAGCTGATGATTTGAAAGACTTACACAAATTCGAAAAGATAATACAAGAGTTTTGCCAAATGTAAGAGATGTAGTGAAAAGAAGAGTTGGTTCTCGTAATTGCAAACCACATCTAAAACATTTATTGGATATGACTCAAATATAATTATACTCTAAGTTCTTAGAAAAACATTCACAAATTGCTATTAGTCAAAGACTTTTTGAGATGGCCAAACCTTTTTATGTAAAAATAAATCACACACACACACACCACTTGTTGTAGGAAACATATAGAATTTTCAATACACTATGATGTTTTTTGCCATATTCATTATACTTTGCATATTATTAACATTTTGTAGAAGTGTGGCATAGAAGTTCTGTCAAAATCAGCTAGGGAATTTATTTCAAATATTTTTTGTGAAATATCAGATGGATAGTTCTTTTATAAGAAAGCATGTTTGGATGAAAATTATAGCATTTGCGGTGGATTGCCAAAAATGAAAAAAAATGTATCCATGAGGAGTGTAAAAGTGCAGTTGGACATGAATTAGTTGGTTTGAGCAAATAAAATTCTATGACTTATCAAGTAAAAGATGGCAAAGAATCTAAAAGGTGTGAGCTTGTTACGAAAGACACATATTTCAGAATTTATGGTCGAATTCATGGAGAAAATTGTTTATGAGTATGCAAGGCACACACATAGGGATAAATAGTTGGATGAACATTTCAAGCTAAGTAAAGACACATTTCCACTTGATTTTATTATTTCAGTAGTCGACTTTACTAAAAATTACACATTCAAACCACAAATGGAAGTTCAATCGCAATATTACAACTCAACATAAATTACCATATTTTTGCATATAGAATTCATGCATGCACCTAATAGTATAGAAGAATATCAAAAAATATTAACAGAGTACCATTTATATATCAGTTAGGACTGATCACATTGTACAGAGTATGTGTAAGGTTGTTTTGATAAGTTCTATGGATAGTTGACTCAGAGGAACATTATTTTCAAATGGCATTGCATTTGGTCAGATAATTGCACATTGTAATTCAAGAATTCATGGATATTTTATTGGTTGAGCAGGATACATGTTACCACTAGTGTATAACATATTTGGAGTTTCATTGAGGCTGGCCATGGAAAAGGTGAGCATGATGGTGTTGGAGCATGTGTAAAAAGAGTCATTACAATGGAGGAATTAAAATATGACAATGTTGCTAATTTGATTGACATAAAAACTATGGTTGACTAGTGTAATGAGAACATATGTCATGGTGCTCAAGAAAATTCTATTGTTCATAGACATTTTTGGTTAATGGAGGAAAAAGACTTGGCAAACTATGAGGATTGTATGACTATAACAGGTTCAAGTGAGTTCCACTCATTTTGTAGCTCAAATACAGGTTTTTGGACGATTCATCTATGACACTTAGCATGTTTTTGTTCTACATGCATGGACTTTGTTTGGAATGAGTGTGAGTCATAAGAGTGGGTGGTTGACTAGAGTTACAAACCTCTAATTCTAATCAACACATATCAAGTTCCACCAACATGGCAACTTATAGACATGACATCCTCACATGATTTTGACAATATTCTGATCTAGTACAGCTAGGTAAAAGATTAATATTTATGTACTATTTATTCTCATAATCTATCTTCATAATGTCATTAAAAAAATTTAATGATGCAAGACATATTTTTACAATTATTGCAGATGAGGATAATGAAGAGGAAACAAATTACTACTTATGTTAGTGTGTAGATGGAAATAAAAAATTGACTTCCCTGATTGTAGATGAAGAACACATTGATTATCCCACTGGGTTTGTGGTAGTCACTGAAACTTGGCTTCGATGATATCCTATAAAAAATTCAAATGTTTGGTTGGTTGAAGACTTTGAAACTCATAAGAAGATCTACACTATTCTAATTTGGTTCTCGCAATGAATATTTAATTGTAAAAATATCATGAGAGGCCAAGAAACAATAATCTATGGAAAGTTTGTGAGTCAAACCATGAAGCTATTCTTGATACTATCAAGATTATAGTAAATCCAAGTGGTTCATTGGATTGAAATGTGCATGTATGTTGACTTGTAAAATGTAGATGTAATCAATTTTAATAAATGTTTTTGATGTTGTAGGTAGTATGTGCATAAATTTCATCTTTAATTACTTACTAACATTTTTTTGTAGGTTAGTGCTGCCAAATCAGCTTCCACTTTCATGTGGTTGGCACCGTTAGTAAATAATTTCAAATTATTAAGTCTAAGAGAAGCTTACTAAAAGTACTTGGCATTTCCATGCTCTTGAACAATTTCTCATGACAAGTTTATTTCTCCTTGTAGCCTTCCAAACAGATTTGTTATCAGTGTTTCTATGCTCCAGAATAGTAGTGAAAATGCACATGTAGGTGGGGTGTCATGGTCATTAAAGCACATGTAATTTTACTATATAGATGTGCTCGAAGTGGTGGATTTGCATCTGCCGGTCTTGGAGGCAAAGTTGCTAGTTGGAGGTCAATAAGTTGTCTCTTCACTACCAAAAAATTGCATTTTAGGACCCTTTACTGTAACTTCTACCATAGATTGCTCTTAGATATGCTTTAGACTAGATTCATGATACAATTGGATTACTTTCCCATGCACACATGGGATATTATGGTTCCTCCATATGACTAACAGTTTTCTTTTTATGCATTCTTGAAGTTATCCTAAAAATCAACATCTTTCTTGTATTAGGAAGGGCGTTCTTGAGCCTGAAATGGGTGGTGGGTTTGTCATATAGGCCAGGTGGGAGGCCAAAAGCTTGGTATTAAATTTTATCCACCCCTTTGGACATGTTGGAAGTACCATTGTTCAGCCAACAAGCACCAAAAATAAAGTTTTTAGATCGTAGCTTCAACTTTGATAACAATTATTGTCAGTGTTTTCTTGCTTTGGAACAATAGTGAAAATGCACTTGAAGGTGGAAGTGGGTGTCATGATCATTAAAAAACATGTAATTTTCTTATATATACATGTTTGAAGTGGTGGATTTGCACTTGCCAGACTTGAAGGCAAAGTTACTGGTTGGAGGTCAATAAGTTGTCTCTTCACTACTGAAAAGTTACATTTTAGGACCTTTTATTGCAACTTCTACCATGGATTGCTCTTAGAGTTGCTTCAGACTAGATTCAAGGTGAAATTAAATGACTTTTCCATGCACACAAAGGATCTTACAATTCCTCCATATGACTTACAATTTTGGTTTTATGCATGCCTGAAGTTAGGCTAAAAATCAACATCTTTCTTGTATTGGGAAGGGCATTCTTGAGCCCTAAATAGGTGGCCAATTTGTCATCTAAGCCAAATGGGAGGCCAAAAACTTGGTCTTGGATGTTATCTACCCCTTTAGACATGTTGACAGTGTCATTTTTCAGCCAACAAGCACCAAAAATTGAGTTCTTGGAATTGGGTGTCATGGTCATTAGAACACATGTAATTTGCCTATTTAGATGTGTTTAAAGCAATGGATTTGCACCTACTAATCCTAGAGGTAAAGTTTCTAGTTGGAGGTCAAGTTATCTCTTCAATGCCAAAAGTTGCATATTAGGACCTTTACTACAACTTATACCATGGATTTCTCTTAGAGGTGCTTTAGACTAGATTTGGGGTGTAATTAGAGGGTTTTCCCATGCACATGATGGATATTATGGTTCCTCCATCTAACTTATAGTTTTGGTTTTATGCATGCCTAAATTTAGGATAAAAATAAACATCTTTCTTGTATTGGAAAGGGCATTCTTGAGCCCAAAATGGGTGGTGGGTTTGTTATCCAGTCTAGATGGGAGGCCAAGAACTTGGTCCTAGACATTATTTGCCCCTTCAAACATGTTGGCAATGCTAGTTTTCAGCCAACAAGCACTAAAAATTGAGTTATTAGACTATAGATTTAACTTTGACAAAATTTGTTGTCAGTGTTTTTATGCTTTAGAATAATAGTAAAAATGCACCTGTAGGTGGAATTGGGTGTCACGATCATTAGAACACATGTAATTTGCCTATTTAGACATGTTTAAAGTGGTGGATTGGCACTTGCCAATCTTGAAGGCAAAGTTTCTATTTGGAGGTAGAGGATATTATGATAAAACTTTTGGTGAGGATTTTAGCCTTTGAAACATTGTATCATTCAAGATATAGAACTTTTGGTTAGAATAGGCCTAATTAGGCCTAGTTTGGGGGTTTCTATCAAAGCAAGTGATAACCAAGAGAAGCTTAAAGTGTTTTAAATTTTGTAGGATTTGAAGGGTGATAGAGGGTTCCCTTAAGTGTTCTTACATCTTCAATATAGGACACAAGTTGATCAAACAAAGGGAAAAATAGTGAAAACAGGGCTACAAGCCTAGATAGAGTATTGTGACGTTGAGGTGTATTAGGAATGGAATAGAGTGTTTGGTCACTTGAGAGGGGTTTATAAAAGTGTGTAATGATCACTTAAGACCATAAATTTAATGAATTTCATTCTTAATAGCTTAAATCAATGAATGGTCCTAGTAACCTAATGGACTACATAGTGTGAAGGATAGTGAACACCCAAGGAGAAGTATTGAAAGGTGAAGTAGGTTTGGACACTTGAAAAAGGTTTGAGAAGGATTTTTTTGACCATTTAATACCATTCAAGCATTTTTATTTTACTCTTGAAACCTAAAGTGAGATTTGGTCCTTGGAACCCAAGGGGTTGTGCCTAGTCAAAACTAGTGAAGAGACTACAAGCAAGTTTGTCAATAAACTAATGTAAGGAGGTAGAGAATGATTGAAAATTATAATGAAGGAGTATAAAAACATCAATAAAGGTGTCTCTATATATTCAACAAATAGGTATATGAGTCAAGTGACCAGTAAGCCCAATAATTAAAGAGTAATTTTGAATTAGTAATGGAATCTTGAAGATCAAATCATCAAGACATTGACACCAGTTGGAATGATGAGTTATATACTTCTCAATTCTCTGCATCACAAACCAAGGAAAAATAGGATGATGACTCATTTGTAAAATTTTAAAAAGTAGATGTAGACACCTAAATCTGGCCACTGATAACCTCTAACTAGACTTTTGACTAATTTCCACCTAAAATGCATAAATTAGCCTAAAAACACTAAAACACGCTAAATGATGTGAAAATGGCATATTCAAGTGCTGATTTTTGCTAGGGTATCATTAAATGGGGTAATGCAATTTATGGGCAAGCTAACTTTGATCAAATCATTTCAAGTCAAAATGCCAATTTTGCACCTAGGTGCTTTGAATTGCTCTTTCCTATCAAATATCTTGCACAAGATATGTGCTTTTATTATTTTCTATCGGTAACATCCTAAATGGGAATATAGTTCCAATGCATTTGACATCATCTTCCAATTCCAATACAGTCAAATTTTAGATCAATAACAAGGCATTCAAATCAATTTGAGTAATTTGTGGACAAAGTGCTTAATCATGTTTAAGAGCTAATTAACCCAAATCAAGACCTAATCAAAAATTCCATGGAAACTTGTTGAATACTTATTTTTGGAAATGAATATTGAATATCTACATCATCAGGTGACCTCATTTCTTGAGAAGACATCTCTAGGCCATAAATATCAAGATTCATGCCCTCCATGCCTCATCAATGCCTTCCATAATGCCCTCCATGCCTCTTAATTTCCCCTTCTTCCAATGTCATTATGAGGATGATTATAAAATTAATTTAAAAATTTGAATTAATCCTCAACCACACATCTAAATCTTGAGATGGATGGTTTAGGTTGATTCTGATCAATCTCAAAAATCTATAAATAGAGAGGCCATGAACATCATTTCTAAGCTATTTTGGTGCAAAGTTATAATGCACAAATATGTTTAAGAAGTCATTGCAACTAGTGTTACCTTGCCAAGCCAAGCCAAGCCACAAGCCAAAGGTGCCAAGGAGATATGGAGGTAGACAAGCTTCCATTGCCAAGGACTTCATGAGCACAAGCCGAGCAAGCCACTACAACAAGCATTTTGGAGCATCCAAATAAGTTAAAAAAATGTTTCTTTTGAATTTTAATTGTGTGTTTTATTCATGTTTGTTAACTAATCTCTCCTTAGTTTCTAGGCCTAGAGATTTTGTGCTAGTTAGTGTGTTTTTTTCATTTTGTTTTCATTTTGAAACTAACACCATACTAACCATCCTCTCTTGAGTCAAATTCCTAGATTCACATATGGCATGCCCAGTAGGACCAAACGCATCCCACACCTGAAGAATAACATATTTTAGCTTTAAAATATTCATTTAGACCATTAAAACTCTTGTAAATTGATTTCCTAACTTTATTTTATTATTTTTGTTTGCCATGGGTTTACACAGTAACCAACGTCGGCTAGTAAAACCAACATCGATTGGATAGATTAACTAACATTGGTTAGTTAAACTGACATCAATTAGATACCTATTTTCAATTACATTGCTATAACCAATGTCAGTTAGATAACCATCATTGGTTAGAAAATTTAACCGTCATCAGTTATATAACCGACATCGGTCACTGTGTTTTTCTTAAAACATAGACTTGAGAGCTCTTTTTTTAAAGTTCATTATTTCAAAACTAAAAGAGCTTCAAGGCTAAAGGACATGCTAACATTTTTGTTTCAAGACCAAGCTTGACATTTTATAAAAACATGTTTAGATCACCTTTTGCATGCTTAAAAATCAATTAAGAACCTTATTTTGGTGTTTAACAAAAAAAATTAGATGTTTATAGTGAATGTTTTCAAAGTTACAACTAAGACCAAGGGGTCAAATGAACACCACCTCATTTTTCAAATTTGGGCTTAAAAATTAACTCACCTTTTCAAGCTTTTTTTGGTATTTACTTAGTTGTTTAAGTTAGATTTTGTTTGGTAAAAAGAGGGATGTCGTGTGTATGTTCTTCCATTTGTCCCCTTTAGGGAACCCTTGGAATCAAAAGTGCCATTCCTATTACAAGTAGCCTAGTCCAAGGCTTAGAAATAAATTCATCTAAAGCACTCCCCAAAAACTCATCAAATTTTGGGTGACCTTGAAAATGACCTTAAAGTCTTTATACTTTCATGCTTTCTTTATTTTTATGCAAACTTGGCTTGTGAGGGGGACGCCATACCTCCCGTGAGTTCTTTAAGGAAGCTTTGGCCTAGGGTTTCACCTTTTATCATTGACTTCACTTACTCCTTTATAGTTTCACATGAGACATATTTGCATTTGGACATCGTACTACATTGGGCGAATAGTAGGATGTAGTGGTTATAAAAAGGACTAGACCTTTTTACACCTAGTTAATGTTGCAGTCACCCAATTTTCATGTTTTTATTTTACAATGTTTGACATGAAAGTTATTGTGTAATTGATTCCCCTAAAAATGTTTAAAATATTTCTAGTTTATTCAACCCCACATTGTCATACACTTGCTAAGATTTAGACGATTATACTTAGTGTATTTTGGTCATTTTTGCTTGATATGTTTTGAGACTAAAACTTGTTTGTTTGTGTCTAAGCCATGTCCAAACCACTTTGTTTATACATTACTATTTTGTCTAAAGAGGCATTATGCTATCCATTTTACACCACACTTGTGCCTTGAATTTTTTTCTAAACTTGTTTGTGTGTGTGTGTGTCATTTGAGTTGCGAAGGGTAGTGTTATGCTGTCTAAATCATGTCAAAACGTTTTGAGCCTTTTGAGTCTTTGAAACATAACATAGATAACATCATTTGAGCATGATTACATCATTAGGATGATCAATTTGTTTCAAAAATAGTTTACCTTATATCAAAAATTGTTTGTTTCAAACTATGTCATGTATACCATTTGGACCTTTGTCATGTGTGGTCATGCTGTCCAATCTTGTCTAGCTTGTTTAGTAAAATCTTAGTTTTCAACATTGAATTTTCAATTAGCCTTGTCAAGTTTGGATTCAAACATTGATTGATTTCTATTTAGGCCTTAATTCATGGGGCTAATACATAGATCTTTCTCTTTTGGGTTGCATAACTTTGGTTAATTGATTACCCAAATTTGAAAACTATTGATGGTTTATTTGTTCAGTACCTATTCTTATCATTGTTTGTGCCTTTAATTGGAAAAACATAGCCTTTCTCAAAGAACATTTTTTCTTATGCCTTATGCCAACTGATCATGTTTATGTTTGATTCCATGTGTTGGGTTTATGTCAATGTTGTTTCCAAACTTGTTAGATTAAATCAAATCACATCATGCTTGTTTGTTTGAGCCTAGCTTTTGACTCCGCATTTGGACAAATGACCTAATAACTCAACTTTTCCATTTCCTAGTTTAGACCTTGTTTGGAACACTTTGACCTAGACCTTTGAAATGCCAATTTTTATTCAGATGCTTGACCCTTTGAAATGCCAATTTTTATTCAGATGCTTGACCTTTTGTGTGTATGACATTTGTCATTAGACTGTTTTATGCCAAGTTTTAGCACCAACTATTTTGGAGATACAGTTCCACTTTTAGACCACATTGGAGATATAGCTCCACCCCTTTGACCAAGTTAGACCAAGCTTGAACCATTTGTCCTTTGGACATATTTTTTCAGAGTTTTTATAACTCTAAGCCTTTTTATTTTGGAGCTTTCATCATTTATGTGGATATGTCTCACTAAATTTATAGTGCAGTCACATACAATCTAACTTATGATAGAATGGCCACATAAAATCCCACTAGGAACCCCTATAGAGAGATTTTTTAAGGAGTTTTATTATTCTCACTACAATACTCCATATGGGAAACATAGTCAAAATCCATAAAATCCAAATTGAAACCTTTATTGGTATGAAGAGGCTTGTGAAGAGGTCTTTAAAGACCCAACTATAGATAATGTTGTTTGGGATACAAATCCGTACCCTCTTTACAATAATCAATATGTAGAACATAGTTAAGAACCATCTTATGAGACAATTCATGACTAGGATGATATGGTTTATGAGGAAGGCTTATATGCTTTGGCTTGTGCAAGTAATCAAGCTCCACCACATCATACCATTTATATTCCAAGACTAAAATATCCAAGGAATACCATTACCATTCCTAGACCTAATCTTTTGGCTTGTGTGAGTAACCAAGCTCCACAACGCCCCTTCATCATTTCAGGACCTAGTCCTTTGGCTTCTGTAATAAATCATGCTCCACACTACCCTATTGTTACCATCTCAAGACTTTGTCCTTTAGCTCATGAAAGAAACCATGCTCCCTAATGCCCTACCATTATCTAACCATGAGCCATTCCTCATCCAGAACCAATCCCATCCAAACCTCAACTGATCCAATCCTTCGAAGACCAAGTTGTGTTCAAAACTGGTATTTTCCAACTCATTTGAAACCAAGGCCAAAAGAACCAACCAATCTAAGATGTTTTTTTTGAATCAACCATTTATGATAAGTCAACCTATGATAGATTGCCTATTGATCCTATACCAGTTGTTGAGGAGTCTCACACTAATGAGCCAATCTTTGTTGAGTCACTTCTTAATGACTATAACCACCTTTGGGCAAATCATTACCTCAACCATGTGCCTATTTTTCAAGAGCCTCTTATTGACAAGCCAGTCTCTAAGGAGTTGTCTCTTGACCTATTTCTCATCCTAAAGGAGTCTCACTTTGACAAACTAGTTTTTGTAGAGCCCATTATGCCATCACAGGATATTACTTATCCAATACCAAATATTTAACAAAACATCATTGTAACATAGTACCCATCAAATGAAGAATCAGAGTTAGATTCAAGTTCTATTCTTGAACCGGTATCAGATTTAGCATCAAAATCAGAATCAACATCAGTCTCAACATCGAATTCAAAGTCCCTTAAGTCAGAATCAGATTCAGATATAGAATATGTTCATGGTTGTTATAACATTGGTTAAGCATGCCTTATAGATCAATTTGAATACATTTGTGATCCTTTTATAATTTTTGAGGATGAGCACTTTAGCTTTGACACAAGTTATCCTAGTATCTTCTACAAGGATTATGTAGCCTCTCCCCATTCCATAGGCCATTACCATCAACCAAAATAGCCATATCATTGACATTCTATCTCCCACAAGTGTCGATTGGGATCAACAGAATCAAACTTTTTTGAACTACATCCATGGCAACATAGAAGTGGAAGAAGAGAAAGGATGCCAAGACCACATTCATGTAGCAGAAGAACACTCTCCTAGTGAAACCTTTTCAAAGGCACTAGGATACAATCAAAGTTCCAACTTAGCATCTTCTAGTGAAACTTTTTTGGAAGTGCTAGAAGATAATCAAAGTCAAAAGCCAATGTTCATTAGTGAAACCTTCTCGAAGGCACTATGGGACAATCAAGATAACTTCATTGGTGAAAACCTCTTTGAGGCACCAATAGCTGAGCACAAAAGTTCTTCACTACTTGATGAAGACAAAATCAAAGATCAAATCAAAATAGCTTCCAATCTACAACCTAATTAGATGGTAGCTACTCTCAAGATCAAACAATAGAAAAATCTAGTGGTCCTATCAAGAGAACAAGTCTTTGGCCTTGCCACAACCAAAGTTATGTTGAATCTGACATTAGTAACATTATGTGTGACTAAAAGTCTTGATCTTCATTTGTTTCCCAACCATTCTGCATTCCATTATCATCTACCATGTCATTTCAAAATCAAACCTACCATCTATTATTTGTCCTTATTTACCATCCATCACTGCACTTTCCTTTGTAGAGGCTACAAAGATACCTTGTCTCAATGCTTAACGGAATCAAAACCAATGACCAATGAAGATCATACAAGCATTCTTGACAACCAAATCTGTAGGCCATTTTTGACAGAGAAACTATTCAAATGAGGTGTGGGATAACAATTAACATGATTGATTATTCTATTTGTATCATTTGTTGATTAGTATGTGCATCTCCCCATCAGGTAGAAAAATAGAATAAAAAACCACACCTGGGCCAAAAACATGTACCATATCATTTCACATTACCATTTCCATTGTTGCATATCCATTTTCCATTATTGCATATTCCTACCATTTACCTTATCACTTGGGGGCAAACCCTCTTACCATTTTATACATCCTATCATTCCATTCCTATATAGACCAAAACCCTATTTTTAGTCATCCTACCCAATCCTATTTTTGATCTTGGTTCCTTTGGTTCTTCCCACACTTTTTGTGAGAGGATTACAATCAAATTTCAACAATCAATCAAAATCTATATTTAAATGACAGCCTATGAAAGTAGTATGGCAGTTGATCTGGCAAGATATCTCTCATCTTATCAACTTTGTTTTTGTGAGCTTGATTATAACTGCCTATGGGCAAATTAGTGTTTCACTAGTCTTCCTACTAATTATAACCACCTATGGGTAAATTAGTATCATTGACCTATGTCGTTGTATCCTAGTTATAACCACCTATGGGAAAACTGGGGGCAACACTTGTTTACCATTCATTACTACATCACTTTGCCATTACTATTTTCATTTGACTGGCCATTTACCATATTTGAGAGCTTGTTGGGACCTAGTTGGTTTTTCCCTGCCTTTTATGTGGATGGAATTGCTACAACTTGAGGACATTTTAGGACTATATGGGTCATTCTCAATTCATGTTGAGGTCACCTTAGTCCCCCTTTCCATATGATCTCTCCATTTTTTGAGTAACCTAATCCAAATGCTTTTGCCATTTTGTGAGCAAGTATCTTGTCATTCTCTAATGAGTTAAGATGCCTCAAAAATCTAAAAAACATTCATAAAATTTCAAAAAATCTAAAAACATTTGTCCTATCTAAGCCTAATCAGTTATCCTTGATCTACCTTACTAGGGCATGGTCATTGTTAGGATGCTTTCTTTTGTTTTGTTTTTAGGCTTTCTATTTGTTTGTTTATTTTAAGTTGTTTTTCTATTTATTTATTTTTCATTTATTTGTTTGTTTTCTTACTTGCATGTTTGTTTTCTTTTTTCACTGTTGCCTTAACTCAGTCTATATGTATGCATTGGGTGATTCCTTGCACACATTATTCATGAGTCTATCCATATTCATACATCAACATTATCATCATGGTTTTTATCTTTGGTGCATTGTTTTCACTTAAATATTGGATATTGGGAGTCAATCCTTATGAATATTTTGGCCAAGTCTTCATGGTGTTCTATCATGAAGCCTACCATCACATACTACAACAAAAATTAGCTTTAAAAAGGTCTACACTCAATGGAGCTACTGAAGTTTCTCCTTGGCAACTTGGAAAACCCTTCCATCCAACCCTTGATCAAATTAACCCATTGGCCATTCTAGCTATATCATTGCTAATTAGGATGAGCATCTCCTCATTGGCAGGTATAACTAAATCTATTTTATTGATTAATCTTATTCTTCTATTCATCTCTTTCATCACTTTACACCCACTCATCTTTAATCTATATTCCAAGTAATACCCTTGAGTTATGCTTGCTAATCATCCCTAATTAGAGCACAACCATCAATTTTAGCCAATCTAAGTCATCTTCATGATTATAACCACCTATGGGTAAATCATTATTTTAACTTTTATTCCTAATTATAACTGCTTTTGGGCAAATCAGCATCCTTTTTACATCAATGCATGCAAGAATTTTTTCATTTGGATTAATTTCAACCATGGGTTAATTCCACCTTTATTCTTGTTTATTTTTAAGGGACCATTCATCAAAAAATGTGATGGCCACTCCCTCAAGGGGGCATCATCATAGGCTTCCCAAGCACCATTTGGAGCTTTGTTCTTCAATCATCATCTTCATTTTTAGCATACAAGCTATTTCTCATTATTTGAGAAGGCATTGCTTTGCATATGGTTTGCAACATTTTTCCAAATAAGGGCAAACTGTAGACACTGAAATCTGGCCACCGATAACCTCCAACCAGATTTTTGACCAATTTCTACCTAAAATGCACAATTTGGCCTAAAAACACTAAAACATGCTAAACAATATGAAACTAACATATTCAAGTGTCGATTTGGCCAAGGTATCATTAAATGAGGAAATACAATTTATGGGCTAGCTAAATTTGATCATATCATTTTGAGTCAAAATGCTAATTTTACACCTAGGTGCTCTGAATTACTCTTTCTTATCAAATCTCTTACACAAGATACGTGCCTTTGTTATTTGTTATTGGTAACATCCTAAATAGGAATACGGTTCCAAATCATTTGACATCGCCTTCCAATTCTAATCTAGTAAAATTTTGGATCAATAACAAGTCATTCAGATCAATTTGAGTAATTTGTGCACAAAGTGCTTAATCATGCTTAAGATCTAATTAACCCAAATCAAGGCCTAATCAAAAATTCCATGGAAACTTGTTGAATACTTATTTTTGGAAATGAATATTGAATATCTGCATCATCATGTGACCTTGTTTCTTGGGAAGACATCCCTAGGCCATAAATGCCACAAATATCAGGATTCATGCCCTCTATGCCTCATCAATGCCTTCCATGATGCCCTTCATGCCTCTTAATTGATCTTTCTTCCAATGTCATGATAAGGATAATTATAAAATTAATTCCAAAAATTGAATTAATCCTCAAACACAAATATCAATCCTAATATGTATGGTTCAGGTTGATTCTGATCAATCTAAAAAATATATAAATAGAGAGGCCATGAACATCATTTATAAGCTATTTTGGTGCAAAGTTATAATGCACAAATATCTTCAATAAGCCATTGAAACTAGTGTTACCTTGCCAAATTGATTCCAAGACAAACCAAGCCATAATCCAAAGGTGCCAATGAGAGATGGAGGTAGAAAAGCTTCCATTTCCAAGGACTTCATGAGCACAAGCCGAGTAAGCCACTATAACAAGCATTTTGGAGCATCCAAGGAAGGTAAAAGAAGGCTTCATTTGCATTTTAGTTATGTGTTTTATTCATGTTTGTTAACTAAGATATCCATAGTGTCTAGGACTAGATATGTTATGCTATCTAGTGTGTTTCTTTTATTTTTTTCCATTTTGAAACTAACAACATACTAACCATCATCTCTTGAGTCAAATTCCTAGATTCACAACAGACGTGTCATCAGCTTTTGGCAAATTGGGCCTACAGGCCAAAATATGCCAGTTCTAATCATAAAATTTGGTAGAGAGGATCATTATAAACTAATATACCCATTAAACATATTTTTTTGAATTTTTGACAATGGAAACTATTCACTATTTTAGTACAGTCAACCCTATGCCAAATCATGGTCAACATTAGAGCTTGCCTTGGAAAAATTGGTTAGTTTGGGGAATCTATAGGTTGAGTCAAAGAATAAAATTTGGTAAGAATGGTATATATGAAATAAATAAACATACCAAGGCATAATAAATCCTGTATAAAGAGTGGAAGTTCCCATTGTTTTGATATAGTCCTCTTGCAATGAAGAAGGCAGCCATTGGAGATTTTTGGAAGTTTTGTCAGTTCTGGATGCCAAGAAGCAGTTTAGTCCTTAGAGAGGTCTTAAAATAGTATAATATGATGTTGGAAACCTATATTTTCCTATATAAGTGATCAAATTTAGGTTTTCATGATTTTTTTTAATAAATACATGTTTTGGCATGAAGGAAACATGTAGGCAACTTAAGGTAAATTGTGGTAAAAAGGGTCTACAAGATAAAGTACATATAAAAATGAATTTAAGATTATTAAAATTAGTATTAATGGCATAATATACCAATATATAATATTTTAAAGGTCATATAAAAAGTATAAGTGCTCTTTGTTTTGTCACAGTCCCCTCTATGTCTCATAATGGTCACTATTTATGTAGGCATACTTTTTGGAGTTTTAAGGTGTGTTTGAGGGTTCCAAGATTAGAGAAGTATTTGAGAAGTATGTTAATATGGTTTTAAACATATTAAACACCTTTTAAGGGTGTTCACACTACAAACTTCATGAAATCCCCACAAACATGCTCAAATCCCCACAGGCAGTCTCAAAGGCATAAAAGTAAAGTTGATTTTTTATCATTGGAAAGGTGTTATGAGATGTTTTAGATGTCATGAGGATGTTTTAAAGAAAATAAGATCAATTGGAAGGTAAAATTGGTCCTTTATAGAATATGTATAGGGCATGGTAAACCCTATATTAGAAAGCTTCAAGCATTTCTAAGAGATTTAACCATGAGAATGTATAAGGTGAATCAAAAGGTTTTAACCTAAGATTGTATAGTTGTGTACAGATTCTAGGACTAAAGGTTTGGGATAGGGCTAAATAGGCCTAAATTAGGGTATGATAATGAAGGAATTGATAGTTATAAGTGGAGTTGGGATATGAAATTTGACATAGACATGAAAAAGAATAGAGTGTACCTATAAATTTCCTTATAATCTCTTGATCAATCATAACTTTTCTATGCAAGGCAAAATACATTAAAAATGATACAAGCCTTGAGAGAGCATTGTGTCCATAAGGTGTGAAATGAGAGTATGGCATTGTTTGAGTATTTAAAGGGGGTTATCCCAGGTATGTTATGATCATCTAAGACCATATGTGACAATAGGTTGAGATCTTGAAACATAGACCAAGATTTGGTCCTTGAGACCCAAAGAAGGTGCCTAGGCAGAAACTAGAAAGAGATTGAAAGGAAGTTTTTGGATAAGACATGAATGGAATGAGGCAAACGATGTATGGAAAAAGGTTAATTCCATCAAAGAGGTGCTACTAAGATTACAAGGAATTAATACTAGGTGTAAGAAGTTAAATTAAGCCCAAAGAGTCAAAAGAGGAGCTAGCATGTGAAAGAAGATTCAAATCAAATCATAACAAGTGAATTTCATCAGTTGGGTTTAGAACTAGCTAATTATGTTTTTGTAGACTTCTCCTCCATACCTCTACATCATCATACAAACATAATTCAAATGCAATCATTGATATTATGTATTTCTTATAAGGGTCTAATTTACAACATTATCCTAACAAGTTATTCTCAATCTCCTAATATTTTTAATCCTTAAAAATACTTCAAAACCAATCATTTATAATACTCTAAACACAAGTGATTCAAACAAGATTTAATTCATTAGTTTTCTTGAATATTCATGTACAAAATAAGAATGCCATGTATGAATGCCATATATAAGTATACAATTTCAATAATACATGCATTGCCATATTTGCATAGAAAAAATTACATCATATCTAAAAACATAGTATCTAATGTTAGGTGAATACATCATATACACATGTACAATTCCAAAAATGCATGCATTGCCATATAAGCATACAAAAAATTACATCATCTACAACATCACAATCATCAAATAGTATCCCTCTCTTTGTCTTCTTTGAATAAGACTCTCCTTGGGATGCCTTGATTGTAGATGGATATATCCCAAATGCCTTGGATTGCTCCAAGATTTGACTGTAGGTACTATGCTCATAGCTCTCTTGCAGCCGAACCTACTCAAATACAAAAATTATTATAAAATTAACAAGTATACATGAAACTAAGTTAAGAAACTCATGTTTTAAACTATAATAAAAAATCATTTAAATAAGTACTTACCACAATATTGTGGTCCTCCTTAATTTATTATTGATGCTCGACTGGGTCAATGCCAAGTTCAGCTGTATGAATAGGTATGTCAAATGATGAAGAAATATGAGGAGCTATCATAGTAGTCATCTAAATTAGACTATCAAATGTCATATGACAGCTCTAAATACACAATACATTCATGCATATAAGTTATATTTGCCAAGGAATATAGTAAAATTATTAAAACAAAAGTATTAAATTACAATTCAAAATTACAAGTGAATATGCATACCTTGGTGAGTGCTTGTGTAGATGACATTGTAGCAGCAATGTCTGATTCTATCTCAACTCACAATGATGGAGGAGTGTCTACACTATTAATCATCTAAATAAACAACCTAATTATTAATAACTTGGGAAATTCATTGATTAAACAAGTTGCTAACAAACTTAGCCTTGCATAAGATATGAAAAAATCTAATGAGGTCATGGGAAGCATGAATGTGACAAGTGGATATGTGCAACATGTGACTTGTAACAACACTAAAAGAAAGAAATGTCAGTTTCATGAGGGAAAATGACAAGACAATGAGGGAGGATTTTTGAGTGAATTTTGTGAAATTGAGTCATTGAATACAAATTAGGTGTTGAAACATCTTTGATATGTACCTATATATAGTGGTTTGGATGCTTGTATAGCTTTGTTGAGGTATATTTTAGATTTTGACCTAATTACTTGGTCATTAGGAATAATTGTCTTAATACAATGACTTAGTATATTCGAGGATAGTCTTATGAGTATTGGTGTGATCAAAAAACCCTTAGAAACAGTCATTGTGATAAGACAAGTAACCTCTATAGGTGTTTGTTGAGAAGTTTGTAAATTGAGTTTTAATCAAGTTAAGACACCTAGAGTGATAGGTTGATTTTATTGGGGACATCTAGACTTGAGCCTTTCAAGAGTGTCTAGAACCTTATAAAATAAGTCTCATCAAAATATAAAGAAACATATAAAAAATAAAAATGAATATTGTAGAGATAAGAATGAGTGGATAGTCTTCTTTACAAATTCATGATTTTGGTTTCCCTATAGGTGGCATTAGGTAGACTATCTATCCTTAAATTGCCCTTAATTTTTATAAGGAAGGCATATATGTATATAGTGAAAATAGGTTGAGGTCAACAAATGGTGCTATAGTCTTGTCGACACTCAATATTCATTTTAGGGGGACTTTCCAAATGAAAGGTGTTATAGTATTATAGATTCAACATGTCACTCGAGTGATGAAAGTGCATGGATATAGATAAGACCTCTCCCCTAACTAGATATAGTAGGTATTTGGGCCCCCTAAGTAGGTGATGGTAATAAACTACTCAAACCCATCTATTTATTTGGGGTTAAGGTCCCCTATTTGTATATGGTCGCAAGGCCTATGCCATATACATATAGGCTATAGTTTATAGTTGATGCTCTCCCAACAAACCAATGGGATCTAATGGAGACTCTCTCGACAAACCAATGGAATTGACTAGGTAAAATGGGATCAAGAGGCTATGCCATCTAAATTTATAACTCTATAGATAGATATGAAATTATTATGCTCAAATGGAATCAAGATGGGAATTAAATTGCTATCTATGACCATTTTGGATATTGATCATAGAGATTGAACTATTGTATGTGATTACAATAATAAGGAATCAAGTGCTTCAATATGAGGCTAATATTTAAAAGAAAGGAGTGGTGTGCATATTAACGAAGACATGTTATGGTCGATTGGGAAATTGATAAAAATATATTATACCAAACAACTTTTATCAAATGAATTATATATATATATATATATACATCCAATCCTATTGTTTGGGATTGACCCACTATGGGAACTACATTTAATGAGAAATTAATAAAATGTTCAACTCACTATTTTGGTTAGTGAAAACATAGTTGAGATGGAGAATGAGTTTCTAACAAGTTACACCAATCCATGTTAATACATCAAACAATAAAAAGTCTAACAAAATTATATTAGGTATTATATATTTTATTACACAAAATCTACCAATGATTCAATTAAGGTGTATGAATGTACATCTAGAGTATATAAGATTCACTTGAAATTTTACCTTTGTAAATGTATATGGTATCGTACTGACATGGATAGATGTAGTAGCCTAGGTTGGTCCACTACCTAGTTGTAATGTCAAAGGTAACATCTCCTAGAACACACAAAAAAACATATATATTATTCAATTTAAATGTGTAAATTAATTTTTGCCTTTTTAATTTTCAAACATAACTTAAAAATTTAACATTAAATTCATATAAAAGATGCATGCATGTGTGTAGAGACTCCCAGCGTATCTAAACCAAATATGTGTCACAACAAATCATCAATAAATACCATATCCTACAAGCCTCCTAAAGTGACACCATCATCATCTAAAGGTCTAGTGCATATATCACCACAACATCTGCATGGGTAAGGTCAGGTACAACCACTAATTGGAGTATCTTGAGCATCTATCTCTAAAAGACTACTCATATGATTAATGATTGTAGCAATAAGCACGCTAAGTGCATGTAAAGTGTCTATCTCCACAACCTCTATTACCATAGAGGTAATCTCTGGATGAAGTGGCTTTTAGGTAGGGATCCTTTTAAGTCGATTAGGTTCATCACATGCACCTAGTCTATCCTGTATGGAGCCTTTTCCTTGACCCTAAAACTCATCATAGTCAAAGTAGTTTGGAATTTGACTGAGGAAAAACTCATAATATATTTTCCTCAAAAAGTACAAAGGGACCTCATGGTTATTACAAGGGGATAGTCAAACACCATCCACCTTCGCTCCCAAAAATTGGTTTTAATCAAATCATGTTAGCATTAGTGGATTGGGAAATGTTTGGTCATTATGGGAAATGGGGCATTGGTGGTTGGGTCAATAAATAAGGCAAAAATTTAATCTTTTGTTATATTTTTATTCTTCACCTTAGATGCTAACAATTTTTTAGCATAGTAAGCCCTACAACTATCCCTATATGACCTCCATCTATCAATTTAACTCATTATCGAGTCAACTTGACCTAATATTAACTCTAGGTTATTGGCAAAATAGGTACAGTGGGTGTTTGTGAAAGTGGGCTTCCTCATTCTCCTAATTATCTACTCAATTTCAATTTTGTTCTCCACTATGTGAGCAATTATATCCTCTTGACTTCTTGGGGGATCTAATGGAACTATAGGAGGGTTAGGCAGAGGGTTAGGAGGGTTAGACAGAGGGTTAGGAGGGTTGGGTGAAAGGTTAGGCAAAGGATTAGATAGAGGGTTAGATGGAGCATGCCAACCTATTGGATAAAAAAATCAAATTATGCAATTTACATTCACAAAAAAATTGATTTAATCTTTAAAAACCCTACCTCTTCTTCATGATAGCATCATCAATCTCATGAATTCAAGCCAAAAGGAAGATCTGTAAGCCAAAATATGAGATGGAGGGTAAAAGGAAGATTTGTAGGCCAAAACGTGACTGTAAAGCATCAAAACATGAATGGGGAGTAGGAAAAAATGAGAGAGGTTGAGGGTTTTTTCATTTTGTAGTTTTAGAAATGCGTGTGCATTAAGTTTAGTTATAGTAACACGTACACGTTCTTATAATGTGTACACATCTCTATAACTAAATATAATTTGTATGCATTTTTTTATAGCACATACACATTATGGCTCAGGAATCCTTAGTCATAATGCGTATGTGTTATAACAATAATGTGTATGCATTATGTTATAACACATATGCATAGTGGTTTGTATCCACAAAATTATCCCCCAACTTTGTGCACATACCCTCACTTTAGAGTGGAATTTTCCCTTATTTTCTAGTCAAGGAAGAAGTTTATAGGTTTTTTTTATGGAGAGATAAAAAAGGATTGAGTCCATGAAAATTAGAATTTATAATTTCTTTCGCTGCAAATTTTGGTTTTCCTAACAATTTCTATTTACATGTGGTTAATGATAAATCATATACAAGAGTACCATAAATCAAATAGGGTTAGTTTGGCCAATATTCAAACTAAATTATAAGTAATTGAGCAACCACTTCTCCAAGCACAATAGTGAAGCTTTGCTTTAGTGATAATGGTTCATTCTAATGGCTTGTGTATGTTCATATCCTTTCTCCTCTACTATACTTTCTTATAGTGGTTGTTAGGGTTGTCATCACTAGAATATATTGCATTGAAATGAGTTCATGACTTGAGATGGTCTAATATTACATTCATCAAAGCATTAGTTATAGCATTTTCTAGTCAAAGGATACGGGTAATCTAAAAATTCTCACAATGAAAAATAAAATTATGTGTCACCTCAAATAGGGGAAGAAACTCAATTCCAAAGATGTTTCAAGCCTCAGTGACCTATGAAATGATTAAGAGTAATTCATATAAAAACTACACATAGGACATGCCCAACCTATGGGCATTAGTAAAAACTCCAATGATTGTGCGATACTCAGCTACATTGTTAATTTGACTGGTTTGAAAAAATAATTGCATCAATCTTGTGATGTCAATAGTCATTAATAGTCTAAGAGGTAGATGTGGGTCTTGAGTTGCATCCATTACCACCATCAGTATGAATCACCACCAAATGATGAAACATGATGAACATCAAGGACCTGAGAGGTAGTCATTAGAAGATGATCTCTGTAGTTGGGAAATTGAGGAAGTTGCACATAGGCAATTCAATGAGAATGAAAAGTCATAATCAAAGAAGTAAAACCAACATCGAAGAGGCCTACATAAGAGGTCACAAAAGGGAAGTGGGAAATAAAGTTAACCCAAGGATAACAAACCAATATGGTTGGACTTGCAAGAGCATAGGTGAAGAATGGATTTGTAGAATATCATGGTAGATTGGTTGAAGCAAAGCAATTTAACTACTAAGGTAAAGTAGAGAAACTACTTCTACCCAAGGGTGGCTTTGATAGGGACTTAGGCAAAGAAAGTTTGAAGAACTTGATAAAGGGCTTTGAATATCAAATATCTTAGATGGGACATACTTCAATTATATGGGATCGAAGTAGCTCAGTGAAACACAAATGAGCACAAAGTATAAAAAGTCCCAATATAGTCTAAAGTTGGCATCCCATAACACCAATATGTAAAAATGTGTAGGGGTCAGGGCTAATAGATCAATTTTTAACCCAAGTGAGATCCATGAGGATCAATCTACAAGTATGGGATTTAAATGGCTTTGAAAGAGTTCCTAAACACAATGACACATGATTATTAAATGGTGATTGTAGCTAAAAATGTGGACTTGTATGTATTGAAAGGAAAAAATGACACCACCATTCATCTGAAAGAGGCCAAAGCCCCTAAGATGGAGTTTTTGTGATAGTCAGATCAGTAATGGAGTTAAAATAAGTAAGGGGATACAAAAATAAAAAAGGTAAGTCATTGGTTAAATGGAACAAAAATTATATTTCAGAGATCATTTTCACTATGTAACTTCCAAAGCAAGAGCCTAAAGAACTTGACTCTATGTGAATGCAAAAAATGCATAAAGGAGCTTGAGAAGGCTAAGGAATAAAACTTGTGCACCAATGGATGATTTCCAGTAATCTATAAATCTTGTCAATATGACCAAAACACTTTAGAAAGGTTCCACCATAATTATTCCTTCCTACATGAGTGGCACCTAAAAATAATTTCATGGGACAATCAAACTGCCTTTTTAAAATAAACAATACAAGCCTTAGTTCTTAGAATTCAAAAAATGGTGAGCGAATCCTATTCCAACTAATCTAGAACATAGAAAACATAATCCCAAATAAATATTAAATCCATGTGGTCCATTTAATAAAGGACATTCATGCCAAACAATGAGCTGAGAGTTGTCATAGTTTTAAGAAGCAACTATTTTGGAGGGAAATTATGCAACATAAATATCTTTTGGACTTTCATATTTGGTAGTGATATTATTTAATTTATTTCCCATCTCTTTTATCCTATATATTATACCTAATCAGACTATGCAAGGAATTATTTCCTTAGACAATCAAAATCCCTCTCTTTTTGTATCACAATATCTACGACAACTTTTTTTAATGTAAGAATTTTCTATAGCCCCTTTTATTTCAATGTTAATCTATTTGTGTGCTCTTATTTACAATCAATGAAATTTATTGTGGTTCTAAATAGTTTACAATTGATGGAATTTATTGTGGTTTTAAATAGTTTACTCTTGTGGTCTTGTTATTCGAGACTTGATTATTTTATAAGTGTTTGATTTTTCATAAGATTTGTTGAATATTTCCTTTCATTTATAGTTCATATATCTAATCAAAAGTGTTATTAACATTTATAGTTTTAATCAAAAGTGTTAACTTTTATATTAAAAAAAAAACCAAAAAAAAAAATGTTTATTCTTTAGTTCTATTTTGCTTCTTTGACTTCATTTCCATATTTAAGTTGAGTTCAATTTATTAACTACATTATTTAAATTGTTCTCAATTTTCCTTCTTAAATAATTGATTAGATTCAAGCTTACACACATAAAGATTTAATCCCATTTGTTTTGGCATATCACATTTTACCTTGTCTTTTTCCCTTTCAAGTTTTATTTTCATGTTGTTAGTTTAAATAGATTAGTATTACATTAGAACACAAAGTTAATTGACTTTGAAATTTATCTATAGTGAACATTCCCACACTAAGTAGAAATCCTTTGTTATGGCTAATATGTGGGCATAATCAATTAGACATTTTAAACCATCAATAGATATACATATCCGATGACATAGGATTTGAAATTATTCGATTAAAAAAAACCTCCTAATTTATTTTTTATTTGATATTTCAATGAGATTCTTAATATTTTCTATTTGAAACACTTTTTTATCATGTGTAAACTCTAAAAAAATACCTAGTATAACCATATGCCTATCCTATGAAAAGGATTGAGACAAGAGCCTTTACAAAAAAGGAAGGCCATTTTAAGTTTTTTTAGATTTTTCCAAGGAGATGTCATAGTAGGTTAGCTCACAATTACTTCCCTTGATTATCTTCCTTTCAATCCAAAATAACCATCCTTTTGTCTCATTTAATAATGTAAGCCCATTTAACCTTCCCATATATAATATAATCCATGTTACATCTTTAAAGGCCTTATCCTATCTTACTAGAGCCCTCATACCTATTGAACATATTTAAAATATTATTATTTTTTGTGTAGTTCACCACATTATTGAGGATTATATTTCAATCAAACTTATATCTTCATCACTATGGTAAAATCTCTTTGATTAGTATAAAATCTTTCATGTAAATATTGCACACACATGGGATTAGGTAGATGTTATGCTGCATGATAAATTTAAATAAAAACTCTATAAGACATATCTTTTACACCAAGTTATTACCATAAAGAGGGATCTAACTAAAAATATTTTATATTTTAGAAGTCGTGTGATATGATTCTTGGAAATTTTTTGCCATCAAATGAAATGGAATTTTGTATTATTACAAAGTCTTAGCTTTTAACATTTTTATGATAGTATAATATACTGGAGGTGCAACCATACCATATGCTTACAAAATATTTTTAAGAGCTGAAAAATCACATAATATAAGAAATTAATTTTTCCCTCAAGCCACAAATACCTTTTTTCCTTAAAAATTATAATTATGTTCAAGTTTTTATTGATCTACTAAATCCTACTTCAAATCCCACTATGGTAGAAATTTCTAACATATTCCAATCTTCCAAAGAAATGGATGATCTTAGGAACATGCTTTAAATTATCTCAAATGAGATGATAACCATAAAAAGGCAACAAACCCAAATCTAAAGTCCATATTATCCTTACAACCCATCCCTAAATCAAAATAGACCTTTGTAGCAATACCCAACTATTACCAATGCAAACAAATCTATAGTCTCCATGCAAAATAATATGAAGAAAGAAGCAAAGATTTAGTTTTTTCCATGAAATATACCACATGATTTAAATATTTACACCTATATAAATTAAGAACAAGCACTAATGATATAAATTTCCCTAACTCAAGTCCATGAGGAATAACAAGTTAACATCCAAACATTCTAGAAACCAACCTGGTTAACTACTTAGTGAAATGGATACTCCTAACACTAAGCCACAAACTTTGGTCCATATAAAATTCCACTTAGACTATATGACCAAATCAAAGAAAATGGAAATTGAGGAGGTAATTGCTAAGAAGGCACCAAGTGTTGCCAATACCCACACTACAAATCCACCTGCATTAGAGACAATAAAAGCTCTAACACCCAAGAAGGTTCCATCAGAGAATAAATCCCCTGAATCAAAGATAGAATGAAACCATCCTAGGATCTGGTAGCAAAAATAGGCTAATACTACAATGGAAAGAGTAAGAAAATAATGGGTTGCCTAAAACCCTCAAAGGCTAAAGCATTGTAACATGATGAAACTGGTTGATAAAATTAAGAAAACCAATGTAAATATCTCTTTGTGGGAAACACTATCCTTCCCTGAACAAATGGACCTACTCCAAGAATCCTTGAATCAACACTCCATATCTTCAAATGGAGAGAAAATAAAATAAGTGAAGATAAATAGGAATTCCCTTGAAGTTGCGAGATTCTTGTAAGCAACTACTTCAAAGGTTAGTAACAAAGTAAAGCTTCCTCATTTCTACATGTCTTTAATTTTTTGGAAACTACTTGGTACATAATTATATGATAGACTCATGAGTCATAAACTTGGTAATGCCTAATAAAATAGTTGATGCCTTAGACATCAGCTATAGCCCTGATGTCAAAGAATTAATCCAATTAGATGGTAATTCATTCAATACCCTACAAGCTTGTCCCATCATTTTTATTTTTTTTAGGACATCTCAATTTTTTACCTACCTCCCACCCTTTCCTTAAGTTTATCAAGAGATTATAAAACTAAAATAATAAGTCATTTATCTTTGGATTGGTATCACATAATCCTTAAAAAAGGTTTGGGACAAGAGTTAGGATTAGCCAAAATTTGAACGTCATATTAAAGAACTTGATTTTGAACCTATAAAAAATAACTACATCTTGTAATATGATTAATATGAAAGTATCTATGAAACTAATGAGATGCATAAGGATATTCCAAAAAAATAAATCAATAAGCAATGGATTTATAATTTGACCCTTTTGAAAAGGTGGAGTCCCAATTTAACAAGACCCTAATTCAAAAGACCTAGGTTGGGCACCTATTGCATCCACAAAGAGAATTCACCACTCCCAAGGATATTAGAAGGAGAAAAGGAAATGAAAAGCATTATGGAATTATTAAAATCCAAAAATGGTGAAATATTAAGGGTAGTATTGACATCATCTAAACAAGAAAAGGCATGATATCTCACAAACTCTAATTCAGCTGCACTAGTAATATGGATGAATATGAAACATTTATACATGGTTTGCAAAAGGCTGAGAAAATGGGTTAATATCTTAATAATTTTTAAGAATTCAAAGGTAATAGTGAAGCAAGTTAAATCCTCATGTGTATAAAATACCCTCTTCTTAAAACTTATATTCATAGGTATGGGATTTCGTGAAAGCCTTTGATGTGGTCAACATCCAAGCTATCCCAAGGAAGAAAAATCAAAAGGCTAATAAAATGTTTATCAAAGGATCCCCAATCCAACCCCCTACATATTTTATTGAAAAAAAAATAGTTTTAGACTTATATTCAAACTCGCACTCCAAAAAATCATAACCACTGGCAAGTTTTTGACAATGGCATTTTATTTTCCAACTACATTCAACATAAGGTAGTATTTTTTGATGACCTACAACTAAAAATAGAAAATAATTATGCTAAATATATCTTTCAGATAAAGACTAATATATTTTCCAAAGTACTAGTAACTTTAGCAAATATTTTCAATCCAAATGACTAGTTCAAATAAAGAAAAAAGAACATGATGGTAAAGACTTAAGATTATATGGAAGTGATTATATTAGATGAAAAGAGTCTAAATCTTAGAAAAATATTTACCGTTGATGAACATGAGTATTTTTTAAGATCTTAAAAAAATATGATGATATAATGAAATGGAACTATAAGGACCTTAAAGGATATGACAAAGATGTCATAGAATATACCATTGAGCTGCAATTTGATGTTAAACATGTTAGATAGAAACAAAAGCCTATGACCCCCAAATATTGAGCCTTTAATGAGAATAGATCTATATAAGTTAATAGAGGATAGCATCATTTATCCAATAAAGCACTCTAATTTGGTTTCTAATTCAATGAATGTAATAAAAAAGAAAAAATATATTTGTCATTGTGTTCACTTCTTATATTTTAATAAAGTATCATTAAAAGATCACTATCCTTTGCCTTTAATGGATCAAATACTATAGAGAATTGTTAGTTACAAGAGGCTTTCATTGTTGGATGGATTATTTTGGCTTTAATAAAGTTTAGGTAAGAGAAGAATACCAATACAAGAATGCATTCACCATAAAATGGGGAACTTATCCTTATCATAAGATGCCATTAGAGTTAACTAATGTTGAAGAAACATTTTAAAGAGATGCAAATATATAATTTAAAGTATTAATTAATTAAATTATATTGGTGTATATTGATGATGTAATGGTTTCCTCTAAGAGAAAGGAAGACTACTTTTACATTTATATTTTTTTTGAGATGTTGATATTTTGGTGTCTCCTTAAACCCAAAGAAATCAATCTTTGCAGTTGTTAAGGGTAAATTGTTGGATCATATTATTTCAAAAAATAGATTAGAAATTGATCTAAAAATAGCTTTGACTATTCTTGGATTTATCTTTCCACGTCATAAGAAGGCCTTGCAACCTTTCCTTAGGAAGCTTTTTTTTAAGAAAATTCATAAATATTTTGTAAGCTTGGTTTAGCGATTTATTTTCATGTTAAAAAATGATAAGGAATTCAAATGGAACCTAAAGGGAAGAGAATTTTTGAAAAAAAAAAGTTATTGTTATTTTGATGAATCTAAACTTTAACAAACATTTTAATTTATATGCTTTGGAGGGAAAGGTAGAATTGTAATTACACTGAAACAAAATAATGACCATCATATAGAGGAACTAATAGCATTTATGAACTAGAAAATAAATGAGTATGAAACCATATATAATTTTTTAGAAAGACATACTTATGAATTATTAAAATATGTAAGGAAATCCAAAGCACCTCTTATGTAATAATCAATTCCAAGCCCATGTCATTCATTCAATCATCAAATAATATACAATGGGAGAGGAGACAAGTGAAAAAATAATTGGGTGGATAACTAAAATAATGATGTTATACATTCAAATAAAGTCAACCAAGTTAATTAGAATAAGAGCCTTATGCCAACATATGGATCAAGCAAACTAAGATTTACTTGATGATCAAAAGTATGGTCTTTTATTTGAAGTTAAAGTTGTAGTTGAAGAACACAATGTCTCATAATAAGAATAAAATTGGGTGGAATAATTAAATAATTATCTAGAAACATGTAGGTTTAAATAATATTAATAGAAGATACTATAAACCCTAATTTTTTTCATTTACTCTAGTTAATATAATATTGTTCAAAAGGAACTTAAGATGGAGTGTTTTTAAGATGTATTGAACCAAAAAGGGTTAAAAATATACTGAATTAATTTCACTAAGGGAATTTTGGAGGACATTATTGTCCTCAAACCATAGAAATTAAAATTCATAAGGATAGAGTATTATTGGAATACCATTTTTTTTAATACTCATAAATGGGTCAAAAGCTGCAAAAATGTGCATTCATTTTGGGAAGGAAAAGGAAAGAGGCTATGCAATTACAATACATTTTTTCATACTATTTTTTTCTCAATGGGGCCTAGAAATAATAATAATGATAAATCCACCATTTATTTGGGGTCACAAGTAGATTCTCAGAGCCACTAATTATTATACAATATCGATAGTGGTAATTGCATTAAAAGAGTCCACTAAAGCAATAATTATCAAATTCTTATAGGATACTGTGACCAAATTTGGAATTCCTCACACTATTATTAGTGATAATTCAAAAGCATTTATGCAAACCAAGGTTTTTTAATTTACACTTAGAAATGACATCTCATTCAAAACTTCATCAAATACTACCCTCAGAGCAATGGGCTGGTCAAGTCTATAAATAAGAACCTAATCTAGCTTATAAAAATAAATATTATCACTTGAAATTGAACCACTTGAGGAGATGATTCAGCTCTCCTTGCTAAAGTGTCATAATGGAAACACCTTATGGCTATGGGTGACCCAAATTTGAGGTGAGGCTCTAGATTAGGGCTAGTTCCCTTAATGTACCACTTCCACACACCACAACCACACTTACACTTATAAGGAAAAGGGTTAGGAAGCCTACACTAAACCTAGTTAAGGAAGTGATGCACCAAATCGATTCTCTAATCACACCACTTTCAATGCACTTGAAACCAGAGGGAAACTTGCACATATACTTCATCAAACTGAAATATCCTCTTCTACATCAATGTTTCAAGCATGGGCTCTTTAAGAGAGATTAGAATAAGAGAAATAGAAAATAGGTCTTATAGAAACACTAATGAATAGACTAATCACTATACCTACAATCCACATTAGACACTTCTTGTTGACCTACAAAAGAGAGTTTTCAAACTACATAAGGTACTATGAAGGATAACAAGTCAAGGTAAGCCAACATACACTTGCACAAGACCAAAAACCATAACATGCACTTATTAAAGTCCTAAATGAGGTATAAATATCATTATCATTATTTCAAGGCAAAAAATTAGTAGGGATTCACCATACTTAGGTGGAGAGATCCATCCAAAATCCAAATAAGCTAGTACATATAACAATTGTGAGAGAAGAGAGAGAAAATGAATCTCAAGAATCACAAGGACACTTGTCAAATAAAAAGGAGTTAAAAAAATATATAATCAAGCATAAGATAGGTCCTCTAAGGAATATAAGGACAAATGTCTCCCAAGTCATCAAACTTCTCCAAATGGCATAGATGTTCTCTTGCATGCATATGAAATTGCCCTCATGATTTGCCTTCATCAGACTATCTCATAGCTAAATAGGGATAGGTATGATGGTTGATATAAGAAGGAGGGGTTAATAAATAGAATTAATATGCATTATATTAGTCCATAATAATCTATATCCTTCTGGCCATGAGTAATCATCCTTAGCAATTATAAATGACTCTTTCTCATGCACCCCTCACACTTGGCACTCAAAATGCTTTAAAATATTCAATATAATCCATGAAAAAGGATAAATTCTACCTTTAAATAGTCTCCATGTCATTAGATTCATCAATCAAGCCTCAAAAGGCTTCACAATTGGACTTATCTTTTTCACTAAGTGATCACTACTTGCTCATTAGACTGGTTGAGATGAGGAAGATGGCAGGCATACTTAGCAGACAATATAGATTAATATATGAACATGGATACCTAAAAAATGTCCCAATATATCTCCTAAAGTTTATTGCATCATCTGAAGCTTCTCCACACCTGTAAAACACTAAAAATTGTCAAATAAAACCCTATTGTATACCATCCATAGAAGTGTAGTATAATTAAAATGAATGGGGAGGAGTCCTGAAGAGTCTTATATAATTTCTAGTTAGTTTCATGGTCACTTTACCCATTATATATGCCACATTTACAATATCATTCTAATTGGGTCCTCAGAGAGGGTTTGTGAGGGTTTTAGAGTAGTTTGGACCTTAGCCTTTGTTCATGAAGGCATCACATTCAACCATCTATTTGATGATTTTGATAGCATCTTTTTAACCCCCCTTAACACCTCCAAATACATTGGGGTCCCATTCATAGCCTTAGAGGATTTTTAAGCATTCAAATATGGCCACTCAAGCTCTTCTCATAGTTTGCATAGGCTTGTGTGCACTTTAAGCCAAGAAATGGAATATCGGTGGACTTATCTACAAAGTGAAGCTTCTAGCATACTTGTAATGATCTAAAAAGCATGTTTCAATAGGTTTTGGTGTACATATCAAGCTAAAAATGATGTTGACCTCTATTTAGATACTAGGCCTTGTTGGTTGAATATTTTGTCTATCAACGTACTAGTAAACAAAATAGGTCTTATCAGCCAAAGTAGGAAGATTAGTCATCCTAATGTGTAAGTTTATCACATCAAAAGGAGACTGCTCTCTCTTCTCATCAAGGGGAGGTTCCCTGTGGATATGCTATAAATATGTATGTATAAATAGAAAATAATACTCAAGGATAGGACCAGACATCCATCTCTCTTTCTTTAGAGATGATGTATACAAAACAAAGGAAAAACTCAAGGGAATGATAGAGAACTCTCCTCTTCTTTCAAAAGAATTATTTAGCCAGCTACAAGAATACTCCTAGAAATAAAAGCAGAATGTAACTAAGAGTATGATAACCAGCAAATCGAGACAAAGCACAAAGTCTCTACCTGAAATGCTTAAGAGTAATATACGAAGGGCAATGAAAGCTCAAAGTCTTTTCAAAGTCCTTTACATAGCAATAAAAAGAAAACACACTGAAGGTAGCTATGGGGGCACAAAGTCTCTCCATAGTTGATTCTTCAAGACACCTTCCTGACTAATTTTACTAATCCTGCTTATTAAATTAATGAAACAGAAAAGATATCACAACACAAAGTTTGAAAAAGTCCCTTGCTTTCATTAACAGAATATGATCAATAGACTGAGCACAAAGTCTCAATGATGCCTCTCAATTTGGGCAGAGTTTCATTCAGATTGTCAAAAAGAATATCCAATTACAATGAAAGAAAGTCCCTTATATATCCACTTAAAGAAGGGCTTGGGAACAGTAATACATCATGATGTTGTGGGAACTGTTAGGAAGATAGGCTAGAACTTTGGGGCATTTTACCCATTTGATCTTTTCAATGTAGATGAACAAGTTATGCAATTGAAAGATTACAACTTTCAATATCCACTTGGTAGTCTGATCTTGTCTTCATCGCTCCTCCTTTCCAGATTAATTGAATCGGGTCCTAGATTCATCCATTATTCTATCTTTCTTCACTTTTAGCTGGATTTGGTCTTGAATTCTGGGAATGCATTCAGGTCTATACATTCAAATGATCAATGGCTATTTCACTATCTTTAAAATTGACGTTTACATGCCTGTCAATGTGATCTCAATGGCTAGTTCACTATCTTGAATTTGACGTCTTTGTGGGCTTCACCCCTTGGTCATCTTTTGGCTTTGCCTTCCCGGATTGGACTTGCCCTTTCAGGCCTTGAGAAGTGATTTATGTCGAGTCAGAATATCCCTCTACTTTGGCCACTAAGAGTCCCCCACAAGGGCACCTGCCCTTCGGGGTCCTTCGGCAGCCCCTTTTGCTTTGACAGTCCCCACAGGCAAATATTTCCCTGGGTGTTTTATTTGAGTCTCCCCCGTGGGTAATTCCCGTAGACATTTTGCCCGAGGAAAATTCCTGCGAACAAAAGTCTGCAGAAATTTATTTCGCAAAGTCTTTTGAGCCCGTAGTCACTTAAAATTCCTTCAAACAAAAGTCCAAAGGAATTAAGTGTTTAGCTAATTTTCAAATGCCTTAAACAAATTTGAAAGAATTACCTTTCGGCTTTCTTGAAAAATGATCTTTTTGAAAGGTGCTTTTATGGATTAAGTGTCCTCCGCAAGGGCATTTGTCCATTGGGAAGTCTCTTTCTGCATTGAACCGCCCCTTTGAACTTTGACATTGAACCAAGCGGTTGAACCAAAAATGGTTCAAGCCAATGGTTCAATCGAATGAATCAAGTGAATGAACCTACTGTTGAACCTGTTAGTTGAACCAATCGGTTGAACCAAGACTTTAAATCAAGTCTTTGAACCAGTTCAACGGTTCAATGAAGTGCACAGAGCTTCTTTGAAACAAAGTCGATGAACCGTCTAATGAACCAAGTGGTTGAACCAAGATGTTGAACCAAGTCTTGGTTTAACGGTTCAAACAAAGCTTTGAAAAATGTCTTCAAACCTGTTGTTGAACCTGTAGATGTTGAACCAAAGGATGAACTAAAAGAATGAACCAACTGAGTGAACTATTTGGTTGAACCAAAAGACACTGAACAAAATAAAGCGTTGAATTGCTTGGTTGAACCGAGCCATTGAACTATTCCTTTGGTTGAACCCACCTTTAAACCTTGAACCCGTTGAACCTTTGAACCAACGTGGTTTAATGGTTCAACGGTTCAATGGTTCAAGCCACTTTGATTTGGCCAAATGTCTTGAAGCCAATGAACCAATTGAGCTTTGAACCTTGATGAAGCGCTTAACTCTTGCCAAAGACATTGAACTTGTTGAACTTTGAACTCATTGAACCTTTAAACCAAAGTGGTTAAATGGTTTAATGATTCAAGTTTCTTTTTGCACTTAGATGCTTGTCGATGAAGATTTTCAACTGAACCAAAGCTCTAAACTAATTCTAGAAAATGACCAAACATTGAAAACCAATTCTTTTGACTAAAACAACCTGTAGAAATCTTTGAACCAGTATAAATGAACCTACCTATAGAATCTGAAGATACAAAGTCCGTAGAAATCATCATGAGAAATCCATTGAACTTGACTAGCAAAGTCTGTAGATTTTTTGAGAAGCTTTGAAAATGGGAAATCTAAATGTCTAAGAAAAAATTTTGAAAATGGAATGTTGTCCCAAAAAATGACTGCTACTTTTTGGGGGACAATAACTGGCTCCAGTTGGGGAACTTCTGCCAATTACAAAATGAATTGAAAGGAGTAGAATCTAGAATCTCCAGTATCTTCATGTGTACCATTGGGATTCAGAGTCATGCTACCCAGAAATGAAAGGCGTCAAAAATGAAAATAAACAAAACAAAATAGAATTTAAACTGTACAAATATACATATATATAGAGGCAATGCTCTGATACTTCAAGAATTGAAGTGTTTCAGATGTTGCCCATTATGGGGCAAAGAAAAGAGTGTGCCATCTTGGTATTTCAACAAAAAGATATTTTCACCCATGTGATGATGAATTATGATTGGGCCTCTCCAAAGGGAGTCAAACTTTCCATGCATCCCCTTTGGCTCTCTTCTTTTGTCCCACAGTAAGACTTTATCCCCAATTTGGAAATCATGATTTCTGGCTTTCTGATCAAAGAGTTCTTTATCAGAATTTGATGAATAGCAATTTAGTCCACCACCATTGTTCTCTATTCCTTCAGTTGAGTCAGGCACATGATTCTTTTGTCAAGAGAACTCTCATATGTCTGATCTTCAATGGCCTTCACCAATTTCAAGGCTAGTAACTCTAAAGTGATTGGTATCTCAACATTAATATTGTAAAGAAGTTGAAAAGGGGACATACCAATTGCCCTATTTGGCGTGATCTTGTCTACCCACAGAGCATCTACCAATGCTTTATGCCATGTTCTTTGATTATCATCTGCTAGTTTTTTGATAATAGCTACCAAATTCTTATTGCTGGACTCAGCTTGTCCATTCCCTTGGGAAAAATAATCAGAAGAATGAGAGAGCGTAATTCCATAATGAAAATAAAATTATGTAATCTCTTAAGAGGTGAAACAAGCTGCATTATCTGTAACAATCTTGAGTGGAACTCCAAACTTAGAAATGATATTTTCTTTGAGGAAGTTGCATACAACTTCTGAAGTAGCATGCTTAGTCAGGATTGCTTCTACCCACTTAGTGAAATAATCAATTGTTGTAAGGACATAATCATGTCCAGCACTTGAATATGGGTTTATTATTCCAATAAAATCCAGTCCCCATTACTGGAAAGGTTCCTCTATGATTACTGGCTTGAGAGGCAGGGCAGCCAACTTGGGTCTTCCAACAAATTGTTGGCAGAGTTCACATTTCCTCACCCACTTATGTGCATCTTAGAAAAGAGTCAGCCAATAATATCTAGCTCGTAGAATTTTGTGAGCAGTCACAGGGGCAAAAAAATGTCCTCCACAGGCTAGATTGTGGAAAGATTTCAAGAGCTAGGTCTGTTGTTCTTTATCTACACAGCAAAGAAAAACTCCATCTATGCTTCTTTTATACAGGCCGTTGTCCCAAAGGACAAAATTGGTAGCTTTCAATCTGATAGTCCTCCTTTATTTATAAGACAAATGAGTAGGACATTCACCATAAGTTAGAAAATAGGCAATATCTGAGTACCATTCATTGGTAGTAGAAACAAAAAGGACTGTTGGCGTATTGTCTACTTCAGCTTCTTCACACTGTGTATCTTTTGGCTTATTATCAGCCATTAATTGGCAAAGGCCTTTACCTCTGACCAACTTTGTTAGCTTGATATCCAGATCAAATTCTTGGATCTTTGCAATCCAATTACCTCTCTTTATGCTAAACTCTTGCTAAGTTAATATACACTTGACTGTAGTGTCAGGAACTAAGGCAGTAGTATGTGAATTTAGAATATAATAGCGAAAGTGTTTGACTACTTTTACCAAGGCATAGGCGTGCTTCTCTATATTTGAATACTTCATTTCATGAGTTTTGAGAGGGAAACTCATGAAAGAAATAGGGGATTCCATACCTTCTTTGTCTTGTTGGACAAGAATCACTGAAAGAGTATGCTCAGATGCATAGCTGTAAATGATGAAATCCTTGTGGTAATCTAGACAAACCAAGGTAGGGGTGTGAGCAATGGCGACCTTGATGTCTTGAAATGCTGATTTACCTTCTTTTGTACAGTTGAAGGTGTTCTTCCCTTTCATCATGTTCACAATATGTCTTGTCTTCTCAACAAATTCAGGAATGAATCTCTGTAAGAAATTCACTTTTTCAAAGAAAGAGTGAACAACATTTTTACTTATTGGCAAATTCAATTCTTGAATAGATTTGACTCTGTCTGAGTTAATCTTTATACCTTCTTTGGACACAATGTGTCCAAGGATTTTTCCTTCTGTCACCCCAAAAATAGACTTTATAGGATTCAAGAAAATACCATTCTGTCGGCAGTGCTTTAGCACTTGTTATAGGTGGCATACATGATTAGATCGACACTTTGAAAAGATAGTCAAATCATCAAGGTATAACACTATGAATTTACCAATCTCATCTTTGAAAGCCATGTCCATAGCTCTTTGAAAGGTAGCACCAGCATTTATTAAGCTGAAAGGCATTCTTTTATATGTAAATGCACCCCAAGGCATGATGAATGCAGTCTTGTGTTGGTCAGCTTTAGCAACTTCAACTTGGTTATAACCTGAGAAGTCATCTAGCATTGATAACATTTCTGATCCTATTACTATTTGAAGCACTTGGTCCATGATTGGCAAAGGGTAATTATCTTTCAGAGATGACTGATTTAGATTCCAAAAATCTACACAAATGCAGATTTTGCCATTTTTCTTCCTTACAGGAACTATGTTCGCAATCCATGTAGAATGATGGATTGGAAAAATAATTCTAGTATTCAATATTTTCTATATCTTAGACATAATAGTACCTAAAATTTTTAGATTGTATTATCTGGATTTCTACTTGTAGGGCGTTGAATCAGCCTTGAAAGGAATATGATGGTGGATTTCATCAGGTGTTCATATGAATACGCCAAGACATCAATGTATTGACAAAGCAAAGAAGTGAATTTGAATCTCTATTCAGGTGTACAACACTTACCACTGTTGACCATTTTTGGATTTTCTTTGTTGGTTAGATTCACTTGGTCAAATCCCTGAGAGAAATTCAAATCTATCTGTTATTTTTTGACAAATCTATCATGCTTGTCAAATAGCTTCTCAAGAGAAAATAGGCCTTTATGAATTTTGTTTCCTTTCAGTTGTAGGAACTCTTCATTGACATCTGAACTAGATGCAAAAACAAATTCAGACTTCTGAGATTCGTTGTCTTCAAAATATAGCTGTTTAAAATTATCTTTTAGTTACAAGAAAGCAATAATCTAATGATCATCATTAAATATTTGCCAATGATCAGTATTTTCAGGAATGCTTGGTCTATATACCAGCTCAATGGTATACTTGACTTCTTTAAAATCAGAATGAGGAACTAAAAGAGTTCCTGAAATAGCAAGTGCATCGGCTCTGTCATTGGACTCTCTGGGAATGGCAGAAATATTGAAAGCATCAAAGCTTTCAATTTGATCCCAAACCAGGTTACGGTAATGGCGTAACCTTTCATTCTTGGTCTGATATGAATTTCTCACTTGACAGACCACTAATTCAGTGTCCCCTTTAGCATGAAGAAACTTGACGCCTCTTTTTTTAGAAGCCTTCATGCCTAGCAATAGTGATTCATATTCAGTTGTATTGTTTGTGTTGCTGAATTGTAATTTATAGGATGAAGGGAACATATCTCCTTGAGGAGATATTAAGACAATACTAGCTCTGAAACTAGTATAAGAATAGCTACCATCAAATTTAAGAGTCTAAATCTCATTAGATACTAATTTTACTTTAGACTTTCCCTCATCAGAGATGGAGGGTCTTTCTCCATGATCTATATATAAAAAGTAATTACCCATACCTATGGATTCAAAAAGGATTTGAGCTTCAGGAGTTGATGTCTTGGTAACTACATACTTTGCTTCCTTTTCAGGAAGTAATCTCTTCATCACGCCTTGGATAGGGATCCTTGCCTTAGATAAATCCATGTTTAGCTCCTCCCACATCCTTACAAAAATTTCATCCAAGTAAAATGCCATAAGATGCCGGGACATCAACCACTAAGATAGTCATTTTAATTCTCTTGTCTGGAAAGGTTGTGAATGCAAATTGGGCATCTTTGATTTGCCCCAGCAATGGTACTTGCTTGTTCTCCATGGAGAAACATCTCCCAAACATCTTGGTTAATGTGAGACTAAGAGACTCAATGACTTTAGCAGACATAACATTATCAGATGCACCTGAGTCTATTATACAGTTACTTAGCTTGTGACCATTGATTAACAGGGAAACATAGAAGGGTTTTATTTTTTTAGGTGCAACTGGAGGAGTAATGATCAAATTATTTGAAATAGGTGTATTCATTGAAGAATTAAAAGTTAATTTTTTGGCCTTTTGTCTTATAGGGATGGTCTAATTTTTAACATATTAGACCATCTTGTTTAATTAATCTAGATTAAACTACAAGTATTCAAATTCAGACATCTATATTTTTGTCTTTTTGACATGATCAATTATGTCAAATGGCTGAATCAAACTAGGGATAGAGAAAGGTACTTCAACTTTATGATTTTTTAGAGGGATAAGAGGTGGACTGATTTGCAAATTAGAAGCAAAAGTGGAAGGCACAATGGATGTATTTACCTTTTGAGTAATGACCAGATCTTTTGATTGAAAAGGCAGAGCTGTCCCACACTTGACAATTGTGACTGCTGGCTATAGTTGCTCTTTTGTCTTTTCTTTATCAGCCTGTTGGATTGATTGCTTCTTAGACTTGGTAAACACTGCATATGATCCATCTAAAGCTTCTCCTTTGCTTCTAGGTTCATCCTGATAATTTAGAAAACCAATGTGGGAGTCGCCAGCTGATTCTTCTTGACTATCTTCAATGATATCAGCATCACTTTCTTGATTTAATTTAGGCTGATAAGAAAATTATGATTTTGCTTCAAGATATCCCATTGCTGAATTGGTTGGAGGAGCTTCCAGGGCAAGTTTTCCTTGTGGAGGAGGAAGGTGATTTTTTTGTCCTTGGTTTCTGGTAACATTGCCCTGATATGACTGATTTGGGAATGTCTTTTTGTATGTAGGAGCATAAGACATTCTTTGATCCATTTGCTTTTTGAGGGCAAAGAGCTCATTTACTAATTTTTGCACCATTGGATCTGTGGTGCTTGTAGATGCAAATTTAGAAGATGATGAAGCTCTATTTCTATTGGGATCTCTTCTTATCTTCCCTGCTAAGATGAGATCATCTTCTACTTTGGTGGCCAAAAGTTGAGCTACAGTGAGATCTATTTGGCTAGCACGTCTCAAGAGAAAATTGACTTCAGGTAGCTGAGAATCAATGAAAAAGCATTTGAGATTCTCAGCTGTAGGTCTTGCAATTATAGGGATTCTATTTCTCAATTTATCAAATTTAGCTATGAAGTCTCTCAGAGGCTCATGTGGCTCTTTCTTCATTTGTGTAAGTTGAGCCAAAAGTGTATGTGCATCTTCTGTAGGTTTGAATCTGGATTCAAACTTATCTTTAAGGATATTTTAATCAGTCACAGATCAAGTCTGTAAAAGGTAAAACCAATCTGTAGTAGCACCTTGAAGTGTTTCAACAAAAATCTTGACTGCTACATCTTCAAACTCTACTCCGATTACTCCACAAGCTATATTGAATGCTGCAATGTGTTCATCAAGATGAACTTTCCCATCACCATAGAATTTAGGGAAATTCTTCCTAGAACTATGTGGAAGCTCATGTAGAGGAGGAGTAAGATTAAGAGGACCAAAAGCATTACCCCAGGGGCCTTGAACTACCATTATAGGATTTTGAAACGGAGGGATAACAAATCTCAAAGGGGTAATAGAGGCATAGCTTTATCAATAGCAGAAGTAAATACTTCGTCTGGTAATGGAGATCTAGCTTTAGTAGGAGGGAAGATCTTAGTTCATTGGAGATGAGATGGTGAAGGAAATAGATCAAAATCACTTTGTTGTACTAATTCGAATATAGGATCAACAACACCTTTAGCCCTTTGGCTTCGTGTATACCTTGAATCTGCCAGATTGTAAAACAAAAGTGGAAAAGAATTGACCTTGCTTCAGTTAAAGCTTGGGGATTTAAACTATGCATTCTTTCCTAGTTGATATGGAGGTGAATGAATAGGCTATAAATGGATAATGGGTATCCCCAGCAGAGTCACCAAAAATTACTGGTTGAATATTTTGTCTATCAACATATTGGTAAACAAAATAGGTCTTATCAGCCAAAGTAGGAATATTAGTCATCCTAATGTGTAAATTTATCACATCAGAAGGAGGCTGCTCTCTCCTCTCATCAAGGGGAGGTTCCCTATGGATGTGTGTGTGTGTGTGTGTGTGTAAACATAAAATGTGTGTGTGTGTATAAACATAAAATAATACTCAGGGATAGGACCAGACATCCATCTCTCTTTCTTCACCCATAAAACAAAGGAAAAACTCAAGGGAATGATAGACAACTCTCCTCTTCTTTTAGAAGAACTATTCAGCCAACCATAAGAATACTCCTGGAAATAAAAGCAGAATGTAACTGAGAGTATGATAACCAGCAAATCGAGATAAAGCACAAAGTCTCTACCTGAAATGCTTAAGAGTAATATAAAAATGGAAATGAAAGCTCAAAGTCTTTTCAAAGTCCTTTACACAGCAATAAAAAGAAAACACACTGAAGGTAGCTATGGGGGCACAAAGTCTCCACAGTTGATTCTTTAGGACACCTTCCTGACTAATTTTACTAATCCTACTTATTAAATTAATGAAACAAAAAAGATATCATAGCGCAAAGTCTAAAAAAGTCCCTTGCTTTCATTAACATAATATGATCAATAGACTGAGCACAAAGTCTCAATGATGCCTCTCAATTTGGGTAGAGTTTCATTCAGATTGTCAAAAAGAAGATCCAATTACAATGAAAGAAATTCCCTTATATAGCCACTTAAAGAAGGGCTTGGGAACATTAATACATCATGATGCGTTGGGAACTATTAGGAAGATAGGCTAGAACTTTGGGGCATTTTACCCATTTGATCTTTTCAATGTAGATGAACAAGCTATGTAATTGAAAGATTACAACTTTCAATGTCCACTTGGTGGTCTGATCTTGTCTTCATTGCTCCTCCTTTCCAGATTAATTGAATTGGGTCCTAGATTCATCCATTATTTTGTCTTTCTTCGCTTTCAACTGGCTTTGGTCTTGAATTTTGAGAATGCATTCGAGTCTGTACATTCAAAGGATCAACGGCTATTTCACTATCTTTAAAATTAAAGTTTGCATGCCCGTCAATGTGATATCAACGTCTAGTTCACTATCCTGAATTTGACATCTTTGTGGGCGTCACCCCTTGGTCTTCTATTGGCTTTGCCTTCCCAAATTGGACTTTCCATTTTGGGCCTTGAGAAGTGATCTGTGTCGAGTTAGAATAGCCCTCTACTTTGGCCACCGAGAGTCCCCTGCAAGGGCACCTGCCCTTTGGGGTCCTTCGGCAGCCCCTTTTGCTTTGGCAGTACCCACAGGCAAATATTTCTCGGGTGTTTTATTTGAGTCTCCCCTGCAGGTAATTCCCACAGACATTTTGCCTAGGGAAAATTCTTGCGGACAAAAGTCCATGGAAATTTGTTCCACAAAGTCTTTTGAGCCCATAGTCACTTAGAATTCCTTCGGACAAAAGTCCAAAGGAATTAAGTGTTTAGCCAATTTTCAAATGCCTTAAACAAATTCAAAAGAATTACCTTTCAGCTACCTTGAAAAATGATCTTTCTGAAAGGTGCTTTTATGGATTAAGTGTCCTCTGCAAGGGCACTTGTCCTTCAGGAAGTCTCTTTCTACATTGAACTGCCCCTTTGAACTTTGACATTAAACCAAGTGGTTAAACCAATTGGTTGAACCAAAAATGGTTTAAGCTGATGGTTTAAGCCAATGGTTTAATCAAATAAATCGAGTGAATGAACCTACCATTAAACCTGTCGGTTGAACCAAGACTTTGAATCAAGTCGTTGAACCGGTTCAATAGTTCAACGAAGCGTGTCGAGCTTCTTTGAAACAAAGTCGATGAATCATCTAATGAACTAAGTGGTTGAACCAAGCGTTGAACCAAGATGTTGAACCATGTTTTGGTTCAATGGTTCAAACAAAGCTTTGAAAAATGTCTTCGAACCTGTTGTTGAACCTGTAGACATTGAACCAAAGGATGAACTAAAAGAATAAACCAACTGAGTGAACTATTTGGTTGAACCAAAAGACACTGAATAAAATAAAGCATTGAATCACTTGGTTGAACTGAGCCATTAAACTGTTCCTTTGGTTGAACCCACCTTTGAACCTTGAACCCATTGAACCTTTGAACCAAAGTGGTTCAATGGTTCAATGGTTCAAGCCGCCTTGATTTGGCCAAATGTCTTGAAGCCAATGAACCAATTGAAGTGATTGAACTTTGAACCTTGATAAAGCGCTTAACTCTTGCCAAAGACGTTGAACTTGTTGAACTTTGAACTCATTAAACTTTTGAACCAAAGTGGTTCAATGGTTCAATGATTCAAGTTTCTTTTTGCACTTAGATGCTTGCTAATGAAGATTTTCAATTGAACCAAAGCTCTGAGCTAATTCTGGAAAATGACCAAATGTTGAAAACCAATTCTTTTGACTGAAATAGCCTATAGAAATCTTTCAACCTGTATAAATGAACCTTCCTGTAGAATTTGAAGATACAAAATCTGTATAAATCATCATGAAAAATCCATTGAACTTGACTAGCAAAGTCTGTAGATTTTTTGAGAAGCTTTGAAAATGAGGAATCTAAATGTCTAAGACAAATTTTTTAAAATGCAAGATACAATTTTGGTCTGTAGGACCAAAATAGTTCAAATGTTGTCCCAAAAAATGACTGCTACTTTTTGGTGGACAACAGGCCTAATATTTTATCTATAGCATGTCTGCAACTCTTGGTGGTGTAGACCTTCCAATTGAGATTCCTTGAGCTCCAAAATCTCAAACAACTCCAAATTTACTTTGTAAAAATGTTAAAACTCATTATAAATCTTAGTCCATGATAGAAGTGAAAGTGGTTTCTAAATTGGGCTCTGGGCTTCAAACAGTTATGCCTACATACCTATCTTCCCAAACCATTTCTTTTGGTTTCACCTCTTTGTTTAGTGTCCCCCATGTTTTTTAAGGTGTTATGAAACCTCTCAAACCATTTTTTAGGTTTAAAATATCCTCTGGTTTCATCCTCTTACCTATTTCTCAAGATTTCTAGGGTTTAGGCATGGGGAAGTGCCCCCTATCTAAGACAAAATAGGGGGCACTTCCCCTATTTGTATATCTAAACTAAATTTTTAATGGAATTATCCAACCCATAAATATGCCCTATACCAAAAATGGGACTCTGATTAGGTCACTTGACCTCCCAACCTTTCAAAAACCTAAATAGACTCCTCATTTGCAGACTGTGTTTTGGTTTTGACTGTGTTTTTTGTTTTAAGAGGTCCTATAGGTTACCTTCCCTCATTTGATATTGATCATGGATTTATTAGACCTCTCATGAATCCCATAATATCACAAATTATGTGTTTTTATCTAGTGTCCTCCTTTGAAAATCCTAGGACACTACTTTAGTCACCAAATACTAGTCATTATCCTTCATGAGATACTCTGCCTGACTGTGACACTTTAGTTTTTAGACCCCTGTAGATTACTTTCACTCCTTTGGGACCTGATCATAGTGTGAAAGGAATATACATCAAAATATGAAAACAAGAACCACTTGACCACTTCTTATACTATGTATTGCACCTACAAACTCTTTCGGTTCATATCTGAGTTTCCCTCCACCATGACTGAGATAGTCTACTTACCTTGCCTGTAGGGATTGATGTCTTGAGTGAGGGAACCTGTAGATATCTATAGGTCTTGAAACACTATGTATCACACCTTGAAATTATAATATGGTTAAAATTGATACATCCAAGATAAACAAAACTTTCCAATCATGAAAACAAGGTCAAAGACTATAACCTTAGATGCAAAATCTCCCTAGTCTCAAATCTTGTAGGTAATCACTGCATGTTTTCAATGGTTTCAAGAGCACCTGTGGATGTCTTAATCACCACTTTATATTGGTCTTCCTCTCTCTAAGATTTTCATAGCTATTGTCTATGTTAGAGACTATGAGTTTCATCAATTTGGTTACTCCAAAGGTCATTTCAACTGTGCCATAATATATCTACAAAAACCTTTGGTTCTCTATTCTACCATCTTAGGGACACATTCCTAAAATCTTAGATTATCTATTTGGAATGGTTTATCAATATATAGTGGGATACCAAAGGATTAGTCATGCTCAGCAAGCTATCAACCTACTTCAAAAACCTCATGAGGACTCAACCCTGCTAAACTCCTTTCGTACACACTCATGTAGCTCTGTTAGATACCTGTAGGTGTGAAAGGAACCAGTATGCAAGCTTAAAACAAGCTTAGAAGAGGCTTATTGAGTTGTTGAAACCCCCAAATCAAAGAATGCAATGAAAAACCTATGGAGAGGCCTTATCTAACCCTAAGAAACACATGAAATAGCCAAACCTCTCAGATCAAAGCTCATACAGGGACCCCTCATAGATGCAAAAGCATAAGAAGCTGCCTGGATTCTAAACAATGGTTCATAAAGTATTATCCATTAAAATCTAACTTATTACCATGGATTTGAATATGACTAAGACCCCTCTCAACTCTCAAGAGCACTTCTCCCAACTCCATCTGTACAGACTGCACCAAACATTTAAAGTTGGCCCTTCTTGGCTTGTGAAGGCAAGAAAGAAAAAGGAGAAGAAAAATATGATATTTTTGACCTTTTTAATTCACACCAAGCATATGGAATACTTTATTAATCTCAAGAGACACTATGCCCATCTTTTCACATAAAGATGGACTCTCTAAGTCCGTACAAGTGCCATTAAGAGCCCATTTTGGAGGATATTCCCCTAATTTAGTGCATGAAACTATTTATTTTCTACATTTGACTATTTATTGACATCCTCTAACCTCATACACATTATAACCCTACTTTCTAATAATTGCTTCCTTGAAAAAATATATACAAGTAATTTAATGAGCTCAAAATGTGACCAAAAGACACTTTTGGCATATGAAACATGGCAAAGGGTTAATACATGACTTAGGGACACCCTAGAAAACTTAAATTACCCTATGAGGAAATTACTAAAACATATCAATCCATTTACCATGTTTGACCATAGTTGACCAAGTTTGAATTTGGTTGACTAGACAAGTACAAGGAAACTAGGTTTATACCAAGGCTAGAACAAAGATAGGTGAGACGTTTAGAGCAACATGAGACCCGTATAAGACATATGGAAACCTATTAAATGTTTAAATATGTAGGGGTTGACCCAATTTGACTAAAATTCAAATTTGATCAGGATCTTTGGTAATTCTTATGGGTAACATGCGTGTTATGTTAAAGATCAGTGGCCTTATCCTATCTATTGGGTAAAGGGAGTCAAATGTACTCTAAAAATAGCAAGATCAGACCTTGATTTGACTAACAAGATAGTTGATTGACCTCAACACACAAAAATAAGACAACACACACAAGACAAGGTAAAGAAACATATACACATGTGTCAACAAGACACTTAGGAAACATAACAAAATAGGAAGTAAACTAATTATGTGCATCTACCAAACATACCTCCCTCTTGGATCAAAATGACAGGTGTTTGAATCATCTTCTTTATGAGGTATGTTAAGATTCCAAACATGCTTTTTCTTGAATGGAGTACTAGATGACTCCTGCTTCTTTCTTGTTCCTTAGCTTGGCATGTCTTTTGATGGAGTCATCTCGAACAAGTCTCCAAAGTAGATGAACTCTTCTTGACCTTGGAAACATACCTCATACTATTTTTCATTTGTCTCATCATGGAAAAATTTCATCTCCAAAAATAGAATAGATTTTTGAGTGTTTATAAATTCTTGAAAGGTTTCATTGTTCTTCTCTTTTGTTGCAACCTCTTCAAACCCTCCAAGAAGATATGTATCATGGCATTCTAGGAGTGTTTCTTGTTCAAACTCCTTCTTGATGTTGTGGGAGTAGCTTCACATGTGGTTGCTTGGAAATATTCACCTTGCTCCATATGAGGATAATCAACCTTAAAAGTATCTTCAAACTCTAAGGGAGCAAATTCTACTATACTTTTAGAATCAATCTTCAAACCATCCTCAAAATCCCCATAGTCATCATAGATTACTCCATCATGGTTTAGAGTCTCTTGATGGTGATATCTCTCAAAACATACTTGCTCCTCAACAACTTGGGCTTGCTTTCTTAGAAGTCTTGCCTTCTCACAATCTTCTTATTCTTTGAACATTTGCATATAAGTATGCCCCATATCTTCATGATGTAATGGCAGATTTAACTCTTTGAGATTTGTTTCCTCAACCTTAGGAGTCAAAAGTACTTCATTTGAAACCTACACTTGCTCATTTCCAACATCTCCATAGTTATCATAAATAGGAGACTCAAAACTAAAAAAATACTTCTTCTTTAGCACTTGGGAATTCTTAAAATACTTCAGCTTGTATCTCCTTTGCTTCAACCTCCTTTCTCTCTTCAAGAGCGAAAATGTTTTCAAGATCCTTATCTCTTTTGGTGATGCCAAGGCTAGGCATCTTAAAACTAGGAACTTTAACCCAAAAAGGCTTCCAAGGAGCAATGCATTCTTCACCATTAGAATCTGATTTTTCTTCAATCAACTGATCCACATTAGATCTCCATGTTATAGGCCTTCCAGGATAAAAGGTGATGGAAGAAGGGTAGAATAGACTAGTTGGAGAAGGTGGGAAATAAAGGTCAAAGTTAAAACCCACTTCATTTCTCATATGGTCTTCTTTAAGTGCCTCAACAACATCCACTTGGTCTCTAACACTCTCAATCAAGTTTTCAAACCTATTTTGGATGGGTTCAATGACTTAATTGGCTTCAAGCTTCTCTTGGATAGATGAGAGCTTCTGAATTTTGATTTCCAACTCCTCAATTTGTTGGGCAAGGTTCTCTTAAAATAGCTTCTCTTGGGGGAAAATAGGATCTTCATTAGGAAAGGAAGTAAAATAAAGTTGAGAAGAAGGGAAAAAGGCTTCTTAAGGATGGGTGGGAGGGATTTGAGTGGGTTCACATTTCTCTTCACTTTCAACTTCTTCACTTAGACATTCTTTATCCTTCTTTCCACAAGATGCCACTACTTCTTTCCAACTTGGGAAGCTATGCCTAGAGAGTTATTTGTGAGGCTAAGATGCAAGTGGAAGGGTAAATGATTGGATTAATAAATTTGTAATTTCCTTGGGCTTAGTATCTTATCTCAAACTGGGGGTTTCACACTTAGGAACATCATTTTATGCTGCCATGATAGATTGAATTAAATGTTGGTTTTCTCATTCAATCTCCTTGTCAAGATGGGCCTTTAACATCAATCTTCTTCTCTCATAATCTTCTCCAATCTAGTTGTGAGATACATCAACTTGCTCAATAGTGGTGTCCTTATTCCTTTGCATACTCTCTTATAAGAACTTCCAAGAAGGGAAACTTTAGGGAATACATGAAGGACTTGGGGAATTTTGAAGCATATTGGATTAGTATTTTGAATGGGTATAGTTGACACACACAAAGGCTGATATGGAGTGTATTGGATCTGAAAAGATTGAGTTAGTTCATGAGCTTTCAACCTCTCTTCTATATGGAAAATCAAACCAAAAACATCAAGCATTCCATATATAAGCCTTGCCAATTAACTCTCTCAATGGGCATACATTCTCTCTTGACTAGCTCTAAATCATCCCTCACACTCTTGATACAATCACTAGGGATGACTTGAGCATAACCATTTATAGTATCAAGATCTATCATATAGTTTTTATAGCCAAAGAGTGTCTTCTTGAAACCTACAATGGACTGACTTGGAGAGGAACAAGGTGGACTAGGTGAAGCATAAGCTTGAGAATACTGATTATAGGACTGATGCAACTCATAGCAAGGCTAATAAGAGACAACATATGATTGATAAGGATCATGATAAGATTGACTAAGGACTTGTTCATATTGCTAAGGGATGTGAAAAGATGGATAGGCTTCACCAACTTGTGTGAAAAACAAAGTCAACACAAAAACCAGCCATGAATCATTCATGAGAAGTGTATAGAACAAGAAATAATCTCAATTAGAGTACCTAGACTACTTGAGCAATATATTTGTGCTTAGATTCACCATTGGTGCTTAGTAGAATTGCCTCCAAATGCTGATATTTTAAGGAAAACACTGAAACTCCTTAAAGAATGGAATTTTAAATCCAACTAAGCATGCCAAAAACTATTGTCACTTGAACTTGTATGCCTTGAGGAGATGATTCAGCACTTCTCGTTCAAGTGGCATAATGGAAACACCTTAGGGCTATGGGTGGCCCAAATTTAAGGTGAGTCTCTAGATTAGGGCTAGTTCCCTTGATGTACCACTTTCACACACCACAACCACACTTACACATATAAGGAAAAGGGTTAGGAAGCCTACACTAAACCTAGCTAAGGAGGTGATGCACCAAATTGATTCTCTACTCACACCACTTACAATGCACTTAGAACCAGAGGGAAACTTGCACATATAGTTCATCAAACTGTAATCTCCTCTTCTACATCAATGTTTCAAGCATGGGGTATTGAAGAGATCTTAGACTAGGAGGACTAGACAATAGGTCTTATAGAAACACTAATGAATAGACTACTCACTATACCTACAATCCACATTAGACACTTTGTTCTGACCTTAAAAAGAGAGTTTTCAAACTACATAAGGCACTAAGAAGGATAACATGTCAAGGTAAGCCAACATACACTTGCACAAGACCAAAAACCATAACATGCACTTAGTGAAGTCCTAAATGTGGTAAAAACAACATTCTCATTAGTTTAAGGCCAAAAATGAGCAGGGCTTCACCATACGTAGGTGGAGAGATCTGTCCAAAATCTAAAAAAACTAGTATATATAGCAATTGTGAGAAAAGAGAGAGAAAGTGAATGTCAAGAGTCACAAGGACACTTGTCAAGCAAGAAGGAGTTACAACAACAATATAATTAGGCATAAGATAGGTCCTATAAAGAATACAAGGACAAATGTCTCCTAAGTCATAAAACTCCTCCAAAGGGTGTATATGCTCTCTTGCTTGCATATGAAATTACCCTCATGATTTGCCTTCATTATATTATCTCATAGTTGAATAGGGATAGGTATAATGGTTGATCTAAGAAGGAGGGGTTACTAAAAAGCCTCCATAGGCATTGGATTGGTCCCTAATCATCCACATCCTTTTGGCCATGAGTAATCATCCCTAGTAGCTACAAATGACTCTTTCTCATGTACCCCTCACACTTGGAAATCAAAATGCTTCCAATTCTTCAATCCAATCTATACACAAGAGGAATTCCACCTTTCAAGAGTCTCCATGTCATCAAATTCATCAAGCAAGCCTCAAAAGACTTCCCAATTGGAGTTATCATCTTTTTCACTAAGTGATCACTCCTTGCTCACTAGACTGGCTGAGATGAGGATTATGGCATGCATACTTAAGAGACTATATAGCTTAATATATGAACATGGAGACCTAAAAAAAGTCCCAATCTCTCTCTTAAAGTTGATTGCAGCATTTAAAGCTTCTCCACACCTATAAAACACTCAAAATTGTCAAATAAAACCCTGTTATACACCATATGTAAAAGTGTAGTACAACTCAAATGCATGGGGATGATTCCTAAAAAATCCTCTAAAAATTTACAGTTAGTTTCATTGTCACTTTACACCTTCTATATTACACATTTGAAATATCTTTCCAATCAGGTCCTTAGAGAGGGTTTGTGAGGGTTTTAGATTAGTTTGGACTCTTAGCCTTTGTTCATGAAGGTCTCACATTCAACTCCCTATTTGATGATTTTGATATCATATTAGGTACCCCCTAACACCTCCAAATACCTTAGGGTCCCATGCATAGCCTTAGAGGAGTTCTAATCATTCAAACATGTCCACTCGGGCTCTTCTATAGTCTGCATAGGACTGTGTGCACTTTAAGCCAAGAAATGGCTTCTTGGTGGACTTATCTACAAAGTGAATGTTTTAACATACCTATAATGATCCCAAAATCATGTTTCAATAGGTTTTTGTGTACATATCAATCCAAAAATGAAGTTGACCTCCCTGTAGATACTAGGCCTAGTATTGGCTCTATAGCCTGTCTGTAACTCTTGGTGGTTTAGACCCTCTAATTGAGATTCCTGGAGATCCACAAGTTAAAACTCCTCCAAACTTACTTTATAAACATGTTCAAACTCGTTAGAGAGCTTAGTCCATGATATAAGTGAAAGTGGTTTTTAAATTGGGCTCTAGGTTTCAAACAATCTTGCATGCATACCTAGCTTCCCAAACCATTTCCCTTGGTTTAACCTCTTTGATAAGTGTCTTCCATGTATTTTAAGGTTTTATAAAACCTATAAAACCCTTCCACAGGTTATAAATAACATATAGTTTCATCCTCTTGCCTATTTCTCAAGATTTGTAGGGTTTAGGCATGGGGAAGTGACCCCTGTTTGATACAAAATAGAGGGCACTTACCCTATTTTTATATCCAAAATAAATGTTGGATGGGATTATCCAACCCCTAAATATGACCTATGCCAAAAATGGGACGTTGATTAGGTTATTTGACCTCCCAACCTTCCAAAAACCTAAACAAACTCCTCATTTGCAGACTGTGTTTTGATTTTGATTGTGTTTCTTATTTTAAGAGGTCTTATAGGTTAACCTAACTCATATGATATTGATCATGTCTTTATTGGACCTCTCATGCATCCCCTAAGATCATAAATTATGTGTTTTAAACTAGTGTCCTCTTTTGAAAATCCTAAGACACTACTTTAGTCACCAAATACTAGTCACTGTCCTTCATGAGATACTCTGCTTGATGATGACACTTTGATTTTTATACCCCTATAGATTACTTTCACTCCTTTGAGACCTGATCACATTGTGAAAGGAATCTCCATTGAAACATTAAAATAAGAACCACTTGACCACTTCTTATACTTTGTATTGCACCTACAAACTCTTTGGGTTCATATCTGAGTTTCCCTCCACCATAACTAAGACAGTCTACTTACTTTGCTTGTAGGTGACTGATGTCTTGATTGGGGGCACCTGTAAGTCTCTATGGGTCTTGAAACACTATGTATCACACCTTGATATGATACTTGGGTCATAATTAATACATCCAATATAAACAAAACTTCCCAATCATGAAAATAAGGTCAAAGACTATAACCTTAGATGCAAAGTCTCCCTAGTCTCAAATCTTAGAGGTAAACACTACATGATTTTAGTGGTTTTAAGAGAACCTTTAGAACTATTAATCACCACTTCATATTGGTATTCCTCTCTCCATGCTTTGCATAGCTTTTGTCCATGTTAGAGACTATGAGGTTCATCAATTTGGTTACTCCAAAGGTCATTTCAACCATGCCATAAGATATCTACAAAAACCTTTGGTTCTTTGTTCTACCATCTTAGGGATAACTTCCAAAAAACTCAGATTGTCTATTTGGAATGGTTTATCAATACCTAGTGGGCTACCAAATGATTAATCATTCTCACCAAGCTATCAACCTACTTCACAAACCTCATGAGGACTCAACCCTATTAATCTCCTTTCGTACATTCTCTTGTAGCTCTATTAGATACCTGTAGGTGTGAAAGAAACCAGTCTACAATCACAAAACAAGACTAGAAAAGGCTTCTTGAGTTATTAAAACCCCCAAAGTTAAGAATACAATGGAAAACCTATGGAGAGGCCTTATACAACCCTAAGAAAGACATGAAATGGCCCAACCTATCAAATCAAAGTAAAATATTTATTAACAAGCTCATACAGGTACCCCTCATGGATGTAAAAGCATAAGATGTTGCTTGGATTATTAACAATGGTTCATAAAGGAGGATACATTAAAATATAACTTATTTATATGCATTTGAAGTTGACTAAGACCCCTCTCAACTCCCAAGAGCACTTCCCCCAACTCCATCTGTATGGACTGCACCAAGCATTTAAAGTTGGCCCTTCTTGGCTTGTGAAGGCAAGAAAGAAGGAGAAGAATCAAAATCTTATATTTTTTAATTTTCTTCTGCACACCAAGCATATGGAAGACTTTAGGAAGCTCAAGAGACACTATGCCCATGTTTTCACCTAAAGATGGACTCTCCAAGTCCGTACAAGTGCCAGTAAGAGCCCATTTTTTAGTATATTCCCCTATTTTAGTGCATGAAACTATTTATTTTATACCTCTAACTATTTATTGACATATTATAAACTCATACACGTTATAACCCTACTTGGTGACAACTGTTTCCTTGAATTTTTTTGTACAAGTCATTTAATGAGCTCAAAATGTGACCAAAAGACACTTTTGGCATATGAAGCATCGAAAAGGGTTAATACATGACTTAGGGACACCTTATAACACTTAAATTAACCTATTAGGATATTCCTAAAACATATCAATCCTTTTACCATGTTTGACCATAGTTGACTAAGGTTGACTTAGGTTGACTAGACATGTATAAGCTAGGTTTATACCAAGGCTAGAACAAGGATATGTGAGACGTTTAGACCAAAATAAGACCCCTATAAGACATATGTAAATTTATGAAAAGTTTCAATATGTATGGGTTGACCCAATTTGACTAAAATTCAAATTTGGTCAACAATAACCATAGAGCTAAATCAAACATAGTGGCACACAAAGTTGAAGGAAACTTTATGGGTAGATAGGTTAACACCTAAGAAATCCATTGGTAATTTTAATTTCATGTTAGTTTATGGAAAATAAGCAATGCTACCAATTTAAACTAAATTTTCCACTCTTGAATTTTTGCATCAACTAGTTCTTGAACATAATGATGCAATGATATTGAGAATAGGTGAGCTACTCAATATCGAAGAGATGGAGTAAATAACCAGTAATAAATTTAGCAAATGCCATCAAAATGTTATGTGGATGTTTAGTGAAAAGGCTATACCTCAGGATTTCAAGGAAGAGGATTTTATGCTTAAATGGGATGAAGACAAGACCATAAGAAATAGCCAAGAATAAATTTAGCAAATGCCAATAAACTATTTAGTGGATGTTTGATGAAAAGGCTATAACTCAAGATTTCAAGGAAGAGGATTTTGTGCTTAAATGGGATGAAGACAAAGCCAAGGTAGGAAGGCATGTGAAATTTGATATCATTTGGAATGGGCCCTATCAAATTACAAGTTATGGATAAAATAATGTATTTTGACTTGTAATGTTTGACGTAAAATTGTTGCATATCCTAGTCAATGGGCTATACTTCAAAACTTACCCATATGAAAATTAGTTCCTTTCTACTTGAATTCCTCTTATCCCTTGGTAGTACCTACTATGAAGGTAATATTATAATCACCTAAAAAATAATTTTGCATTGGAAAAAGCAATGACCAATAAGAATAATCTATTTCTCTATAAATTTCTTATCCCTTGGTAGTACCTACTGTGAAGGTAATATTTTAATCACCTAACAAATAATTTTGCATTGGAAAAAACAATGACCAATAAGAATAAACTATTTCTCTATAAATTTTAGTCGACATTGGCAAGACACTATGCATGATATATTAATTATCAAAGAAATTAATTTACTTGTTTGTTATTGGTTTAAATATAAAGAAGTGATAAATATACTGGGGAAATGTAGAATTTATGCTGCCAAAATAATTAATGTTTACACAATGCAAACAAAAAAAAGAGAAACATTAGAAAGAAAACCATTTCACTGTAGAGGGTACTTTAAAATTCAATATGTTGTAAATAAACAACCATCTTTTTCCCATATATTAATTTATTGATTGTTATCAACCATCAATGCTTAGCTACCTAAAACTCTAAAAGCTTGCCAATCATGAAATAATATATGTTCCTTCAATGTTGTATATATGTTAGTATTGTGTTGATGCTTTGAGAAAGTAATACAAATAGGTATTTCTTTTACTTTTTTTATGTTGTTACACAAATTTCTAGTTTCAAAGAATTGAAAAGATATGTGCAAGATGCAATATCAATTTTTGAAGCATGCATAACAGGTGATAATCATGTTTGGTAGCAAGGAAAAAAGTCATTAATAAATTATTATAAGAGAAATAATTTAGAGTCTACATTGTACTTTGGATATGTTTGGGCAACTTCAGAATTATTGGCAAAATCCCTTAAAAAAAACCATATAAAAAATAGATGCATACTACAAGAGAGCTCCTAGTGCAAGCACAAAAAAATAATTATTGTATTATATTTCAGCCATTCAATATCAAACCAAACCAAAACACCAAAAACATTGAGGCTTGAATAAATTATTACTTATTGCATTAGCATAGAAAAGAAATGGAAAATTTTATAAATTTATATATAAAAACTTCAAACACATATTCAGCTAAGCCAGACTAAACTAGACCAAAACACAAAAAATAATTGAAGCCATAGATTCATGGTAGGTTAGTTGGAACAAAAAAGAGGATAAATATAAAATTCAGTGTGAAGATTAAATCATATGTCATGAGACAGGTTTATAATTAGTAGAGTTTATCCATTGGTCATCTTCTTGGTTTGTCGCTAGCCTTTCCTTAGACTGCAATGTGTGTCAGTAAAGAAACTCAATAGGTGTTGTGTAAATAGTTTAACAAATATTTACGGTGTGGCATTTGGACATTGACTTATTTTTGTAGTGCCATTATGATTCATAGTACAAACATGTATGGCTCATTTTCCTTTTTTCTAATTAATCATATCCGCCAATGGGTTCGAGTTAGTGGTAAAACATAGAGTTGTGTGAGTTATGATAGATATGGATGAATGATAGTTAAACTATAGACTGCAGACTAATATTTTTGGAATCTACATCAGGTCATGTAGATATATTTAGTTATATTATTATATTGTTTCACTACAACCACTCTTTTTACATATATGATATCATCCAAGACCATGGTAAATTACCATGGATTTATAAGAGGCCATGTTAGGTTGTGGAGCTAAAAGCTTCACCAAGATGCAAACAGGAGAAGTTACAGAGGTTACGGAGGTTGCAGAGAGTTGCAGAATCAGTTGCAAGGCAACCAGCATCGGTCTGATCAACCGACGTCGGTCAGATAGCAGTGAAGAAGCAACCGACGTCGGTTACCAGTCAGTCGACATCGATCAGGGAGGTGCCGGCGTCGACAGCCTGTGCGTGAACATGCAGTTTGCATGTTGATTTCAGAGAGTCTATTTTTAGACTGTCAGTTTGCATGTTAAGGGCTAGTCATAGTCTTGAGTTGCGTGTCTAATTATTGTAATTAAGATAGTCTAATTATTGTAAGCATGAGATCTATATATGGACTCATGGGCTGTATTGTAAACTCGTAGCTAGTGAGTAAGAGAGCAAAATAAGCTCCTTCTGAGAGAGAAGAGCAATGGTGTGTTCCTCCTAGTGCCACAGTACCAAGGTGGGTACTAGTTTAGAGAATCAGAAGGATTATTCATATTTGTATGATCTTAGTCAGCAGGTTAGCATGGCTTCTTTTGGAGATCTACAAGGGTGAGTAAGGTCTAGTGATTTGCAGGTAGCAGCAAAGAGCAGGAGATCTACTTGGAGTACGGTTGTGTACTTGGTGTACTGGCAACGTGTTACTAACTGGTTGGAGAGGTGAACATCAATTCTGTATTAGAGTTGATTGTTGGGACCGAGAGAGAGAGGGAAGAAGGTCTTGAGGTGTGGCGAGCCTTTAAGGTGGAAGAAGAAGTGGCATCTTCTTTATTGTATATTCTTCTGAGTGATTATTAATACAATTGTGTATTGTCTCTCATATTCCTGTGTTGTTTCATATTTCTAGTTACTTATTGATTTTGGTTAAATTTCATGTTTAGTTGCTAATACAAGAAGTAATCATATGTGCTCTATTGGTGGAGCAAGATCTTGACAAGTGGTATCAGAGCCTAGGTTGTAGGTTCAAGAGCTGATACCATCAAGTGGTATCAGAGCTTTTGGTTGGGTTGACTAACAAGTGGTTTCAGATCTGGTAGTATTTTTGATTACAAGTCACTCGCAGGAGTTTCAGATTGAGTGAGAGTATAGCAATGGCAGAAGAAAGTAAGCTACGAATGGAGAAACTGAATAGCATGAATGGTCTTATTGATGGAAAGAAAGATCAGGGAAAAGGAGATTGTTGGTCGATAGAAGATCAGTGCGTAGAAGCAGATGTTGCAAGTGATGTTGCACAGGGTGCTCTGGATAAAGTAGAATCTTTGTTTACAGATTCTTTTGCCTCTTTTCATGTAGCCTAAAATAGAGCATCTTTTCATGGGTATGTCTTTGGAGAGATTTATTTAGGGGTTGGAGAGCCTTGTCAGATGATTGACGAAGGGTAAGTGAAGCTGAAATTGCAAACGGATAACACACAGGTGGTGAAAGAAGTCATACAAGTACCAGTCTTGGAGATGAGTCTAATTTTTTCAAGATATTTGGGTGATGAGAGATGCACTGTAACTCTCATAGTGGATACACTTGAATTAGATGGTGGTAAGAAAGTAGGTATCCTTTATCTATCTACTTATATTACTGATTCACCTTTTGTTACAGAGATGTGGCTTTGTAGGCTTGGTCACATATGTAGGAGGGGAATGCATGTTCTTAAGCGAAAGACAGATGTTTTTGACAAGCTAAAGAACTGGAAGGCCTTGGTGTTCATGGAGGAGATGACGGACAGAGATCAGGTGAGGGAATTGAATTATTCTAAGTAGAGCAGGGTTGATTTAAACAGGGTTTTGATCCATGGAGAGCTCGCGGGTAAAAAGTTATCACTCACAGGTGAACACAGGTACCGACATCGGTCATACAGTAACCGACGTCAGCAGCAGGAAGATCGACATCGGTCATGAAGGAACTGATGTCGGCAGAATGGATACCGGCGTCGGCCAGGGAAATGACGTCGACAGTCAGGGTCAGTGCAGGGAACCGACATCGATCGGGAGTAGGCTGGGAGATGGCTGAGATTGGTCAGTGGAACAGATATTGGGCGGACAACAAGCTGTCAACAAGTCTCAAATGCCCATATGGAGGTTAGAAAGGGTAAGTGAACCTCATATTCATTGTTCACCTTCTTTATATTGCTTACTGATGGTCAAGAACTAGGAAGATGGAAGAAGCAATGTAGGTAGAATCCAGATACAGTGGGAGCTTGGCATGGATGAGGAGTGTGAGTCCCTGGAGAAGAACCAAACAGGTATTTGTTGGTGGAGTTGTCAACTGAAAGAAAACACTGAGAGAGGAATGGATTCCCAAGTTAAAGAAGAGAGTGGATGGATACGTGAGACGGAAGGCCAAGGTATATGGTCTTGAAGAAGCTGTAGGATAGTGGTACAGGTTTGACAGGTGGATGACTAAGCATGGCTTCAGTCAATGTCAGTGTAACTATTGTGTTTATCTTACTAGGTGGATGATGGTCGCAACATTATCTTGTTACTGTTTGTGGGTGATTTGCTAACAGGTTTGTACATACAGGGATTTGCTGAGCTAAGGGTAAGATTAGTTCAGAGGTGTGTCATGAAGAATTTGGAGCAGTGAAATTCTTTGTCATAAGGGACATGGAGATTTTGTCTCCAGTGGGAGCTAATGTGAAGACGGTGTTGGCGGGGTTTGATGCAGGATGCAGAATCAGAAAGCACACCAAGGGCTGAACAGTTCAAGCTTAGCTTAGAACAGAGTTCGAAATCACATGAGGTCTAGCATAGACCTGAGTTTTCCCAAGCAGTGGGAGTTGTCAAAAAGTATGGAGCCAATTCGGGGAAGGAGTACTGGAGGGCAGTTTAGTGGATTCTCAGGTATCTGAGAGGGACTAGCAGCAGGGATTCTTGTTATGCAGGGTCAAGGTCTTCACTACATGGAGTTGTAGGTTCAGATGTGGTAGGTTACTTGAATGACAGGTGTAGCATCACAGGTTGTGTGGTGGTTGGTCTTCAGGATTGATCTTGAAGAGGGATACAAGCCAAGGAATAATTTAGATAGAGTACAGGGACAAGTACAGGTGCAGCTGTTTATCTCCAAGTGGGAGATTGTTAAGTTGTGGAGCTAAAAGCTTCACCAGGATGTAAACAGGAGAAGTTACGGAGGTTACGGAGGTTGCAGAGAGTTGTAGAATCAGTTGCAGGGCAACCGACGTCGGTCTGATCAATCGATGTCGATTTGATAGTAGTGAAGAAGCAACCGACGTCGATTACCAATCAGCCGACATCGATCAGGGAGGTGCCGGCGTCGACAGCCTGTGCGTGAACATGCAGTTTGCATGTTGATTTTAGAGAGTCTATTCTTAGACTGTCAGTTTGCATGTTAAGGGCTAGTCATAGTCTTGAGTTGCGTGTCTAATTATTGTAATTAAGATAGTCTAATTATTGTAAGCATGAGATCTATATATGGACTCATGAGCTATATTGTAAACTCGTAGCTAGTGAGTAAAAGAGCAAAATAAGCTCCTTCTGAGAGAGGAGAGCAATGGTGTGTTCCTCCTAGTGCCACAATACCAAGGTGGGTACTGGTTTGGAGAATCAGAAGGGTTTTTCGTATTTGTATGATCTTAGTCAGCAGGTTAGCATGGCTTCTTTTGGAGATCTACAATGGTGAGTAAAGTCTAGTGATTTGCAGGTAGCAGCAGAGAGCAGGGGATCTACTTGGAGTATGGTTGTGTACTTGGTGTACTGGCAGCGTGTTACTGACTGGTTGGAGAGGTGAACATCAATTCTGTATTGGAGTTGATTGTTGGGACCGAGAGAGAGAGAAGGTCTTGAGGTGTGGCGAGCCTTTGAGGTGGAAGAAGAAGTGGCATCTTCTTTATTGTATATTCTTTTGAGTGATTATTAATACAATTGTGTATTGTCTCTCATATTCCTGTGTTGTTTCATATTTCTAGTTACTTATTGATTCTAGTTAAATTCCGTGTTTAGTTGCTAATACAAGAAGTAATCATATGTGCTCTATTGGTGGAGCAAGATCCTGACACCATAAGCATATTTCAGTAATATGTAACTCTTATTTTTTATTGCATTGTATTAGTTAATTAGGCCATGTAAATTATAGTAACTATTTTATCGTGATTTTAGTGGCCATGTAAATCATAAGGAACTTATTGTGCCCCATTTAAAAAATTTAAAGGGAAACCCATCATTGTAGAATCATTACTTGGGGAGGTTATAACTTTAAGAGTCCATAACTTGATTTTTAAACATTTGCAATCAAAGGTTTTCCCCTTAAATTCTTGATTTACAAAAATTCAAATCATTTTGAACCTTGGGTTTTCATGAATTTTTTTTCAAAATTAATTTTTTGATTTATAGACTAATGATATTAATATTTATTCATCTTAGTTGGTATATTTAATGTAAGGACAAGATTATAGACAGAGATTTATTGATCATCCATAATCGGGCCCCTAATTTTAGGTATATAGGATTTCAACATGTGTCCCTCCTACATCACCCAGAGCCATGAGATTTTATAAAATTTATAAGTTTTTGAATAATATTAAACTATTGAAGGATGCCCGATGGCATTATGACTTTGAAATGGATAAAAGTTTAATAGTTATGTGGTTCTGGACTCCCATGTTTTAATGGTTTCATGCTCTACGAACTCACCCAACGACGTGAAGACTTCATTTATTCATTAGAAAAGGTTAATAATTATGAGCCCCTATGTTCTAATGATTTTGAGCTTCTACGGTTTGAGCACTTTTGATACTTCGTAAATTTTCATCATACAAAACCATAAAAGGATTAAACAAATCTTGGTCTACATTTTAATGGTCTCGAGCTTCCATGCTACTATGTTTTAATGGATCCGAGTTTCTACGATATCAAGTAATTGAAACTTGGAATATATTCATTCAAATGGAAAAACAACAACATTAAAATAGAATAAAAATACGAAGCCCAAAGTTGTCGATTCTTTGAACCCTCCATAGGCTCGAGATCACTCCACGTGGCTCAATCACATTAGCTCGTGGCCACAAAGCATAAGAAATGAGGAAAAAAATCTAAATGGCTAGGTTAAAAAAAACTAGACAAGTGTCATTATCAAAAGAAGGCATAGCTAAGGTATGAAAATAAAAGATTGGCAGTAGAGCAAAAGAACCAGTCAACAAATAATTAACAGTTATCTCAAAAGCAGTGAGTAGACACAAAAAGCTAATGAATTATTTCCATTTGAAAAAAAAGTGAACCTTCCGAAGCTGAGCCGCACATTCAAATAAAAATAGGAATTAATACCAAATTTCATTATTTGTATTGATGGTGCACGAATACACTTAATACTCAGGGTTGTGAACAATATATGCAAAATTTATACTAAGGAGAATTCACTTTGCTATTACTCTTTCAATCAATCGATTGTGTTTTTGAGTTCTCCAATGTTCTAAAATACCTAGTTTCTTCAATGAGAAGACACCAAGTGAACCAATCGATTCATAAATGGTAAGTGAGAACAATGGCATCTTCTTCAAAGCAAAGTAAGTCTTGAGTTCCTTCTCCTTGATCATTTTTAAGAGGATAGGAATACATGGATATTGTATTCAAAAGAAGTGCACTTAACTTCAAGTGTCTACTTTACACAATGCTCTAGGAAGAAGCGGAGTTTGTGAAAGCCTATTTTGCCTAAGACCAACTTTCTATAGAATTTAGGCAATACATAGATAGTTTATTACCTATCAAAATGCAAGGGCTCTACAAGATAGTAGTTAAACCTAAGGTAATGTTATGCATCGACCTGATTAAAGTTTTATTCATTGATGGAACTATTTTTGGAGATAGTATAGATGTTAGGTGTTAGATTTATGATCAGAATTGAAATAAACAAAATTGCAACACAATGAATAATAAACACAAATGGATAAATCTGATTTAATCTTTTGAAGTCTGCTCTTTATAAATATACTTGTTATTGAATATTTTTATCTTGAACAATGAGGAAGCATTATATATACAAGTGAGAGGAAAGAGACACATCTCTTCAATCTCCCTGTTGGCAAAGAGACACAACACTTCAATCTCTCTGTCGGCCTTCATCAAAAGTTCAAGACGTTGGGCTGGAAGTAGAAGCCTGAAGCTACTCCTTTGACATCAACACTCCCTCTCAGCTAGGGAGGATACTTCCAGCTACATAAGACATGTCACCTCATCGTGATGTCAACCACACTAGATGACATCCATCTGGCTCTCTTAGAGTGTGGAATCAAGGGATTTCACCTCAAAATTCTCTCACAGAGAAGAACTCGTTATCAAGGGATTTCACCTCGAACTTCTCTCTCAAAGAAGAACTCGTTATCAAGGGATTTCACCTCGAACTTCTCTCTCAGAGAAGAACTCGTTATCAAGGGATTTCACCTCAAACTTCTCTCTCAGAGAAGAACTCGTTATCAAGGGATTTCACCTCAAACTTCTCTCTCAGAGAAGAACTCGTTATCAACAGATTACTGATACTGAGACTCTTTCTCAGTTAAGGTTGTATTCTCCACTATACCAAGCTTATCTCGAAAGTACACGAACTTTAACTTGGAGAGAAGCTTGGTGAGAATGTTTGTCGTCTGCTCATCAATGCCGATATACCTTAACTCAATAGCTTTCCTCAATACCATATCTCTGATATAATGGTATTTGATTTCAACATGCTTGGTTCTATCATGAAACATTGGATTGATAGAAATCTTCACACAGCTCTGGTTATCACAAAGAATGATTGTAGGCTCCATTGATTGTTCAAACAATCCTGCAAGGAGCTTACGAAGCCATACTGCTTCCCGAGCTACCATACAAGCTGCAATATACTCTGCCTCTGCTGTACTCAATGCTACAGATGACTATTTCCTACTACACTAGGAAATCATAGCAGATCCCAAACTGAAACAACATCCAGAGGTGCTCTTTCGATCAGAGACACATGCTACCCAATCAAAATCAATATATCCATGCAGTTTCAAGTCTACACTAGAAGAATATCTCAGCCATATCCAACTGTGCCATGCAAATATCTTAGGATATGCTTCACTGCAACTAGATGTATTTGTCTTGGTTCACACATGAACTGACTAAGTGCACTCACTGCATAGCAAATATCTGGTCTGGTATTAACTAGATACATCAATGAACCAATCATTTGTCTGTACATGCTAGGATCCACCAAATCTGAACTAGCTACAGCCTCTTTTAACTTCAACAAATTTGACTCCATCAGTGTAGACATCGATTTACAATTTATCATACCAAATCTCTTCAATATGTCAATAGAATACTTCCCTTAACTTAGAATGATCTCATCTAGTTTTTGCCATACTTCTAAGCCAAGGAAGTAATATAAGAGATCAAGATCCTTCATTTCAAATTCTGAAGCTAACTCCTTCTTACATTTGAAAATGAGGTGATCTTCTCCGGTAATAAGAAGATCATCAACATAGAGAACCAAGATTAATGTGTTGCCATCAATTCGCTTGAAGTATAGGTTTGAATCAGCATCATTCTTGGAGAAATTCAAGCTCATCAAGTATCGATCAATTCTTTCATACCAAGCATGAGGAGGTTGCTTAAGGCCATACAAAGCCTTCTTCAGTTTGCAAACATGAGACTCCTTCCCATGAACCTCAAAACCATCAGGCTGCTCAATAAATACGTCTTCCTCGATTACACCATTTACAAATGTTGTCTTCACATCCATTTGGTGCGATTTCCATCCTCTAAATACTGCAACAGTAATGATGGTTCTGACAGATGTATAATGAGCAACTGGAGCAAAGGTTTCCTCATAATCTACTCCCTCTTTTTGAGAGAATCCTCTAGCCACAAACCTAGCCTTGTACTTCTCAATGCTTCCATCAGCTGCATGCTTGATTTTGAAGAGCCACTTAGAAGAAACAACAGATTTTCCTTCAGGTCTAGGTACGATATACCAAACATCATTCTTGAGGATGGATTGATACTCTTCAGCCATAGCATCTCTCAATACTTGTTGACTAGTAGCTTCCTTAACACTAGAAGGCTCAAACTCAATAATTTGACTCATTAATAACACATAATATGAGAGCTTATGAGGTCTCTTGCTTTCTCTAAGAGATCTTCGGGGACCTGTATATTTTCTTGCCTCTTGCATGTTTTCTTGAGTCCATCGAGGCCTTTTTCGTACTATAACAATGTCACTAGGTCCATCAGTTGGTTCCAAAGGCTTAACTAAAACATCATCTTCTTTTGAATCAAAAATCTCCTTCTGAATTTCAGGAGTATGGTCAACTTCCATATCCTGAGGAGACTCTTGGTCTTCATTATCTATCTCCATATGAATGCTCTTAGATCTTTTGAATGCAACATCCTCTTCAAATGTAACATCCCTACTGATCTCAATAAACTTCTGACCTGGAATGTAAATTCTATAGGCTTTTGAAGTTTCACTATAGCCTACAAATATTCCCTTCTTACCAGAAGGATTCAACTTAGTCCTTTTATCTTTTGGTATGTGAAAATATACTGGACAACCAAAGATCCTCAAATTACTTACTTCCAGCTTTACCCCTATGAAAGCTTCTTCGGGAGTCATATTCTCTAAAATGTGGTGAGGGCTTCTATTTTGAACATAAACAACTGTCTTAGATGCTTCAGCCCAAAGGAAGATTTGCAGATCTTGGTCATGAATCATAGCTTTGGCAGCTTCTATAATAGATCTGTTCTTCCTTTCTGCAACACCATTATGTTGAGGGTTGTAAGGAACACATACTTCCCTCTTAATCCCCATTTCAATGCAAAATTTATGGAATTCATCAGAGGTATACTCCCCTTCGTTGTTAGATCTTAGAACTTTGATCCTCTTCTTAGATAAGTTCTCTACCTGAGCTTTAAACTCTTTGAACCTCTCAAGTACTTCTTTAGATTCTTTAGATTTCAAGAAATAAATCCAAGTCTTTCTAGAGTGGTCATCAATAAAATTAATGTAATACAAGAAACCACCCAAAGAAGCAACAGACATTGGACCACATAAATCAGAATGAATGAGATCTAGAATACATTTATATCTACTTTCTCTGCTATAAAATGGTCTTTTAGTATTCTTACCCATGGCACAACCTTTGCAGGTACCTTCATGCTCCTGGTTGAATTTTGGAAGACCCGTGACCATCTTCTCCATGATAGGTAGAGCTCGAAAGTGTAGGTGAGCTAATCTTCTATGCCAAATATCACACAAGTTTGAAGAATCATGTACTAATGCTTGAAGTGGACAAGTAATTAGCCTATAGAGGCTCTCATGTCTAACTCCAATTATTCAAGTAGTTTTGAAGTTGGAATTCTTCATCCACACAAGAACTTTGCCTTTAGAGAAGGCAACTTGATAACCCTTGTCTTCCAAGGCTGAAATCGAAACCAGATTTTGTTTGATGCCTGGAACATAGAGAACATCACTTAACCTTAGAGTAATGCCAGATTTTAAGTGGAGAGTAGAGATTCCAATCCCTTTCATTGAATAGCTAGCATCATCTCCAATGATAACTTGTTCACAATAATTTATTTCCATCAAGTTTGATAAATGCTTCTTAAAACCAGTGATGTGTCGAGATGCACCACTATCAATTAACCAAGTGTTGGTGTTAGTAGGTACATTGCTTGATAATGCCGAATAGAACAAATATTCACACGTTTCCTTCTGAGGAGAGGCATCATCAACATCTGCAATGGTGGCTTGTTGCTTAGGCCTAGAGGGACAATATTTGGTAATGTGACCATACTTGTCACACTTAAAGCATTAGATTTTAGAGATGTCCCTTTTCTTCTTGAAAGCAGGAGCACCATCAATTTCATTATCTCTGTTTCTCTTGAAGAATCCTTTCTTCTCATTCTTGCTTTTCTTCTTAAATGATTTAGAGGAAAGGACATGAATGTCTTCATTGGTATATTTTTGACCAATTTCTCTAGCAACCAATCTAGCCTCTTCTTGAATGCAATCTACCCTCAATCGATCAAACTTGGGAAATTTTGATCTTGCACTGATTCCTTGAATGTAGGATTCCCATGATGAAGGAAGGCCATTGAGAACAAGCATTGTCAAGTATTTGTCATCAACTATATGACCAATTATAGAGAGCTAATTTCTTAATTTCGAAATCTTCATAAATTAAGCAATAACTGTTTCTCCTTTCGCCATTTTCACATGATGTAGTTGTTGCTTCAGTGCAAGAGCCCAGCTGGTGTTGTTGATTTCGTACATTTCCTCCAAGGTCTTAAACATGTCCCTTGCTATCTTCAACTTGGAGACAATCAGAACAATATGATCTTTAATGGAGTCAACCAATATCTTTTTTGCCTTGATGTCTTTCTTTTTTCCACTGCAACTTCTCTTCTTCCTCCAATGGTTCAGGAACTTTGGTTTCCACAAACTTATCCAAGTCATTTGCTTCCAAGGTGAGCATGAATCTAAACCTCCATGATGTGAAGTTGGATGCTCCTTCGAGTCTATCCTCAATTTTAAGATTGTTCACCATCTTGACTAAGATAGGGATAGACAAGAGATATAAAGAACAAAAGAGAGTATTGCTGCAATTTCAAGTCTGATCATGATCATCTTCAAACCTGCTCTGATACCATGTTAGATTTATGATCAGAATTGAAATAAACAAAATTGCAACACAATGAATAATAAACACAAATGGATAAATTTGATTTAATCTTTTGAAGTGTGCTCTTTATAAATATACTTGTTATTGAATATTTTTATCTTGAACAATGAGGAACCATTATATATACAAGTGAGAGGAAAGAGACACATCTCTTCAATCTCCCTGTTGGCAAAGAGACACAACACTTCAATCTCTCTGTCGGCCTTCATCAAAAGTTCAAGACATTGGGTTGGAAGTAGAAGCCTGAAGCTGCTCCTCCAACATCAACATTAGGAAGGTCAAGAGTGCCTATTCTTACATTTCACTTAAGGCATTTGAAAAATATCCTAGACTCCCATGCCCTAAAATTGCCTACAACCAAGTCTCATCCAATATTTGGCTTGAGCATAACATAGTGGATGGAAAGTTAAAGCAATGGCTTACTAAAAACTAGAGGTTGAATCTCAAGGGATCTATCTCCTCCAATTGCATTATTAAATTTAGACCTAGAATTAGGATATCCATGGCCCTATTGACTAGGTTGTATAGTTTTCTTAGTATTGCATATATCTAGGTTGAATGGGTTCCCTTTTTGGACATACTTTTGACATCTAACCAATTGGTAGAACTTGATTAAATTATAAGTTTTAGGCTCAAATCATAGGTTTTCCACTCAAAGCAAAGGCCCACCAATGGAAACTTTTATACGATGTCTTATCTATTGGATGCAGTAATGGGCATGATTTATAATCCATGTGGTCAAGAATGGAAACCCTCAAATGAGTATGTAGCAAATAGGGTAAGCGAGGACTTTTATTTCATGTTCATTCATAGATACAAGGGTGAAATCCATAGGATATGTAATGAAGTTTTATCCTAAAAAATTATAGACAATGTAAGGCACTATATGCCCAGATTATCAGATGACATAACAAGGAGCCTAAGAAAGATGGGAGACTATTGGTTCTACCCATATGTCATTGTAATCTGAGTAGAAAAAATGAGGACATATCCCTTGCTACTACCATATCATGTTCCAGACACCATAGCATAACAAGAAATTACCTACCAGATCTAAAATAGTATTGATAAAGAATTAGGTCAAATATGTTTGGCTTATTATTTCAACACTCCTTTGAGCATTACGAAACACTAGGTGTGATTAGGTCACATTTTATTCAAGATAGTAATCTAGGAACCAATATGGCTTACAAGTGGCACCCTTTAGATAATAGGATCCCAGGGAAAACATAAGGTGATATCTTAGGTATTTACAAGAAAAGAGGAATGTACATGTTTCCTATGGGCATGAGCAATATGATCATGATACAGTCTTCATGAATGATATTAAAATATGGGTAAGGATGATGAACAAATAAATATCTATGGCATGGGCTCAATCCCTTCAATACAATCTTGAAATAATTGAGGAAGAATCACAAGCTACATGGAGCCATCAGTGACCTCATAATCAACCACAAGACTCCTAGGTACAGGATCAACCCCTCTCCCCTTTATAAAATCCCATAGATTATAAATCAAATGAGTCTAGTAGTCAGAGAGAATTAGGCCCTCAGATAAGGAGGGAAATTTTGAGAGGCCCTCTAGGTCTCCAAGTCCCTTCTACAATAGCAACAACCAATGTGCAAGTATTAGGAATAGAAATAATGAGGGATAGGTTAACCACTTCTTTCAGGGAGTAAAGGAAGAACTATTTTTTGATGACACCTTTACCACCCCTTATTACATACATTCAGGTAAGTATCCCTAAGATTTTATGAGTTGTATTACCTTCCATTTTAACTACTCCAAAATCTCCTCAGTCTCTTTTAGAAAGTTTGGTGCCTTCCACAATCATTCCTTCATCACTCACCACTGTCACCACCACTAGTCTCACACCCTCCATTCAGTCACCACCACCTTCAATCATACCTCCTACCACTATTACTCCTTCAAATTCTCTATTATCTCATCCACATTCCACTCCACCCATCTTCACTTAACAGAGGAAGCACAAAGACTCTCCCACTTCCTCCAAAGACACACAACTAGAAGAGATACCATCACTTGGTCTTCTAATTATAAAAGAATTTGAGGAAAATGAAGTAGAGGATGTGGAAAATACAATGGAACCTAAATAAAAATAATACATTTATAATATAATATCTTTGGTTTACTATCCCACTGATGAAGAGGTTGAGCTAGAAAAAGCTAAAACCTTGAGTTTGGGAGAGCAAAAAATAAAAGAAACCTTAGCTGGTCCATCAAAGTAGAAAGTCCTCACTTAGGAGCAAAGCCAAAAAATTGGTGAGGTAGTTTCTTTTATTGTCTCTTCAATTTATAATGTTGAGATCCCCGCTGCAAGTTTTCCCCCAACCATTCCTAGGGTTGTTTTATCTAGTTCTACTACAACTCTTGTTGATTGAAATATTCTTTCTTATCCTAAATTAATAAGGACTGCCAAATCATTCCATTTTGATAACTTGGTCATTGTTTCTATTTTCAATCCTTGAATGCTACCATCCCCTAAGAAAAATTCATCCCATTTATAGCTCCCCATGCCCCAAACATTGACCTTGCCAATAACAATAATGACTATTGAAATAACCCCGAGCTTGATTGAATTCTTGAAATAAGTTACCCCTATAAAGCAAACTTATCCATGGGATAGGTTTTATTAGCAACCTATCCATATTCCTATCAAAATAATTACATCTTTGAAACCCCATATGGCTACATCCCTTCCTATGACTCCTCCATCTTCTGTGCCTTTAAGCCCAAATCAGGAAGTCGAAATGGAAGAACTCATTGTTCCCCAATAGATGATAAAAATGAAAGATGTCATTTATACAAGGTAGAATTTAGTTATAACTGAACTTCCCATAGTCACTACTTAGTTTGATAAATATAGTGGGACTATTCAAAGAGTAAGGAAGAGGAAGGTGATGAATCATAAAATAAAATAATAAGTGGAGTTTGAATAAAGGGAGAATATTTTCCCTTTGGTTAAAAACCCCAAGAAAAATCCAAATTACACCAATAAATATATTAAAAACTTTAATGCATTTGTGGATTCTATGGGGGTTGCAATGAAGGAAATGTATCAGAGTATTGAGGATGCATTGAAAAGGTGGCAGCAAATGCATATTATATAGGCATCTAAATAAATTATTGCTGATGTCTAAAGTGAAACAACTAAGTTGTATAATATTTTGTACAATATCAACTTTTCTAGACCAAAGAGCCAGTCCAACGGGACAAGTATTGTAACATTTTAGAATCAAATGAAAGATTTATAAAGGATATTAAATTTATTGGTTCAGTGCTCTAGGGCCAATGCTTTTCACTAATTGAATCTCATGACTAATATGAATGCTTCTTGGTGCTTGAACTATGTTATTGCAAGAAGGGATGCTTCCCTTAATTGGCACAAGTAGATGCTGATATTTTTGGAGCATTAATTGAGTCATGAGAAGGAGTCACTAGAAATTTTGGGAGACATGATATTTACTAGGGTGATCACCCAAATAGGGGAACTGGTCAATAGACCCAATTTTTAAAGGTTTCTCTAGGAGGAAATAGACAACTTCAAGCAAGAAGTTGAGGGCACTGTCTATGGAGCCAAAAAGGAAATTTTAGAGTTGGTTAGTTTTGCTAAGGATAGGTTAAAAAGTGTATGAGCTCTAGTAGTTGAATTTAAGATCTTAGAGGCTAAATAAGAAAGGTTGATGGTTGATTCTATCAAAATATTAAAGCCTTTATTATTCAATTTTGACATTATGAAAAAAGATTCAATGCAGCTTATGCATTAAATGAATATTTGAGATCCAAAGAACCTATTTCTAAGATAATTTCATAGAGATAACTGAGTTTCAGTTCCCCCCAACATCACAAAGCTATCAATCCTCCAGATTTGTAGTTTTGCAAACTTCCTCGGGCTAAGTTTTGATACCACAGGGACTTCCAATATTCATTGCAGTTACTACTATAGTTACTACACCAACTTCTTTAGTTGATGGTGCCATAGCTATACCATGATCCAAAAATATCCATGTATTTTATTACCAAGGTGGAACTTTAGTTCTTAATATCTTTACTCTACATGCATATTGTATTTTTAGACTAAAGAGGCTATTCTAGATATTATTATAATACATGAATCTTTTGCATGATCTTGAATGCATGGTTATATTTTAAACTTGTAATTTTAGATGAATCTTGAAGATATGAGGCCTTCCTTGTCCAAATCCTATAAATATTTGTAACCTCTTAGTCCCAAAGGGAGGAGAATTTTGGATACTAAGATTAACAGGAAATTTTGAGAAGTTTTGTTTAACTTGATCTTTATCTGAAAATCTTGATTCTTCTCAAATTTTATGGATTACTTGCGATGTTCTATCATTCTAGTATCTCAGTGCTCTATTTGTGTATGAGTTATCTATTTTAAATAGTCATTCATTTTTAGCCATAGATGATTTGAATAACTTTTTCATGTTGATCATGTTGTCCTCGAAAAATGATTCCTCATTTTCCAGACAACATATGACTATTTTGGTCCAACATAACCAAAATTGTCTTCCCCCTTTTTCAAATTTTGCTCTGAGCTTTCAAATTCTTCATTATTTGAGCTTTTTGAAGTAAAGGGACTAGAAGGTTCAATGGGTTCAAGGTTCAATGACAGATCCAACCAAAGGAATAGTTCAACGTCCAAGTTCTGTTGGGATTTGAAACACCGGAAGCACACAATTGATTACCAAATACAAGCAACTTAATATGCAAAAATAACCAGAATCAACAAGTAACTATAATCCAAAAATAACACAAGATATGAGAGACAATACACAACTTGTATTAAAACTCTTGTAGAAAAGAATACAATAAAGAAGATGCCACTTCTTCTCCACCACCTCTTCAGAGGCTTCCCACACCTCAAGTGAACAATAATTCTTCCCTCAAAGCTCTCTCTCTTAGGTCCCAACACCCAACTCAAACACAGAGTTTGTGTTCACCTTATACCTATGTTCCATGCACACCACAAGTGCTCCATGCACTCCACAAGTACACAAACATACTTCAAGTAGATCTCCCTTGAACCTACAACAACCTGCACCTCAATAAACCTTACTTATGGAAGGATCTTCCTTGCCTTCCTCTTTGCTCTAAGTACACACCTGTACCCCAAGTAGATCTCTCCTGATACTGCTCCCTGTTGTGTTGCTATCCTCTCTAACTTTACACACCTACAAATCAACCTGGTTCTGCACACCTGTGAACCTTGACCTTGCACACACATACACCTGCATATCAATGATCTTACTTACCATGTAGATCTCTTATCGTAGCCATGCTCACCTGATGACCAAGATCATACACACATGAAGAACCCTGCTGATTCTCCAATCCAGCACCCACCTTGGTACTGTGGCACTAGGAGGAACACACCATTGCTCACCTCACACATAGAAGGAGCTTATAATAATGCTCTCTTACTCTCTAGCACAAGTTTACAATACAACCATGAGTCTATTATATAGAACTCATCCAAACATAATTAGACACCTAATTACAATAATTAGATCTACAGCTTTGAGTCTAAAATTAGCTCTTGACATGCAAACACTTGGTTCGTTAGCTAACTGCCCATAACATCTGCAGTCCGAACCACACAGGCGACCGAAGTCGGTCCCTGTCTGCCTGGGGGTCACCGACACCGGTTGACTTTTGACCGACGTCGATTACTTCCTGTCTCCTACCTACTGATGTTAGTTGGCCTGACCAACGCCGGTGTCTATGACACTCCAGCAACTCTTCTAATGGCCTTCTCCATGTCTGCATCAGTGAAGCTTTTAGCTCCATAACTGAACAATTTCCCACTTGGAGATAAATAGCTGCACTGTACTTGTACCTGTACCTCATCTAATCTATTTCCTGGCTTGTATTCCTCTTCAAGATGAATCTTGAAGACAACCCACCACACAACCTGTGGTGTACCCCCTGTCATCCGAGTACCTTGCTGCATCCAAACCTATAATCCCATGTAGTGAAGTCCTGACCCTGAATAGCATGAAACCCTGCTGCTGGTCCCTCTCAAATACCTGAGAACCCACTTCCCCGAATTGGCTCCTAACTCTCTGACAACACCCACTGCTTGGGCAAACTTAGGTCTATACCAGACCTCATGTGATTTTGGACACTGAACTGTTCAGCCTTTGGTGTGCTCTGATTCTACATCCTGCGTCTCGTCAACACCTGATTCACATCAGCTCCCACTGGAGACAAAATCAACCTGTGATCTCCCATGTCCCCCATGCCAAAGAATTTTGCTGCTCCAAATTCTTCATAGCAAACCACTGAACTAATCTTACCCTTAGCTCAAAAAAACCGTGTATGTACAAACCTGCTAGCTAGCAAACTATCCACATACAACAACAGAATGATGTTGCAATCACCATCCCCCTAGTAAGACAAACCACAGTAGTTATCCTGACATTGACTGAAGCCATGCTTCGTCCTCCACCTGTCAAACCCTATACCACTGTCCTGCAGCTACCTCAAGACCATATGCCTGGCCTTCCGTCTCATGTGTCTATTATCTCTATTCTTCAACTAAGGTATCCATTCGTCTCTGTGCTTTTCATTTTTCTGGCAACCCTACCAAGTCTCCGCTTGGTTCTGCATCATATACCTGCCACGCTCCCACTATTTCTTGGATCCTTCCTGCTCTGCAGTAAGCAACGAGTGTAAAGAAGAGGAACAACGAATTTGAGGCCTACTTACGTCTTCAATCCTCCATATGGGTGTTTGAGACTCCTTGACAGCTTGTTGTCCACCCAAAATCTGTTACAGTGACCGACCTCAGTCACCACATAGTCTGCATCCGATCGACGTCGGTTCCTGTGCCTGTCCTGACTACCAACCCTGCCGACGTCGGTGCCCTCTTTCTGCCGATGTTGGTCCTCATGACTGATGTCGATCTAACCTACTGCCGATGTTAATTTTCCTACCAACGCTGGTACCTGTGTTTTCCTATGAGTGATGACTTTTTACTCGTGAGCTCCTTTGAATCAGTCCCCATGTCTAAACTACCCTACTTAGAAGTATCCAGCCTCATCCACTAAAATCTGTCTGTCATCTCCTCCAAGAACACCAAGGCTTTCCAGTTCTTAACCCTGTCAAATATATCTGTCTTCCACTTAAGAACATGCATCTCCTTCCTGCTCATGTGACCAAGCCTACAAAGCCACGTCTCTGCAACAAAAGAAGAATCAATAATATAAACAAGTAGATAAAGAGTACCTATTTTTTTACCACCAGCTAATTCAAGTGCATCCGCTATGAGAGTTCTCATGCATCTCTCATCACCCAACCTTTTTGAAGAAATTAGCCACATCTCCAAACCTGGGACCTGCATGACCTCCTTCAACACCCGTGTGTTGGCTGCTTGCAATTTCAGCTCCACTTCCCCTTTGCCTATTCATTGGCAAGGCTCACCAGCTCCTCTACCTAGGGCTGCATGGAAAGAGGCAACTGAATCTATAAGACAAGATTCAACTTTATCCAAGAAACCTCCCAGAGCATCCTGTGCCACATCCCTTGCAACATCTGCATCTTCAGTTCCTTCTTGCTGATCTTCCACAAACCAACAATTTTCTTTTACCTGCTCTTTCTTTCCATAGGACCGTAAGTGACCATCTGTGCTTTTCAACTCCTCCATTCTTAGCTTACTTTGATATGCCATTGCTCTACTCCCACTCAATCAGAAACCCCTGAGAGTGACCTGTAACCAAACACAAAACCGCTTCCTGCAACCTTAGCTCTGATACCACGTGTTGGGATATGAAACACTGGAAGCACACAATTGATTACCAAATACAAGCAACTTAATATGCAAAAATAACATCAACAAGTAACTAGAATCCAAAAATAACACAAGATATGAGAGACAATACACAACTTGTATTAAAACTCTTGTAGAAAAGAATACAATAAAGAAGATGCCACTTCTTCTCCACCACCTCTTCAGAGGCTTCCCACACCTCAAGTGAACAGTAATTCTTCCTTCAAAGCTCTCTCTCTTAGGTCCCAACACCCAACTCAAACATAGAGTTGGTGTTCACCTTATACTTGTGCTCCACGCACACCATAAGTGCTCCACGCACTCCACAAGTACACAAATGTACTTCAAGTAGATCTCCCCTGAACCTGCAACAACCTGCACCTCAATAGACCTTACTTATGGAAGGATCTTCCTTGCCTTCCTCTTTGCTCTGAGTGCACACCTGTACCCCAAGAAGATCTCTCCTGATACTGCTCCCTGTTGTGTTGTTGTCCTCTCTAACTTTGCACACCTGCAAATCAACCTGGTTCTGCACACCTGTGAACCTTGACCTTGCACACACATACCCCTGCATATCAATGATCTTACTTACCATGTAGATCTCCTATCGTAGCCATGCTCACCTGATGACCAAGATCATACACACATGAAGAACCCTACTGATTCTTCAATCCAGTACCCACCTTGGTACTGTGGCACTAGGAGGAACACACCATTGTTCACCTCACACACAGAAGGAGCTTATAATAATGCTCTCTTACTCTCTAGCACAAGTTTACAATACAACCATGAGTCTATTATATAGAACTCATCCAAACAATAATTAGACACCTAATTACAATAATTAGATCCACAGCTTTGAGTCTAAAATTAGCTCTTGACATGCAAACACTTGGTTCGTTAGCTAACTACCCGTAACATCTGCAGTCCGAACCACACAGGCGACCGACGTCGGTCCCTGTCTGCCTGGGGGTCACCGATGCCAGCAAAATTTTGACTGACATCGGTTACTTCCTGTCTCCTACCTATCGACGTCAGTTGGCCTGACCGACGCCGGTGTCTCTGACACTCCAGCAACTCCTCCAATGGCCTTCTCCATGTCTGCATCAGTGAAGCTTTTAGCTCCACAACCTAACAAGTTCAACAAGCTTCGTGACTTCGATAGAAATTTTCATCAGTAGACATTCAACAATAGGTTCAACATTTGGTTTGTCCTTCGGTTCAACTTCAAACAATTCAAAAAATAGGTTCAATCAACGGTTCAACACTTTCATCGGCTCTTTTTCAAAGGCTTGGCGCGCTTCATTGAACCATTGACCGGTTCAACAAAGGTCCACCTACTAGGTTCAAAGGGATGGTTCAATGCAAAAAGTACCTTTCTGAAGGACAAGTCTCATTGCGGAGGACACATCATCAAACGAACGTTCAAAGACTTGTTTAAAGACTTGTTAAATGCCCACGAGAATTTTCCCTAAGAAAAAGACTTGAGGAGGTGGAAAGCGCCAAGTGTCTGCATCCGCATGATCAACCAGAGCATTCAGAATATACTACGTACCCTTGCCAGAGATCAACGGAGGCTGACAAGTGTCACCATTCGAGAGATTACTAAAGTAAGTCCTGACTATTTTCGTAAATATTTCTACAAGGTCACAGAGGCTGCCAAGTGTCACGAGCTGAGACACAGTTATGAATGAAGCTACATAGCGCGAAACCTATCGCGTGTCCTGACTCAATGTAGCAGAACCTACCACGTGTCTGTATCCGTGTCACAGTGAAAAGCAACCATAGCAAGCAAGAAAGACACAAGAGAGTAATGACGGGCCTGCAAATGTCAAAAAACTGTCTCAAGGAAGTGCCCGTTATTTTGGCAGACTTAAAGTGCGAACCCGAATGCATGCACAAACTTCAAGGTCAAGACTAGCAGAAAGTGAGGAACGAACAGAACAACAAATTGAATCTAGAACCTGATTTAATTAATCAAAAAAGGAGGAATGATGAGAACACAATGAGATCTTTCAATTGCATGACTTGTTTATCTGCATTGAGAAAAGCAACTGTCTGTGATTTTCCCTAAGTTTAGGCATGTCTCCTTAACCATTTCCAATGTGAAGTTATGTATCAATGGTTCTTAAGTCCTCCTTGTAGAGGCTATATAAGGGACTCTCTTCTATTGTAATAGGGATCTTATTTTGATTGGGAGAACGAAACTCTGCCCAAATTGTAAGGCATTACCGAGACTTTGAGCTCAGATTGCCGATCATATTTTGTTACTGGAATAAGAAAGTAAGTGGTTTTTCAGAATTTGTGCTGTAATATCTTTATTATTGAGGAAATTGTTCTTATGTCTTTTTCTTCATTATATTTTCTGTTCCTTTAATTCAACAAGCAGAATTAGTGACAACAGTTAAAAAGGTGTCCTGAGGAATCAACTGTGGAGAGACTTTGCGCCCCCATAGCTGCCCTCAGTGTGTTTGTATTTTCATTGCTATGTAAAGAACTTTGGGAAGACTTTGAGCTTTCATTGTTCTTCGTATATCACTCTTGAGTATTTCATGTGCAGACTTTGTGCTGTGTCTTGATTTGTTGGTTACCATACTTTAGTCATATTCTGCTTTTATTTCCAAGAGTATTCTTGTGGCTGGTTGAACAGTTCTTCTGAAAGAAGAGGAATGTTGTCTATCATTCTCTTAAGTTCTTCCTTTGTTTTGTATATATCATCTCTGAAGAAAGAGAGATGGATGTCTGGTCCTACCCTTGAGTACTATTTTCTGTTCATATATATATACATAGCGTATCCACAGGGAACCTCCCCTTGATGAGAGGAGAGAGAAGTCTCCTTCTGATGTGATAAACTTACACATTAAGATGACTAATCTTCTTGCTTTGGTTGATAAGACCTATTTTGTTTACCAGTACGCTGATAGACAAAATAATCAACCAACAATTTTTAGCGACTCCGCTGGGGAATTACCCATTATCCATTTATAGTCTATCCATTCCATTCACCTCCACACCCACAAAAAAGAATGCACTGTTTAAAGCCTCAAAAGCTTTAACTGAAACATAGTCAATTGTTTTCCAACATTTTGTTTTACAAATTTGGCTGATTTGAGATATACATGAAGTCAAAGGGCTAAGGGTGTTTTTGACCCTATGTTTGAGTTGGCACAACAGAGCAATTTTGATCTATTTCCTTCACCACCTTTCCTCCAATGATCTAGGAGTCTTCCTCGTGACCTTATCGGTTCACCAACACAAGGTGGAGCTTCTTTTCCTAAGGTTAGTAGTGCCCTACCTATAAATACTCCACCCAGATTTGTTATCCCCACTTTCCATAATCCAATAATGGTAGTTCAAGGTCCTTGGGGTAATGCTTTTGGCCCTCTCAATCTTACCCCTCCTCTACATGAGCTTCCTCGCAGTTTCAGGAAGAATTTCCTAAAATTCCATGGTGATGGGAAAGTTCATCATGATGAACATATTGTAGCATTCAGTATAGCTTGTGGAGTAATTGGGGTAGAGTTTGAAGATGTAGCGGTTAGACTTTTTATCAAAACACTACAAGGTCCTACTGCAGATTGGTTTTATCATTTACAGGCTCAATCTGTGACTGATAGGAATACTTTGAAAGATAAGTTTGAAGCCAGATTCAAACCTGCAGAAGATGCACATACACTTCTGGCTCAACTTACACAAATGAAAAAAGAGCCACATGAGCCTATGAGAGACTTCATAGCTAAATTTAACAAGTTGAGAAATAGAATCCCTATAATTTCCAGACCTACAGCTGAGAATCTCATATGCTTTTTCATTAACTCTCAGCTACCTGAAGTCAGTTTTCTCTTGAGACGTGATGGCCAAATAAATCTTGAGGCAACTCAACTTTTGGCCACTGAAGTAGAAGATGATCTCATATTAGCAGGGAAAATAAGAAGAGATCCTAGTAGAAATAGAGCTTCATCATCATCTGAATTTGCATCTATGAGTACCACATATTCAATGGTGCATAAATTAGCGAATGAGCTCCTTGCCCTAAAAAAGAAAATGGCTCAAGGGATGTCTTTCGCTCCTACATACAGAAGAATATTCTCAAATCAGTCATATCAGGGCAATGTTCCCAGAAACCAAGGACAACAAAATCATCTTCCTCCTCCACAAGGAAAAATCACCTTGGAAGCTCCTCCAACTAATTCAGCAATGGGATATCTTGAGACAGAATCAAAATTTTCTTATCAGCCTGAATTATATCAAGAAAATGATGCTGATATCATTGAAGACAGTCAAGAAGAATTAGCTGGCAACTCCCACATTGGCTTCCTAAATTGTCAAGATGAACCTGGAAGCAAAGGAGAAGTTCCAGATGGATCATATGTAGTCTTTACTAGATCTAAGAATCAATCAGTCCAGCAGGCTGATAAAGGAAAGACAGAAGAGCAATCACAGCCAGCAGTCACAATTGCCAAGCGTCGATCAGTTCTACCCTTTCAACCAAAAGATCTGGTAGTCACTCAAAAGGTGAATACATTTGATGCGCCTTCCCTTTCTACTTCTAATTTTCAAAATAGTATACCTCCTGTCCCTTTTAAAACTCAAAAAGCTAAAGTACCTTTCTCTATACCTAGTTCAATTTAGACATTTGACATAATTGATCATGTCAAAAAGAGAAAAATACAAATGTCTAAATTTGAATACTTGTAGTCCAATCCAGATCAACTGAATAAGCTGGTCCAATATGTTGAAAATTAGACCATCCCTGTAGTACAAAAGGCCAAAAAAGTGACTTTTGATTCCTCAATAAACACACTTAGTCCAAATAATCTGATTATTACTCCTCCAGCTGCTTCTAGAAAAATAGAACCTTTCTATGTTTCCTTGTTAATCAATGGCCACAAGCTGAGTAACTGTATAATAGATTCAGGCGCATCTGACAATGTCATGCCCACCAAAGTCACTGAATCTCTTGGTCTCACATTGACCAAGACGTTTGGTAGATGTTTTTCCATGGAGATCAAACAAGTGCCATTGTTGGGGCAGATCAAAGATGCTCAGTTTGCATTTGTAGCCTTTCCAGACAAGAGGATCAAAATGACTGTATTAGTGGCTGAAGTTCTAGTGTCTTATGGTATTTTACTTGGACAAAACTTTTGTAAGGATGTAAAAAGAGAGTTGAACATGGATTTATCTGAGGCAAGGATCTCTGTACAAGGCACGATGAAAAGACTACTTTCTGAAAAGGAAGCAAGGTATATAGTCACCAAGACATCAGCCCTTGAAGCTCAAATCCTTTTTGAATCCGCAGGTATGGGTAATTACTTTTTATATACAGATCATGAAGAAAGACCCTCCATCTTTGATAAGGGAAAGTCTGCAGTAAAGCCAGTGTCTGATGAGATTTGGACTCTATAATTTGATGGTAGTTGTTCTTCTTCTAATTCTGGAGCCAGAATTGTTTTGATATCTCCTCAACGAGATATGTTCCCTTCATCATATAAGTTATAGTTCAGCAACACAAATAATATAGTTGAATATGAATCACTGTTGCTAGGCATGAAAGCTGCTCAAGAAAGAGGTGTCAAGTGTCTTCATGCTAAAGGGGACGCCGAATTAGTGGTCTGTCAAGTAAGAAATTCATATCAGACTAAGAATGAAAGGCTGTGCCATTACCATAATCTTGTTTGGGACCAAATTGAAAGCTTCAATGCTTTCAACATTTTTTCCATTCCAAGAGAATACAATCATAGAGCTGATGCACTTGCCGTTTTAGGAACTCTTCTAGTTCCACATTCTGATTTTAAAGAAGCCAAATATACCATTGAGTTGATATATAGACCAAGTGTTCCTGATAATGCTGATCATTGGCAAATTTTCAATGATGATAATCAGATCATTGCCTTCTTGGAAAGGAAAGACAATTTTGAACAACTGTATTTTGAAGGCAGCGAATCTTAGAAGTCTGAATTAATTTCTGAATCTAGTTTAGATGGAAATGAAGAGTTTATACAGCTAAAAGGAAATAAAATTCCTAAAGGCCTGGTTTCTCTCGAAAAGCTGTTTGATAAGCATGATAAATCCGTCAAGCCAAAATAGACAGATTCAAATTTCTCTCAAAGATATGACCAAGTGAATCTGACTAATGAAGAAAATCTAAAAATGGTCAACATTGGTAAGTGCTGCACACCTGAAGAAAATTCAAATTTACTTTTTTGCTTCGTCAATACATTAATGTTCTAGCATATTCATACGAAGATCTGAAGTCTCTCAGTCCAGATGAAATACGTCATCATATTCCTCTCAAAGCTAGTTCAACACCTTACAAGTAGAAATCCAGACAATACAATCTGAAGATTTCAGGTACAATTATGTCTGAGATTCAAAAAATGTTAAATGCTAGGATTATTTTTCTAATCCATCATTCTACATGGATCGTGAATATAGTTCTTGTAAGGAAGAAAAATGGCAAAATCCACATTTGTGTAGATTTCCAGAATCTAAACCAGTCATCTCTGAAAGATAATTATCCTTTGCCAATCATGGATCAAGTGCTCTAAACAGTAACAAGATCAAAAATGTTATCAATGCTAGATGGCTTTTCAGGCTATAACCAAGTTGAAGTTGCTGGAACTGATCAATACAAGACTACATTCACCACACCTTGGGGTACATTTGCATACAAAAGAATGTCTTTTGGATTAATAAATGATGGCGCTACCTTCCAGAGAGCTATGGACATGGCCTTTAAAGATGATATTGGCAAATTCATAGTTATATATCTTGATGATTTAACTGTCTTTTCAAAGTGTCAATCTGGTCATGTGCACCATTTGCAGCAAGTGTTGGAGCGCTGCCAAGAAAATGGTATTTCTTTGAATCTTAAAAAGTTTATTTTTGGAGTGACAGAAGGAAAACTCCTTAGACACATTGTGTCCAAAAAGGGAATAAAGATTAACTCAGACAGAGTCAAGTCTATTCAAGAGCTGAATTTGCCTGCAAGTAAGAAAGCTGTTCACTCTTTCTTTGAAAAAGTGAATTTCTTACGGAGATTTATCCCTAAATTTGCTGAGAAGACAAGACACATTGTAAATATGATGAAAGGAAAGGATACCTTCAGCTGGACCAAAGAAGGCAAAGCAGCATTTCAAGATATCAAAGTCACTATTGCTGAAGCCCCTACCTTGGTTTGCCCAGATTATCACAGAGATTTCATTATATATAGCTATGCATCTGAGCATACTCTTTCAGCTATTCTTGTCCAACAAGACAAAGAAGGTATGGAATCTCCCATTTCTTTCATGAGTTGCCCTCTGAAAAATCATGAATTGAAGTATTCGAATATAGAGAAGCACGCCTATGCCTTAGTAAAAGCAGTCAAATATTTTTGCTTCTATATTCTAAATTTGCATACTACTGCCTTAGTTCCTGATAGTACAATCAAGTCTATTTTAACTCAATAGGAGTTTGGCACAAAGAGAGGTAATTGGATTATAAAGATCCAAGAATTTGACCTGGATATCAAGCCAACAAAGCTGGTCAGAGGTAAAGGTCTTTGCCAATTAATCGCTGATAATAAGCCAGAAGATACACAACTTGAAGAAGCTGAAATAGACAATGCCAACAGTCCTTTTTGCTTCTACTACCAATGAATGGTATTCAGATATTGCCTATTTTCTGACTTATGGAGAATGTCCTACTCATTTGTCTTACAAAGAGAGGAGAACCATCAGATTGAAATCTACCAATTTTGTCCTTTAGGACAACGGCATGTACAAAAGAAACATAGATGGAGTTTTTATTTACTGTGTAGATAAAGAACAACAGACCCAACTCTTGAAATCTTTCCATAATCTAGTTTGTGGAGGACATTTTTCTACTCCTATGACTGCTCACAAAATTCTGAGAGCCAGATATTATTGGCCGACCCTTTTCCAAGATGCACATAAATGGGTAAGGAAATGTGAACTTTGCCATCAATTTGTTGGAAAACCCAAGCTGGCTGCTCTGCCTCTTAAGCCAATGGTTATAGAAGAACCTTTCCAGTAGTGGGGACTCAATTTTATTGGGACAATAAATCCATCATCAAGTGTTGGACATGATTATGTCCTTATAGTGACTGATTATTCCACCAAGTGGGTAGAAGCAATCCCAACTAAGCATGTTACTTCAGAAGTTGTATGCAACTTCCTCAAAGAAAATATCATTTCCAGGTTTGGAGTTCCACTCAAAATTGTCACTGATAATGCAACTTATTTCACCTCTCAAGAGATTACACAATTATGTTTTCATTATGGAATTACACTCTCTCATTCTTCTAATTATTTTTCATAAGGGAATGGACAAGTTGAGTCCAACAATAAGAATTTGGTAACTATTATTAAAAAGCTGGTAGATGATAATCAAAGGACATGGCATAAAGCATTGGTTGATGCTCTGTGGGCTGACAGGATCACACCAAAAAGGGCAATTGGTATGTCTCCTTTTCAACTTCTTTATGGTATTGATGCTAAGATACCAATCAAATTAGAGTTACCAGCCTTGAAATTAGCGAAGGCCATTGAAGATCAGACATTTGAGAGCTCTCTTGACAAAAGAATCATGTGCCTGACTCACCTAGAAGAATAAAGAACCATGGTAGTAGATAGAATTGTTGTTCATCAAACTCTGGTAAAGAAGCTCTTTGATCAGAAGGCTAGAAATCATGATTTCTAGATTGGGGATCAAGTCCTATTGTGGGACAAAAGAAGAGAACCAAAGGGAATGCATGGAAAGTTTGACTCCCTTTGGAGAGGCCCATTTATAATTCATCAGCACATTGGTGGAAACAAATTTCTATTGAAATACCAAGATGGCACCCTCTTTTCTTTGCCCCATAATGGGCAGCATCTAAAGCACTTCAATTATTGAAGTATCAGATTATTGCCTTTATATATATGTATATTTTTGTAGTTTTTATTTCTATTTTGTTTCGTTTGTTTCCTTTTTTTGGAGCCCTTTCTTTTTGGGTAGCATGACTCCATAACCCAATGGCATACTTCAAGGCACTGGAGATTCTGAATTCTACTCCTTCCAATTCATTTCGCAAATTGACAGAAGTTCCCCAACAGGAGCCAGCTGTTGTCCCTAAAAAATGATTCCTCATTTCCAGACAACATATGACTATTTTGGTCCAACATAACCAAAATTGTCTTCCCCCTTTTTCAAATTTTGCTTTGAGCTTTCAAATTCTTCATTATTTGAGCTTTTTAAAGTAAAGGGACTAGAAGTTTCAACGAGTTCAAGGTTCAATGACAGATCCAACCAAAGGAACAATTCAACGTCCAAGTTCAACAAGCTTCGTGACCTCAGCAGGAATTTTCATCAGCAAACATTCAACAGCAAGTTCATCATTTGGTTCATCCTTCGGTTCAACTTCAAATAGTTCAAAAAATAGGTTCAGTCAATGGTTCAATGCTTTCATTGACTCTTTTTCAAAGGCTTGGCGCGCTTCATTGAACCATTGACCGGTTCAACAAAGGTCCACCTACTAGGTTCAAAGGGATGGTTCAATGCAAAAAGTACCTTTTTGAAGGACAAGTCTCCTTGCGAAGGACACTTCATCAAACGAATGTTCGAAGACTTGTTTAAAGACTTGTTAAATGCTCATGGGAATTTTCCTTGAGAAAAAAGCTTGAGGAGGAAGAAAGTGCCAAGTGTCTGCATCCGCACGATCAACCAAAGCATTCGAACTATACTACGTACCCCTGCTAGAGATCAATGGAGGCTGACAAGTGTCACCGTCTGAGAGATTACTAAAGTAAGTCCCGACTATTTCTGTAAATATTTCTATAGGGTCGCGAAGGCTGCCAAGTGTCACGAGTCTAGACACAGTTACGAATGAAGCTACATAGCGCGGAACCTGCCACGTGTCCCGACTCAATGCAGCAGAACCTGCCACTTGTCTACATCTGCGTCATAGTGCAAAGCAACCATAACAAGCAAGAAAGACACAAGAGAGTCACTAGGAAGAATGACGGGCCCACAAACGTCAAAAAACCATCTCAAGGAAGTGCCCAGTATTTTGGTAGACTTAAAGCGCGAACCTGAATGCATGCACAGACTTCAAGGTCAAGACTAGCAAAAAGCGAGGAACGAATAAAACAACAAATTGAATCTAGGACCCGATTCAATTAATTAGAAAAGGAGGAATGATGAGAACACGATGAGATCTTTCAGTTGCATGACTTGTTTATTTACATTGAGAAAAGCAACTGTCTATGATTTTCCCTAAGTTCAGGCATGTCTCCTTAACCGTTTCCAATGTGAAGTTATGTATCAATGGTTCCCAAGTCCTCCTTGTAGAGGCTATATAAGGGACTCTCTTCTATTGTAGTAGGGATCTTCTTTTGATTGGGAGAATGAAACTCTGCCCAAATTGTAAGGCATTATCGAGACTTTGAGCTCAGATTGCCGATCATATTTTGTTACTGGAATAAGAAAGTAAGTGGTTTTTCAGACTTTGTGCTGTAATATCTTTATTATTGAGGAAATTGTTCTTATGTCTTTTTCTTCAATATATTTTATGTTCCTTTAATTCAACAAGCAGAATTAGTGACAACAGTTAAAAAGGTGTCCTGAGGAATCAACAGTGGAGAGACTTTGCGCCCCCATAGCTGCCCTCAATGTGTTTGTATTTCATTACTGTGTAAAGAAATTTGGAAAGACTTTGAGCTTTCATTGTTCTTCGTATATCACTCTTGATTATTTCATGTGCAGACTTTATGTTGTGTCTTGATTTGCTGGTTACCATGCTTTAGTCATATTCTGCTTTTATTTCCAGGAGTATTCTTGTGGCTGGTTGAACAGTTCTTCTGAAAGAAGAGGAGTGTTATCTGTCATTCTCTTAAGTTCTTCCTTTGTTTTGTATACATCATCTCTGAAGAAAGAGAGATGGATGTCTGGTCCTACCATTGAGTAGTATTTTTTGTTCATATATATTATATACATAGCATATCCACAGGGAACCTCCCCTTGATGAGAGGAGAGAGAAGTCTCCTTCTGATGTGATAAACTTACACATTAGGATGACTAATCTTCTTGATTTGGCTGATAAGACCTATTTTGTTTACCAGTACGTTGATAGACAAAATAATCAACCAACAAATCATAATCCCTCTTATAGATGTGTAATATTAGTCCAAAATTTTGGCAACCTTTGGTTATGTATGTTGCATTTTGTTTCCCTTTGAGTCTTCATTGTATTTGATTATTAGGGTGCTATAATGGCTGATATCAAGTATTTGTTTCTTATTGCTTGTCCTATCTGAGTTCAAGTGCTAGTCTTGAAAGGTTTTATCTCTAGTTATCTACAAGCCTCTTTTTGCCTTACCTTCCCTCTCTTTTTGAGTTTATTTTGAAGTCTTACCCATCTTAATTAAAACCATCATTCATCCACCAAATCCAAGTAGATTTAGGATTCACCCATATCCAACTCATCTATGGTAGACAATCTATATCGCTCATCATTCTTCCACCAATAGTTTATTATAAAATCAAATACCTTGCAACTTGTGGCTTGGAGTGAAATATTTCACCAATACTAAAATGTTAGAGGCTACCTCATAAGGTTACTAAGGTGTGCATAAATCCCACATCAACAAGAACTTAGTCAGTGTTAGAAGGAGGGCATGTACCTTTGCCTTTAACTTTTGATAAAGATCAACTTGAGTTGCATTAGAAGTGCGTATAATACTAACAAGATCTACCTCAAACAATAACATATTATTACCACCTTTATAAATCCATAGAAAAGTAAGGTTTGATAAGGGAGTCAGGATAGGACCTAGATCCAAATCATTCTCTCTAGGTAGACAACATCATCTCTCATTAATACTAATGACCTAATAATAATTAAATAACCTACAACCACTTCCTTTTCAGGCTCCAATCTAGTTAATAGGTTCAGCCATCATAGTTGTTGGAATTATCGATGACTTACCCAAAAACCCTAAGAAATATCTACCATCCTTTTATCATTCAGGAGGAAAGACTAGAGAAGATCATATAAAGCCTTCATGACTACCTTGGAAATTCTAAATGTAACTCACAAAGATGTGGCTTACAGATTATTCCCCTTCACATTATAGGATGCAACCTATGGCTAGTCTCTAAATATCCTCGAGAGTTTCATTACATCCTAGATCAATTTTCAACATACTTTAATCATACAATTCAATCAAGTTACTAGTGTATGTGTTGTTTACCAACATTTTATCAACTTGAAGTGAGAACCCAATGAACCTATATGAGCTTTAAATGCTAGATTCCAAAATATGTACAATCAACTCGAAGCTTCTTTTCAACCCAATGAGGTATTAGCTCTTGAGATGTATAAGAATGCCCTAGATCCTATGTTTGTTATTTTACTTTGTCAGGTTTTTGGTATTGATATACTAACTTTAGAATACATTGAAGCTATCAAGAATGACAAACAGTTAAATCCTCAAATGTAGTCACTAGCCCCACTTAGCCTTGGCCGTATCTTTTTAGCCTTCAGTCTAATTCCAAATACAAACCATAAAACTATGGCTATGAACCAGACCTAGATGTACACTCTAGTTCCCATAGCCCATATTGCACCCAACCAACACCTCCCTTTATTGAATAATTCAGTAGTTGTGTCTAAAAAATAAAGCCAAGATTAATACTTGATTTCAATCAATACTACCACCACATAGGGAACTAATTTTGATTCCACAAAGATAGTGTTAGAATCAATTCAAAGGGTGGTACAAAAATTGATTAACAAATTTCTAAACCTACATAAGTGCATGGGGAACACGGGTGGGTAGAACGCCAATAATAACTTTGGGTACTATAGGTATAACATGCCTTTCAACAGGTTTGATAGTAATCATAAATAGTAGGTTCCATTGAATAAGGGACTAGAGATAAACATCATGGATGCACCCCTCCACGACTAGTGTCAGGTGCATAATATGACACATCATGGTGACTTAGAATACATCAAGTTCTGCAAAGGCTTTGAGGTATTTTAGATGGAAAAAAATAGGCAAGAAGGTTACACAAATCAAACTGAACCATCCTCTTCTATTGAGTTAGGACATCAAAGCACAAACAAGGTCTTTGAGACATACAATTCTCCATTCCCAAAGGAGGACAAAAATGAACCAGAAGATGACATAGGTGAGATGCATACCTTCCAATAGTATCACCAAGCAAGGAACAATTATAATCTGAGGAACAAGCAACCTCTGACTAATTCAATACCTTTGAACAATAATGTGACTAGTCTAGATTTTAAGGCTAACAATAATCTACTTCCTCCCAAAATAAATGAGCAATTACAAACTATATAACCCCCTAGTAAAGGAGAATACAATATTGTGGAGGATACGAGTAAAATCAAGGTTAACATTAGCCTACATAAGCTAGGCCAAATTACCAAATAAAGGGAGATGCTACTCAAATCCTTGACTATAATATCTTCTACTGATAGATCAAAAATTGTGCACAAAAATGTGTTTGTATATAAAGACAAACCTGAAGTAACACCTTTCCTATTGACTGTCATAATATTTGGGAATAATGTGCATAAGTGTTTGGTCAACTTTGGAGCATCATCCAATGTGATGTCGACAATAGCATGCCAAAAAATTGGTTTGACTCCTAACAAGTCAAAGAGGGTAGTTCTTCAACTAGATGAAGATTTAGTCCCATGTGTTGGAGAATTAACCAAGGTGTGCATCCAGTTAACATCTAAATCCCATGTGTATCAAACTATCAATGTCTTGGTCATGGACATTCCAAAAGGATATGGACTATTGTTGAGCCATGATTGGTCTAAATCTCTTAATGGGTACATGGCCACCAATTTTTCACACATGTGGCTCCCTTGGAAAGGATTGCCTAACAAGATCTAAGTGGACTGAAAACCAAATATTAAGTATTTGATCATCAAATACAATGCCAAAAATGAAAATTTAGACTTCATATCTTCACATGTAGGTGTGTACACATTTACCACTAAAAAAAAAGGGGCCTCATGAACAATAATTTGAAGGTCCTTCTCAGCTATGGACCCTTCATTTTAACCGAGCCAGATCAAAACAAGGTTTTGGTGTTGGAGTGGCCTTGATAGATCCCAATGGAAAGTAGTACTTAGGTGCTGATAGTTTATATTTTACCTGAACCAATAATAGGGATGAGTATGAAACTTTAGTTTTAGGGTTATAGTTTGCATTAAATCATAATGCCAGGCAACTGTAAATTTTTGGAAACTCTAAACTTGTGGTGAACTAAATTAAAAATAGATATTTGTGTAAGCTTGGTTAACTAATGGAGTATAAGCATTAGGTTTGGAACTTGATTTAGTATTTTGAGGCATTTAACATCAAGGTCATCCCAAGGCAATGGAATTAGATAGCAGACTTATTAGTAGCTTCAACCACTAATCTAGCCCCACTCCAGGAGTCAAAAATGCAGAAATTTTTTATGGATCTAGTTCTATGTCCCTTTATACTAGACAACGTAGACAATTTTGAGGTATTTTAGGATGATCAATAGATTGTGAAATTACTACGTAACTATATAAACTTTTAAACATACATAATCGATGACGGATATGTCTAACCAATGAATATTGAAGACATTAGAGAAGATGGTGTCTTATAACTTAAAGAGAACTACATCCCTTTAGGCATAGATTTTTTAAAATGAGCCTTTGATGTGGAACCTCAGGCCTAAAAATAGAAATAGCTCAAATTCATTGAATCTGAGCACATCAAAGAGAATATAGGAACCCTTCAGTATCCTTAACTTATGAGTGTGGGTCTGAGTTGCATGGAAGATGAAAATCAGAGGTTAAAAAGGTTGCTTATGGAATACAAAGAGACTTATGACAAATTAAATATCTTCAATCCTGGAGTGATCACCCATACCATTCTTATAAAAATAAAGTATAAGAATTTTCAACAAAGGAGGGTAGTGAACCCAATCATTTATCCCTTTATATAGACTAAGGTAAATAAGTAATTAGATGTCAAAATTATTTTCCCAAAATAGGCATTCAATCTAGGTATCAAATCTTGTACCAGTCAAAAAGAAGAATGAATAAATTAGGCTTTGTGTCAATTTTATAAATTGAAATAGAGCTTCAGAGAAGGACAACTACCCCTTGCCTTATCTATATGAGGTAATCCAAATTATGAGTAGATTCAAAATGATGTCCTTGGATAGATTCTCAAGATATAATTAGGTATTAGTCGAAGCACAAGACCAGATGCATACTGCCTTCACTACCAAGTGGGGAACTTTTGCATATAAAAGGATTCATTTCAGCCTAATCAATGTAAGATCCACCTTTCAAATGTAAATGGACTTTTCCTTTCAAGGATTGGTGGAAAACTTCATCATCAACTACATGGATGACCTCATGATGGTTTACAAGAATATATTTGACCACATAGGTCATCTACAAAGAGTCTTTGATAGATGTAGAAGTTACGGAGTCTCCCTAAATATGAAAAAGAGTATTTTTAGGTTCATTGAAGGAAAGTTATTGGGTCACATCATCACCAAGGACCAAATTTCCATCGATCTATAATAGATCTAGGTCACCTCCAAGTTAAATCCACCCAACAACAAGAATGAGCTAAAGTCTTTATTTGGAAAGATTAAGTTTGTAAGGAAGTTCATTTCTAGATTTGTAGAGACTATCAAGCTGTTAAATGCTATGTCAAATAAGGATGCTAAGATCGAATGCACAAAAAGAGCCCGAAAAGTTTTTCAAGATATCAAAATGGATATTTCTCAAGATCCAATTCTAATTAGTCAAAAATTTGATAAGGATTTCTATCTTTACTCCATTTCTTATAAGCATACAGTTGCTACAATACTGACATAAAAGGTAAAAGACAGTGAACATACCATTTCCTTCATGAGTACCAATCTAAAGGATGTTGAGTTAAAGTAATCAATGATTGATAAGTAGATATATGCCTTGATCAAAGTTGTCAATAAATTTAGGAACTATTAGGAAGGAACAAGATGTTTGTTATTGTTCTAGACCTAGCCATCAAACTCACACTCGGCCAAAATGAGCTAGGTGAAAGAAGAGGTAAATGGATGGTCAAAATTTGAGAATTTGATCTTAAGATTAGGCCAACCAAGATGGTGAGTGGCCAGGGTATCATCTAGCTAATAATAGAAATTGATTTGTGTATCAGTATCAAACACATTAATGAAACTCAAGTAGTTGGTGGTGAATGGTACTTGAATATCATTTATTACTTGTTCACAAGGACTTACCTCACTAAATTAAATAGGGATCAAAGATGAGCACTCAAGCTTAGTTCAGATCACTACATGATCAAGATAATAGTCTTATATTGGATAAAATCTGAAGGTGTCTATTTGATATGTGTTTTAAGGGAGGAAGCTAAAAATATCCTAGATAACTTGCACCCAAATATTGGTAGTGGACACCCCTCATGAAACACTATGGATCACAAGATTTTGAGGTTGGGATAATATTGGCCCACAATATTCAAGAATGTACATAACCACATTAAGACCATCATGAGTTTCATACACTTTGGAAAAGATAAAAAAATATTGCCATGTCATTGCATCCAATCATTAAAAGATGCCCCCAGTGGAGACTTGATTTTATTTGGGTAATAAACCCAAAACCATCAGTAGGACATAAGTTTATCCTCATGGCTATTGATTATTGTACCAAGTGGGCATAAGTTTTAGCTACATATAATTCCATAGATATTGACCTCATCAATTTGTTGGAGGAGAATATATTTACTAGGTTTGGCACCCCCCTCTTTCTAGTCTTATTTAATGGTCTAGCATTTTAGTTTATTGAATTCATAGAATGGGCTTATGATAATCAAATGACAATTACATCCTCCTAAAACTATTACCCATAGGGAAACATAGTGGTTAATACCCCCAATAAGACTATGATGGACGTTATTATGAAGTCTACACAAGATAAACCTAGAGAGTGGCACCTCGTATTAAAATATATATTATGGGTACACAGGACCAGACACAAGCAAGCCCTTAAGGGTTCATCTTTGTTTTGGCGTATGGATGACATCTAGTCTTACCTATTAATATAAAGATACCAACATATAAATTCATGCATGAATATATGGGAGAATATGAAGGAGAAAAATCTAGACTATTAGACATAGTCTAGATGGAAGATGTATGAACTAAAGTACTTCACAGCTTCAATAAACATCAAGATATTATCAAAATATGGGTTGATAAAATATCTAAGAACAAGGCCTTCAAGATTTCATACTTAGTGCTACTATGGGATAAAGCACATGAAAATAAGGGATGACATGATAAGTTCACTCCCATGTGGATCAAACCATATCAGACCTTAGAAATCCTTGGCAATAATACCTTTCAATTGAAGGACCTTCAAACCTTTCTAGTCAATGGATAGTTTTTGAAGCACTAATTCATGGCTTCTCCAACTGGATATGTATCAAAGTAAATCATAATTAAAGATTTAGATTAGGGGTAGATTATATTTTACTACTTTCTAGTCTATATTTTACTACTTTCTAGTTTAGATTTTACTATTTTCTAGATTAGAATTTATTGCTTTCTAAATTAGCTTTCCTGATTTCAACATTTTGCTTTTAGTAAATTAGTTGTTATGATTTCTAGGATAGGTTCTTAAACATGTATAATATATCAATCAAATTCTTAATCCAAAATCACAAGAATATGATAAAGGAAAGGGGATGAGATATAAGGGAATGTAGTTGGCATTTGCAAGGATATATTCTAACTGTATCAGATTATCTAGACTTGAGGTATGTATCTTGATTAAGTTAGGTTCTGATTGGAATAAATGGGTATGCTACACTTCTAGATTTTTTTTGATAAAATCATGTAAATTTTATAAAAACTTCCCATTCCAAGAATCAAATTCATGCTTCATGTTAAGACTTAGACTAAAATTAATAAGCATAAAATTAGATGCATTATGGCAGGGACATATTAACGAAAATAAGTTTTCATATACACACAACCAGTGGTGGTTACTAACCCTTATTCTATCTATGATAAAAATAATCATACAAATTGATAGAGTATCAGTGACTCAAATAATATATATTAGGGCTATAGATGCCTAGATGGTAGTAGATCAAGGTTTGGAGTAGAACTAGAGGTACCTCTATCGGGGATATAGATGCCTAGCTAGAAGTAGAGAAATACCCAAGTTTTTATTATTATTAGGTTGCATAGAATTGAGTTCAATACAAAACCTACAATGTCTATCCAGGACATTGTGAATACATTTAAATACTAAGTGGAATTGATTTCACTAAAATCACACATAGATCCAAAGAATGGAAACGGTTGGTATGTTACATGATGAAGTAGAAGTTTATCCCAAGGCTTAGTTTGAATATTATTTATTTATTAGAACTGAAGCTTTCTTGATATACAATGCTAAAATGATACGTTCTCAAAATACTCATGAGTATTTTCCCTTGTGAGTCATCATTTGTTTTGCCCTTAACACACCGCATTTTAAAATTTTAAACAGGAACCCATCATTGTAGAATCATTACTTGGGGAGTTTGTAACCATAGAAGCCCATAACTTGGTCTTTATTCATTTACAATCTATGGTTATCCCCTTAAATTCTATATTTATAGGAATTCTTATCATGAAGTCAAAGGTTGAACTAGTATCTTGAGTTATTTTGAACCTTGGGTTTTCATGAATTTTGTTTCAAAATTAATGTTTTGATTTATGGACTAATGGTATTAATATTTATTTATCCTAGTTGGTGTATTTGGTATAACTATAAGATTATAGACTAAGATTTATTGATCATCCATAACTGGGCCCCTAATTCGAGTTACACAAGATTGCAACATGCATCACTCCCACATCATCTAGAGTCATGAGATTTTACAAAATTTATAAGTTTTTGAATAATCATGAGCTATTAAAGGTCACTCAATGGCACTATGACTTTAAAATAGAGCTTTTTAAAGTAGATAAAAGTTTAGTGATTCATGATTCTACATTCTTATGTTATAATTATTCCATACTCCACAAACTCACCCGAAGATGTGGAGACTTCATTTGTTCATCATCAAAGGTTAGTAGTTCTGATCCCACATTTTTTAATGGTTTTGAGCTTCCATGAATCTGAGTACTTAGATACTTAGCAAATTTTCATCAAACAGAACCATAGAAGGATTAAACAAATATTGGTCTACATTCTAATGTTCCTCATATTCCACATTTTCATGTTTTGAAGGCTCTAAATTTATATGATATTGATTAATTGACACTTGGAGTAGTTCCATTCAAATGTAATTGTGATAATATTAGAATATAATCAAAACATGAATCCCAAAGGTGTCGAGTCTTCGAACCCTCTACAAGCTTGAGATCACTCCATGTGGCTAAATCATGTTAACTCATGGCCATGGAGGATAAGAAGTAAGGAAACAAACATAAAGGGTTGGGTAAAATAAAATTATCAAAGTTTCATTATCCGTAGAAGGCACAACTAAGGTATGAAAATAAAAGATCGACAACAGGGCAAAAGAACTGTCAACAAATAATCAATAATTGTCACAAAAGTGGTGAATAGACACTTAAATCTAATGAATTATTTTAATTTGGAAAACAAGTGAACCCACCAAATATGAGTGGAACATTCAAATCAAAACATGAATTAATACCAAAGTTTATTATCTGCATTGATGGCACATGAATACATAGAATACTCAGGCTTGTGAACAATATATACAAAATCTGCATTAAGGAGATTTCACTTTACCATTACTCTTTCAATCAAGCAATTATGTTTTCAAGTTATCCAGTGCCTAGAAATCCCTAGTTTCTTTAGCAAGTAAACACCAAGAGAACTAGTTGATTCACAAAGAGAATTACAATAACTAAGTGAGAATAATGGCATCTTTTTCAAAGCAAAGCAAGTCTCCAGTTCCCTATCCTTACTCATTTTCAGGAGGACAGGAATACATGGAAACATTATACAAGAGGAGTGCACTTGAATTCAAGTTTCTACATTAATTAGAGCTCTGAGAAGAAGTGGAGTCTCTATATCCCTATTCTACTAAATACCAACTTTCTGTAGAAGCTAGGCAATACATATATGATTTAATTTTTATCAAAATGCAAGGCCACTAAGTGATAGCTAAACCTAAGGTAATGTCGTGTATCGACTAGTTTAAAGTCTTATTCATTAATGGAAATATTTATCGAGATATTAAACATGTTAGGAAGGTTAAGAGTGCCTCTACTTACATTTTAGGTAGGGCATTTGAAAAATATCTTAGACTCCTAGGCCTTGAAACTACCTACAACCAAGTCTCAACCAATGTTTGACTTGAGCATAACAAAGTGGATGGAAAGTTAAAGAAATGGCTTTCCATAAACCATAGGTTGAATCCCAAGGGAGTTGTCTCCTCCAACTGCATTATTAAATTTATACCTAGAATTAAAATAGACATGACCCTATTGAATAGGTTGTATGGTTTTCCTAGAATTGCATATGTCCAGGTTGAATGGGTTCCCCTATTAGACATACTTATGACATCCAGCCAATTGGTGGCACTTAGATAAATTATAAGTGTCAGGTTGAAATCACATGTATTCCACCTAGAAAAAAGGCCCACTAACAGAAACTTTTATATGTTTTCATATCTATTTGACGAAGTAATAGGCATGATTTACAAGCCCTACAGTCAAGAATGGTAAACCTCATATGAGTATGTAAAAAATAGGGTAGGTGAGGAATTTTAATTCATGTTCATTCATAGATACAAGGGTAAAATATAGAGGATATGTAATGAGGTTTATCCTCAAATATTCTATGAAATGCAAGGCATTGTAATGCCCATATTATTAGATAACATAACAAGGAGTCTGAGTAATATGGGAGACTATTGGTTATTACCAAATGTCACTATAATCTAAGTAGAAGGAATGAGGACATATCCCTTACTACTTCCACATCATGTTCCAGACACCATAGTAAATGGCGAATTGCCTACCAGATTTATAATAACATTGATGAAGATTTAGGTCAAAGATATTTGGCCTATTATTTCAAGACTCCTTTGAGCAATGGGCAACACCAATATTTGATTAGTTCATATTTTATTTAATCTAGTAAATCTAAGAACCAATATGGTTTGCAATTATCACCCTTGAAAAAATGGGACCCCTGGGGCAATGTAAGGGGATAGCTCAAGTATTTACAAGAAAAGAGGAAGGTACATGTTTCCTATGGCCATGAGAAGTATAATCATGATGAAATATTCATGAATATTACTTATGATACTGAATTATGGGTGAGGATGAGGAACAAATCAATATATATGGCATGGGCTTAATCCCTTCATTAAAATCCTAAAATAATTGAGGAATAATGACAAGTATAGAGCCATTAGTTTCCTCTAGCTCAACCACAAGACTCCCAAGCATAAGATCAACCCCTCTCCCCTTCAGAAGATCCCATATATGAGAAACCAAATGTGTATGGTAGTCACAGAGAATCAGACCCTCAGATAAGGAGGGAAATTTTGAGATGCCTTCCAAGTCCCCAAGTCCCTTCCATGACAACAATGATAAATGTTCAAGTTTTGGGAACAACAACAATGATGGATAGGTCAGCCTCTTCTTCTAGGGAGCAAAGGAAGAGCTATTTTGTGATGAAAACTTTGCCACCCCTTACTATATCCACTTAGGTAAGTCTCCCTTAGATTTTACAAGTTGTCTTACCTTCCATTTCAACTACTCAAGATTCTCCTTAGTCTCTTGTGTCTCCTCTTGCAAGTTTAGTGCCTTTCACAACCTTTCCTTCATCATTCACCATTGTTGCCACCACTAATGTCACACCCTCATTATATCACCACCACCTTCAGTCATACATCCTGCCACTGTTAATCCTTTAGTTGCTCTAACATCTCATTTACCTTCCACTCCACCCATATTAACTTACTAGAGGAAGCAAAAGGACTCTCCCACTTCTTCCAAAGATAAGCAATTACAAGAGAGGCCATCACTTGATCTTCCAAATATTGAGGAAGCTAAGGAAGAGGAAGATGAAGCAAAGGATGTGGAAAATATAATAGAACCTGAATAAGAAGAAGAATGTGATAATTTAATATATTTGATTGACTATCCCATGGATGAAGAACTAGATGATGAAGAGAGTAATGTAGAAAAAGCTAAAGCCTTGAGTCTAGGAGAGCAGAAAATAAAATAAACCTCAGATGGTCTATCAAAGTAGTAAGTCCTCACTCAAGAATAAAGCCATAAAATTAATGAGGTTGTTTCTTCTATTGTCTCTAATTTTTAATGTTAATATCCTAGCTATAATTTTTCCCCCATCCAATCTTATGGTTGTTTTATCTAGTTATTTTACTACTATTATTGATTCAAATATTATTTCTTATTCTAAATTAATAAGGACTCCCCAAGTAGTCCATTTTGAGAAATTGGTCACTATTTCTATTTTTAATCCTTGGATGCCACCAACTCCTAAGAAAAATTCATCCCAATTACAGCTCCCTGTGGCCCAGCTATAGACCTTGCTAACAACAACAATCGCTATGGAAGTAACCTCAAGCTTGAATAAATTATTGAAATAAGTTACCCCTATGAAGGAAACATCTCCATGGTATAGAGTTTCTCAAAAACCTATCCAGTTTCCTATCTAAATAAGTATATCCTTAACACTTGCTATGGCTACATCCTTTCCTATGACTCCATTATCTTCTTTGCCTTTAGGCCGAAATCAGTAAGTAGAAATGGGAGAACTCATTGTTCCCCAATGGGTGAGAGAAATGTAAGATGCCAAAGATACAAGGTAGAATTTGGTTATAACTAAACTTCACATTATCTCTACTCAGTTTGATAAATAGAGTGGTATTATTCAAAGAGTAAGGTGATGAATCCTAAATCAAAAGAAGCAATGGAGTTTGAACAAAGGGATAATATTTTCCCTTTGGCTAAGAAATCCAAAAAAAATCCAAATGACCCATTGAATATTTTAAAAAATTTATTGCTTATATGGATTCTAAGAGTGATTCAATGAATGAAATGTATCAAAGTATTGAGGATGCATTGAAAAGGTGGCAGCAAATGCAGATTACACAAGCACCTTAGGAAATTATCGCTGATGTCCAAAGTATAGTAGCTAGGCTATAAAATATCTTGAACAATATCAGGTTTTCTAAAGTAGGGAGTTAGTCCAACAAGACAAGTATTGTAACATTTTGAAATGGAATGAAATATTTATAAAATATTTTGAAATGCTTGGTTTAGTTCTCTAGGGCCAGTGCTTTTCACCAATTGAATCTCATGACTAGTGCAGATGATTCTGAGTGCTTAAACTATGTTATTTCAAGAAGGGATGCTTCCCTTAACTGACACAAGAAGATAAGATATTGTTGGATATTTTTTTGAGTCATGATAAAGAGGCACTATAAAGTTTGGGAGACATGAAAGTTACTAGGGTGATCACTACAATAGGTGAATTGGTCAATAGACCTGATTTTGAAAGTCTTCTATAGGTGGTAATAGACAACTTCTAGCAAGAATCTGAGGGCATTATCTGTGGAACCAATAAGGAAATTTTAGAGTTGGTTAGTTTTTCTAAAGATAGAGTAACAAGGGTAGAATCTCTAGTGGTTGAATTTAAGAGCTAGAAGGTCAAATAGGAAAGGTTTATGGTTGATGCTATCAAAATCTTAAAGCCTTCATTACTCAATGTTGACATTATATACAAAGAGTTTGATGCATCTCATGCATTAAGTGAAGAGTTGAGAGCCAAGGAAGTAGATTTTCAGGGTGGTTTCATGCATACAACTGATTTTTAGTGCCTTGTAGCATTACAACGCTCTCAATCCTTTGGATTCACATTTTTGCAAACTTCCTAAAGCCCAATTTTGATACCACAGGGACTTCCAGTAGTCATTGCAATTACTAATACAATTACTACACCAACCTCTTCAGTTAGTAGTGCCACATCAGTACCATGATCCAAAAACAACAGTGTATTTGCATGTTATTTCCAAGGTGGAATTTTAGTTCCCAATACTTTTACTTCACATGCATATTAAATTTTTAGATTGAAGAGGCTATTTTAGATATTATTATAATATATGCATCTTTTGCATGATCTTGAACACATGGTTATATTTTAAACTTGTAATTGTATATGAAGCTTGAAGAGATGAGGCCTTCCACATCCTAATCCTATAAATATTTATAACCTCCTAGTCCCAAAGAGAGGATAATTTTTGCTACTAAGATTAATAAGAAATTCTAAGAAGTTATGTTTAACTTGATCTCTATGTGAAAATCTTGATTCTTCTCCAATTATGTGGATTAATTGAGATGTTCCATCATTCTAATATCTTAGTTCTTTAGTAGTGTATGAGTTATCTATTTTAAATATAGTCATTCATTTTCAGCCATAGCTATTTTGAATACCTTTTGCATGATGATCGTAATCCCTCTTGTAGATGTGCAATATCAATCTAACAATTCGGCACCCTTTGGTTATGTATGTTTAAACATGTTGTGTTTTGGTTCTCTTTAACTCTTCACTGTATTTGATTTTTGGTGTGATACAACAGTTGGTAGAAAGTGTTGGTTTCTGATTCCTTATCCTATCTAAGTTCAAGTGCTACTCTTGAAAAAATTTATCTCTCTCTATCTACAGGTTTCTTGTTTACCTTACCTTCCCTCTCTTTTTGAGTTACTTTTGAAGTCCTACCCACCTTAGTTAAAACCATATTTTGTCTACCCACTCCAAGACGATTAAGGATTCACCCATAGCCAACTCATTCATGGTAGACAATCTATATTGTTCACCACTATTACACCAACAAGTTGTTATAAAACTTTATATCTTGCAACTCGTGCCTCAGAGTAAAATTTTTGACCGATCCTAAAATGTTAGAGGCTATCTCATAATTTTACTGGGGTGTACATAAAAATCACATCAATAAAACCTATGACACACTACCTTGAATGTAGTGCCACTATCTTGAGATAAACTCTATGGATCCAACAAGCCCATGGACCCATAATATTTTAGATAGAATTCCAATGAATTTGAAGTACATAGAGGATACCAAACTCGTCTACCAAATACATAATGTGGGGTTTCTTAGATATTACTTCAATCATTTTAGTTTTATTCTGATTATAATATTAATATCAATAAGTAGTCCTAATAATATATTTTAATATACGTATAAATGGGATTCATACCCATTTCTCAAAGCCAATGGTATGTTCTCTCTCTTGTGGCAGCCATACTTATTTTGTGTATGACTATGGTACAAACTTTCTCTTCATTTAAAATCAATTAAAATATATTTTTCATAAATTCTAGCGTTGTAAGTAGATACATATAATATTTAATTAGGAGTAAAAATATTATAAACTCTTAAACTACTTTTTGTAGGCTTTGGATTTATCTCAATGTTGATGATGTAGTAATAAAATTGAATATCATAAAAGGCATATTCAATGTTATATATAATTATATAAGATGAAAATTTCCCCCCACATTTACACTCTAGTTTTTTTTAAAAGCTAAAAACTAGTATTTTGTTGTCCAACTACATGCAATAGATGATTTGGTAAGTCTACACGATTTTTAAAAATCAAGTGGCATATTTGTCTTAATCACTTCATTGATTATGATTATTGTTAAAGTCCATATATGTCTTTAGTGTTATTTTGTTGTCCAACTACATACAATAGATGATTTGGTAAGTCTATGCGATTTATAAAAATTAAGATTCATATTTGTCTTAATAACTTCATTGATTATGATTACTTGTTAAAGTCCACGTCAAGGTGTCTAAAAAAGTATTGTGTTTATGCCTTAATATATGTATTTAGTGTTATTTTAAAAATATTTAACAAGTTAATCTAGTTAATGATGGTACATTTTTTGATGTGAGAAGAAAGCACGGATTTGACCTATTCTTGATGCTTTAAAGATAGAAAACAAATTTACAATAAGATATTATATGCAAAATGGTTAGAATGTTATAATAGATATATTTTTTATTTCTTAAGTCGATAAATATGAATAAATCAATTTTATTTTAATTAAAATTTATTAATAAAAATACGTATAAATGGTTTAAATTAAAAACTTTTATTTTAATGTTTTAAAATCATATAAAAGAAAGCTTGCATAAATTAGAAATATTAGAATCAGTGTATTAATTGTTTGAAGGAGCTAAAATGAGAATTAATGATGATAACATATTAAATGTTTTTAGTTTTATTTTAGATTTAAAAATAAGCTTGCCACGTATTCATGTGGGATTTGCATTATTAACAGGGTGTTTTGATTTAATTGGCACATATGCTCACTGAATAATTGGCCATGAAAACCATTGCTAACAAATTATAGACATAAGGATGTCAGTGGGACCCATCTAATTTGGTGTTACATAGAATTATTGTCTCATGCAGATAATACCATTAAAATGAGTATTCTAGATAAAACTTTAAGGCAAATTATAAGAAATGAGACTATTGCCACCTTGTTTTTAGGACCTACTGGTGGCCCAAGGGCCAAGACTTTTCTTCCCCATTATAGCATGGGTGAACTGTGGTTATTTACACTAGGGGTCTCATGTGATACATGTACATTGTTGGGTATTTACAATGGAGTGGGTAAGGTGTCATAAAAAAAAGTGAGTTCTCTATTGGGTTTTGGAGAGGACAGAGGCCTATAAACTAATGTCTACAACCCATAAGTATTGCACAAAAAATAAATCAAACACAATGGAGAATCTGAGGGATAAAGTACCATAAGCCCAATGTTTGAACAAAGGTTGTTTCCACTAATAGATTACTTCTGCACATACTGCTAATGAGATATTATGCTACAGGGATAAATAATATCTAGACCAACCATAGGATAGTCTAGATTACTATACCCCAAGCCTTTCTACACAAACCAAACTAAACTAGCTAACTTGCAGTATATAATCAAGGATTCTAATTAACACTAGCTAGATGACTAACTGAATTGAAGGGAATGGGGTGTGTTAGCACTAACAAGCTTGTCTTTTATGTTTCCAAGTGTTAGCATTTTTGAAGTTCCAAGGGGCATATTTTTGCTTAATCAAGGATGAGGTACTTAGAATTTTTGATAACTAGTAGAAGACCTGCGAGTTCACGATGAAGTCCATTATTGAAAGGAAAGTCTTTAAACTCTGTAAAAGTAAACAACAAATGATTAAGTTCCAAATGCGACCATCAAATCATGACCATCATACCAAAATCCTAACGACAAAATAATTTTGATTTTGGGTGATCTGCTACTACTAGATTAAACACCTCGAGCAAACCCTTACCAATACTTAGCCTAACTTATACCCACCACTAATAAATAAATTAGCATAGATAAAATATTTACACAACTAGCAACAAGGACTAAAGCTACTTCCCAGCCCTTATTTATGTGTGTGTGTGTGTGTGTGTGTGTGTGTGTGTGTGTGTGTTTCCATCAAAATTTTAGAAGTTTTGTGCCCCATATTATTTTATGTGTTTAAATAAAACTTCAAATTTTATAGTACTTAAAAATTATATTTCTAACATTTTAAGTAGCAAACAATTTGGTAGGGTTTGTACTTAAACAAGTTCTTTGGACCATTTGATTCCTTCAAAATCAAAGGTATGCTATATTTTTATGAAGTCATTAGATCAAACCCATCATGTTGTGCGATATTTAGCTAATAAATGATCTGATATCTATTTTTTCTATGGAAAAGATAGCTTAGGAGTGACACATAGACCCTAACAATGGTTCTCATATTTAAAAAGGAATTTAAGGAGGGGACACTTTCCAAGTAAATATAAAAGATTTTTTTTTGAGGCAGATACTTATTAAGGAAATAGTTGATGAGGGTGGTGGAATTTAAGGATAAGATAAGGTATTTCAATATATGAGCTTTTCTTTAGAAGTCCCAATGATTCATTTCAACCAAGCAATAGCTAGGAAGATTTGAACTCTATGACACTAATTCAAAACTCTTGCAAAATTAGGTTTTCAAAGCCATGACCAAAAAAGCATGAAACATTACTTTTAATTAAATTATCTAATATAAAAGAAATGTAAATTAAATTATTGAGAAAAGAGAGGCCGCTATAATAAAATATGATTAGGTGACTCATTCTTAGCCAACTGAATTTGAGGTACAAAATAAAATACTATCCATTTCTTTCACTTTAGATATTTATATATTTAGTATTTTGGTAGAAATGGACTCCATAAAATCAAACCCTATTCTCTATCAAGCTTCATCCTATGGAGCCATGACATTTAGATATGACCCCACAATTATTGACTTCCTTGAAAATGTCTTCAATACCAAAGTAAACAAGAATAAGGTCTTTAAGAATCTTAGAGAAGAGGCCTATTAAAAATTGACCCATTTTTATTATGAATGGTTTAGAAACAAAGCTTGGTAATCCTAGGGACCTCAGTACATAATCCCAAACACCTTTACCTATCCTGAATTAGTAGTTTCCTATGTTCAACATAAGTACTTGACAAGGGTAGAGTTATAAGGGAGAATATCCTTGAATTCAATGAAAATAGAATTAGAGAGATGTTTATTTTACCAATGGTTAAAACCTATATCAGTAACCTCTAAAATTAGGTCATGTTTTGGGTTAATACTAATAAAAATATATATTTCTTAAATGTGTCATAGCCCTACCTATAAAGAATGATCCAAAATTATAAATGGGATATTTTAGATTCACTCTCAACACCCTATAGTTAAAGATCATAATCACAACTATATTTGGTTATGATGAGGATCAATAGGTGGATGCCCCTATGTTAGTGTTGTTCCCAAAATTTACATGGTAAAAAAATTCCAAAATTTGCATGGTAATTTTTTTCCAAACATTGTGGTAATAACTATGGGTTTGAGTTAGGTTGAAGGATTTGATTTCATTCAAAAAAATCAAAAATGAAAATTTTCAAGTCAAAATTGAAAAATTTTAAAGTCAAACTAAAAAAAAAATTATGCGTGCCCACACCCTTCGCACTTTAGAGGTTAGGTTTGACCAACCTATTGAGTGTGCATAATGTAGGGGCCCATCATGGTGTTAAATCATAATTTCACACTTTATACCCTAGTGGTTAGGCCCATCTAGCCCTACAGATGCGAAGATGAATCTCCAGTGAAACACATACATGTCTTTACATCCATCATGCCCGTAGGTCTCAATGAAACTTGCCACATGGGCCCATTGTGCATGGGAACATGCATCAATAAGGTTGGTGATAAAATTCATTAAATATTTTCCAACTTATTTAAAATTAAACCACCATTATCAGTTGAATTAAAACTTCCCTCTCAACTTAATAACAATGTGCCTCTGAAACTCTAACCTTCCATCACTCTCTCCGATGAATATGAAATTATACTAGGGAATAGTCAAAATATTTGTGCTTTAAATCATTAAAAATTGAGTGATTTTCAAATGTTTTAATGATAATCTATGATACTTTATGCTATCAAGGAAGTTATCATTACCCTAATTATTTCAAAATTCCAGATATCTATTGCAGTCATTTGGTAAACTATCTAGAGGAATGGATAACATTTTCATTACCATTATGGCCTATTATACATAATTGAACAAACATTTTATACCTATAGATTCATGCAAGAAGTTTCAACTCTCACCTAGGTAACCTTTTGAATCAGTAAGCCATTAAAGATGAAGTTCAAATACATGGGTTATGAACTTATGTTGGTGTTAGAGAGCAACTTTCTTGAAAGCGTGATTCTCAAATTAGACATGTAGATTTGGAAGAATTCCATAACATAATGAATATATAAGCTCCAACTTCTATAGTTTCTCTTCTATCTAAAATTGGTTTTCTTGAAGAAACTAGTTTTCCATCTTTGTGTAATGTTCAGACTTAGTATTTTCCTATCCTCAACATTATGACCCTAAGACTAGAGAGATAAAATTATAAAGGGGTTCTTTGGTGACCAAAAAATATAACACTATTATAGGCATGAATTTTTGTATTCTTATCATGGAAACCTATGCAAGGATCAAAATAAAATTTGGATAAAATTTTCATAACAAAAACCCAAGTAAGTACCTCAACTCATCAACAATAGATGGTTGAAACATAAAATAAGGGGTCTCTCAAAGATCCCAAATAATTTCTTCAGATTAGACTTCAAAGAGGAGATATCATATATGATCACCCTTCTCAATAAGGTGGTAGGTAACATGATCACCATGGATTTTCACTCATGGATGTTCATGGCTATGAGAATTATTTTTAGTAGGAAAAATATATATATACTGGGGGGACAGTATCATTGATTGCCATCAACAACATCAAACCAATCTATAAGTAACCAAAAATTTCTACATAATATCTTACTTGGTGTATTTTTTGGCATCCTAAAGAGTATACACAAGCATCACTCAATTGGATAATGTATAATTAACCACTAAAGTGCATGAATTTTACTCTTGACTAACCCTAGAATATAATAACAAATACTTTAGATGGGTCAATGGCACTTTCAATATGAGAGTTTTATATGAATTTAATGATGACTAGGGATTGGGGATATCTAATGAAGTAACCAACCTAATCTCAAAATATAGAATCTACTCCATTCAGTTCTAGAAATTATCTTACATTAGAGTTGGAGTATTTTAGGGTTGTCCCCTAAGATTTCCAAGGTTGGCAAACAATAAAATATTATTGATCAAACTTTGCAAGAAACTTTCCAAGGTATAAAAACACTATAGACAAATCCATGTGGTGGGTGTTATATTCCCATATCCTTGGGTCACTACACATGAAAGAGTTTCATTGATGCCCATAACATCAACTCTTCAACTATTGAGTTCACAATATATCCTCACATAATATGAACTTCTTTTGATAATAAGGGTTCATGAAATCCCACCTCAAAATTGATTCCTCTTACATGCACAAGCCATATTTAGACTACTATTGCGTTGATTGCTTGGTTTAATATGAGGTGTTAAGAGGAGATTGGGGTAGATTAAGATTGAATCAACTCAAAAAAATTAGTAAAACATGGGTATTATATGGAATGGTATATGATGGGAGTTTAATTATTGACCCATCCTACATTAAGAGAGTCATGGTTGCACCCTTACCAATGATAAATTGGTATGCCTGAGAACTCATATATCTAAAGATAAATACATGATAGTATTGAATAGATTCATGAGATGTGTCAATACAAAGCTCATGGATTTCCCTAGAGTGGGTGGCTCAAGAAGATCTATAAATTTATCTTTATCAAAGTAGGCCCCTATAACAACTCCTAAAGAATTTGAAACAAGCTATTTTGGCACCATATCCCAATAATTAGCTACTTAAGGAACTGATGGAGACATTGAGGACCTAAATCAACCTAATTAGTCAAGCAAGTCATGTGGAGAGGGTTATTCTATTGTGAGAAAGCTATAGGCCAAAAAAAATTGTATAGTTACAATCACTCTCTCCCCTTAGTGGTACATCTATGTTGATTTATAACACTACATAATAGGATCTTGACACTATCCAAGGAGCACTTCAATAGGGAACTGATAGAAATTTTACTATTCTAGCACCTTAGGTCCTAGGATCTTTACTTCTTTAGCTTCTTCACAAGTTCCACCTCTACCACATTTTTCACCACTAATACAACCTTCACCACCATCTCCAAGTGCAAAAATGGTAAGCTTCAATGAAATAATATTCTAATAGATGTAGTCATTATTGAGAAAAAATAAAAATTGACATGTATCTAACCTACTCAAGAATCCTTCACCAAAGAAGGCCAAAACCATATTAATACTAGTATATGATCTTTGTGGAGCTCAATTTATGGATATTTCCACACACTTGTAAATGGGTCTTATCAACACACCCCTATAGTCAGGTTTACTTAGCCCCATAAATGATATGGAATTAAATTTACATTTACAATGAAATATAGATGTGACTTCACATTCATCACACCCATAGGGATAAATGGACCCTACCATGCATGTGCACTCGTATGGGTAAGGTCAACACAAACATAGGTTCAAATTCACATCCATCACACCCATAAGGATCAATGAACCCTATTATGAATGTGCACTCAGATGGGTAAGGTCAATGCCAAAGCACATCAACTCTTCCCCAAACTTATTTAAAATAAAACAACCATTATCAGTTGCATTATAACTTCCCTCATTAATACGCCTCTAAAATTTTGGCCTTCCACCATTATCTCCTAGAAAGGCAAAATTCTACCAGAGAACATTCCTAAACTTGGTGATTCTAAGTACTCCACATTGGTGTCATTTACAAAGGCTTCAATGAACATTTTTGACAGTTTATACTATTAGGGAAGTTCTCATTACCCTAGGTACTTCAAATTTCTAGATATCTATTACAATCATTTGGAAAATAGTCTATAAGAATGACCGATATTTTCATTACCACTATGTCTTGCTCTCCATGACCACACAAGAATTTTATACCTCTCTATTCATGTAGGAAATTATAAGCTCTTGCTGAGGTAGCCTTCTAAATCACTAGGTCAACAAAGATGAAATTAAAATACATGGTTTATGAACATCTTTTGGTTCTAGAGAGGGACCTTTTTAAAATCAATGATTCTCAAATTGGACACGATGAATTTAAGGCATCCCATAAAATAATGAATACAAAATCTCTAACTTCTATATCTACTCTTCTATGTAAAATTGGTTTGCCCGAAGAAATTGGTTTTCCCTTATCTGTGTTGTGTTCAAAGCCAGTATTCTCTTGTGTTTAACATGACAACCCTAAGATTAGAGAGATAAAATTATAAGGGGGATCTTTGGTGGTCAAACTCGACAAAACTGATATGGGCATGGCATTGGGTATTCATGTCAATGATACCTATATGAGTATGATCATAAAAGTTGGACATGGTTTCTAGGATAAAAACCTAGAGAAGCACTTCAACACCATCAATAATGGATGGTTTAGACATAAAATAAGGGATCTCTCAAACCTCCCAAATAATTTCTTCAGATTAAACTTCAAGGAGGAGCTATAAAATATCATCACCCTTCTCAACAAGCTAGTAGGCAATATGAACACCATGGAGTTCAGTCATCGATGTTCATGGCTATGAGCATCATCTGTAGTGGGAAAAAATATATAGATTGGGGTGAAATTATTAGTGATGCCCTTCAACAAGATCAAACCAATGTATATTTAACCAAAACTTTCTACATGACATCTTACTTGGTGTATTTTTTGGCATCCCAAAGAGTATACCTAAGCCTCATTCAATTAGATAATGCAAACTCAACCACCAAAATGCATGAATTCTACTCTCAATTAGCCCTATAACAGAGCAACAAACACTTTATACAGGTCAATGATGCTTTCACTATGAAATTTTAATAGGCATTAGATGAGGACTGGGGATTGAGGATCTATGATGATGCAGATACCCTAATCTCATAATATGGAAACTACTTCATTTAGATTTAGAAAATATCTTACATAAGAGTTGGAGGATTCTAGGGCTTCCCCCAATATTTCAAAGGTTGAAAAATAACAAGATATTTCTAATGAAACTATGCAGGTAAATTTTTGAGTTACACAAATGTTGATGGCAAAGGCGCATGGAAAGTGTGGTATTCCCCATCTCATTGGGTCACTATGCATGCAAATATGCCACTGATGTCTAAAACATCAAATATTTAATTGTTCATTTCACAATGCATCCTCACACAACTTGAACTTGTTTTGATAGTAAGGGGTTCATGAAATCCCACCTTGAAATTGGTTCCTTTTACATTATCAAACCACATTTAGAGGACTATTGAGTTAATTTATCAAATGAATATGAGGTGTTGAGACAAGTCTAGGGTAGATTAAGCTTAAATCAAAAAAAAAAAATCATTGAAACATGGGTATTAGATGGAATGGTAGATGACAAAATCAAAAATCTTAACCCATCCTACACTAAGAGAGTCATGGTTACACCCTTACCAATGATAAATTGATCTTTCTAAGAATTGACAGTTTTGTAGATAAGGACCAATATGGTATTGGACATATCTATGAGATGGTTCAATACAAATTTTATGGAATTCATAGGATAGGTGTTTCAAGAAGATCTAAAACTTTAGTTTTAACAAAGTATACCCCTATAATGACTCCCAAATCATATGAAACAAGTAGTTATCACACTCCATCTTTAAAATCAATGACTTCAAGAGGTGATGGGGATGGTGAGGACCTAAATCAACCTAAGAAACTAAGTAAGACCTATGGAGAGGGTTATGCTATTGTGAGAAAGTTTTAGACTAAAAATTATGTAAAACTAAAATCACTCTCTCCCCTCAGTGGCACATCTCTATTGATTGATGACAAAACATAGTAATATCTTGCCACTACCCAATAACCAATTCAACATGTAGTTTTTAGAAATGTTACTATTTTTTCACATCATGTACCAAGATATTTCCCCCCTTTATCTTCTCCATAACATCCACCTTTGTCTAATTATATTACACTAAGATAACCTTCACCATTATCTCCAAGTGCATAAATGGTAACCTTTAATGAAACAACATTCCAATGGATGCAACCCTTGGTGAAGGAAAAAGAAGTAGTTGAGGTAATTTTCTCGATTTCAACACATAGCCAACCTACTTGAGACTTATCCACCAAAGAAGGACAAAACCACATCAAGACTATCATTTGATGTTAGAATTAACCTTTATTTAGGATAATTTTGTTTATCCTAAGTTCCTTTTATTTTTGTAAGAAATTTATATTTATAAGAATTATAAATTCTCATAAATTCATATTCCATGAGGTGGCACTCACCTCTTTGGTCAACCTAGTATTTAGGAAAAGTTACTTCCATGTAACCTCCCTTTCTACACTTAGCACACACCCTCCCTATTTTGTAAGGGATTAGGACACAAGTGGCACACACTTGGAGGGCTTGTAAGGTCATAATGGGGTTTTATGTAACTCCCATTTTCCTCCTCTAGCTCTATAAAAGATCTCCTCCTCTCCTCTTTTCTTCACTAAGAATCACTCTAGATCTCTTTATTCTTCTCTTATGCTTTTGATCAATCTTATACTTGTGAAGATATTTGTTGCAAGCCTTCTAATAGATTGTGGAGTTTTTTCACCGTTTGACGATTTTCCCCACTTATAAAATCTTGTCTCTATGATTTCCTTTTGAGAGGTAACTTATTTTTTTAATGCATTCTTATTTATCTCACTTTCATGCTTGTCATTAATGATATTTCTTGGGATAAAATCCTTTCATGGTATCAGAGCCAAGATCATATTTTTTGAATTTTTTTTGAAGTGTACATGTTTTTTTTGGGAGATGTTTTGGATTTTTTTTGTAAGGGCTCCACCCTTGCTTTGCATTTTAATCCATTTCCCTCTCATTATTTTTTCTTGAGTTTTTTTGTTGTTCTCTAATCAGTGGTTGAAGGTAGCTTCAAAAGAGCATTATTCAACCTTTTTTTCCTGATTTTGAGAAGCAATCCAAGTTTTTTTTTTCAAGCTCATTTAAGAAAAATAAATTAGATTTCATATTTAATCTATGTTCTAGTTTTTTATTAGTTTTTTTCTATCAATCTTATTTTTATTTTTAGAAGCTAATGTCTGTGTTTTCAAGAGGTAACTTAGTTTTTTTATGTATTCTTGTTTATCTCACTTTCATGTTTGTCATTAATGATATTTATTAGGTTAAAATCATTTCATGGTATCAGATCATGTTAACAATGATTTCATTTAATATTGTAAGCAACATGGAATTAAACATGAGAAAACTATTTCATACACACCTGAGCAAAATGGTGTTGTTAAACGTAAACATAGGACTATCACTGAAATGGCTAGGCGTATGTTGCTTGCTAAAAATATGCATTATAAATTTTGGGTTGAAGTAATGTAATGTGTTGTTTATCTAATTAATAAGACTCACACTAAATTTGTTTTAAATATTACACCTGAAGAAGCTTGGAGTGGTAGAAAACCTAATTTAAAACATTTACATATTTTTGGTTGTGATGCATTTATTCATATTCCAATAGAAAGATTAAAAAGTTAGACTCTAAAGCAGACAATTTTATATTTATTAGTTATGATGAATCATCTAAATCCTATAGGGTTTATGATCCTCAAACTAACAAAATTAAGATTAAAAGAGATGTTAATATTGCTAAAAATGGTGTGCTTTATTGTGCTTCTACTTTAGATTCTATTGATATTGTTTCTGTTTCTTTTCCTTTTGAATCTAATAATGATCATAATGATGTGTTGCATAATGATGTTGTTACTCCAATTTCTTCTCCTTCTTCTAGTCTTGCTCCACCTAAAGGTATGCCTAAATGGGCCAAGACTACTATAGAAGATTTAGGAATTAATTTTGATATTAATGATACTCACAGAACTAGACAACAATTTTGTAATTATGCTTTGATGTCTAAACTTATACAAAATAATGATCCTCAAACTTTAAAACAAGCTTAAGGTCAGCCTCATTGGGAAAAAGCTATGCTTGATGAATACAACTCTTTGATTTCTAATGACACTTGGGATTTAGTCCCTTTATCTAAAAGGCATAATTTAGTAATTTGTAAATGGTTGTTTAAAACTAAGTTCAATTCTGACAATCCAATTGAAAACATAAAGCTAGACTTGTTGCTAGAGGTTTTTCTCAAATTGAAGGAATTGATTATAATGAAACTTTTGCTCCTGTTGCTAAAATGCTCACTTCTAAAGTTGTTTTAGCTTTAGGAATTTGATAAACAAGCCAACTGATTTCTTAAATGGATGTTAAAATTGATTTCTTAAATGGTGACTTGCATGAAGAAATTTATATGTCTCAACCTCCTAGTTTTATAAAGAAAGGTAATGATCATCTTGTATTCAAGTTAAACAAAGCTATTTATGATTTAAAATAATCTCCTAGAGACTGGTACTCTAAAATTTATTATTTTTTTATAGCTCAAGGCTTTACTTGTAGCTCTAATGATCCTAATCTCTTTGTCAAAAATACTCCAAATGGCATAGTTATCATTGTTTTGTATGTTGATGACTTAATCATAATTGATAGTAATAGTTCAATGGTTTCTTTAACTAAAGATGTTTTAAAGAATACTTTCAAAATGACTGATTTGGATCTCTTACATTATTTTTTAGGCATTCAAATTTGAAAAGAAAATGATAACATCTCTATTTCTCGATCTAAATATGCATATCATATGTTATCTAGGTTTAATATGTTAGATTACAAACCTATTGTTACCCCCTATGAAATCAGTGTCAAATTACTTAATGACATGGAAAATGAACTTGTTGATCCAACTCTCTATAGATAATTAGTTGGAAGTTTGAACTATCTTACTCATACTCGTCTTGCTATTATTTTTTCTATTGGATTAGTTTCTCATTTTATGTCTAAACATCAAGCTACTCATTTTAAAGTTTCTAAAAGAATTCTTCACTATATTAAAGGTAATCTAACTCTTGGCATTGAGTATACCTTAAATAAAAATTTCTTTTTGATAGGTTATTCAAATTTTGATTGGGCTGGTGATCTTAATGATCGTAAATCCACAAGTTTTTATTGTTTTTCTTTGGATTTTGGCACTATTTCATGGAATAGTAAAAAGCAGACTATTGTATCTCTAGCTTTCACATAAGCTGAGTATAAAGCTTATAATCATGTTACAAAGGAAGGTATTTGGATTAGAAGAATTCTTTCAGATTTGGGCCACCCATAACATTCAGCTACTCCAATTTTTGGTGATAATCAAAGTGCAATTGCCTTAGCAAAAAATCTAGTTTTTCATGCAAGATCTAAACATATTGAGATTCAACATCACTTTCAGCGTGAACTTATTAAAGACAATCAAATTATTCTCTCTTTCTATGCTACTGAAGAACAAATGGCTGATATATTCACTAAGCCTCTATGTAAAGATAAGTTTGTCTTCTTTTGTAATAAGTTAGGATTGAAGGAAGTTCTCATCAAGGGGAAGAGTTAGTAATGTTTCCTCCCTTCTTGTTTGTGTGTAAACCCCTAAATAAAGTTTAAGGGGGAGTGTTAGAATTACCCTTTATTTAGGATAGATTTGTTTATCCTAAGTTCTTTTTATTTTTGTGAGAAAATTATATTTATGATAATTATTAATTCTCATAAATCCAGATTCTATGAGGTGGCACTCACCTCTTTAGTCAACCTAGGATTTAAGAGAAGTTACTTGCATGTAACCTCGCTTTCTACACTTAGCACACACCCTCCCTATTTTTTAAGGGATTAGAACAGAAGTGGCACACACTTGGAGGGCTTGTAAAGTCATAATGGGGTTTTATGTAACTCCCATTTTCCTCCTCTAGCTCTATAAAAGAGCTCCTCCTCTCCTCTTTTCTTCACTAAGAATCACTTTAGCTATCTTTATTCTTTTCTTGTGCTTTTGATCAATATTATACTTGTGAAGATATTTGTTGTAAGATTTCTAATAGATTGTGGGTTTTTTTCACCATTCGACGGTTTTTTCCACTTATAAAATATTGTCTCTATGGTTTTATTTTGAGAGGTAACTTAGTTTTTTTATGCATTCTTTTTTATCTCACTTTCATGATTGTCATTAATGATATTTATTGGGTTAAAATCCTTCCATTTGATCCATTTATAGCTCAATTTATGGAGATTCTCAAGCTAAATGTTGACAAAAATGAAGCATAGATAAAGATGGCAAGTTATACTCTAAAAATAGTACCATTAGGTGTGAAAAATAGAGATAATAATATATAAAATATTCATGAGAACATAGAGAGTATGATCAAGAGATCAAAAAAAAAATGGTCTTTGTTGATAATTTTTGTCATTCTCTTAAGGCTGATGTCATTTAATGTCATTGATGTCAAGGTGCATTTTGTGAAGATGCATGGTGAGTGGTTTGTAATATTTGAGCTATGTGACATGAGATAATTTGAAGGAAACATATTGTATTTATATTAAGAGATAATTTAAAGGAAACCAATTGATTATTTTGTGTTTTATGTCAAGGTTCAACACAAGGTAAGCATGTTTGAGTACCAGTCCTTGAGTATAAGGTTCTTGAGAAGCATAGTCATAACAAGCATAATCATATCATGAGCATGTGCATGATGAACATGAAGAGGTGTGTGTAGATGTATGATATTGTCGAAGTGTCATGTAAAGCATGTGATCAAGGTGTATAAGCATCAAAGAATTATGATCTAGAAATTTGACTCAAGAGAGGATGGTTAGTATGGTGTTAATTTCAAAATGAAAACAAAATGAAACAAACACATTAATAACATAACATCTCTAGGCCTAGACACTAGGGAGAGCTTAGTTAATAAACACAAATGAAAAACACAATTAAAAATAAAGGAATCAAATACAATAATTCCTTCACCTTCCTTGGATGCTTCAAATGCTTTTGTAGTGGTGGCTTGCTCAGCTTGTGCTCATGAAGTCCTTGGCAATGGAAGCTTGGCTACCTCCATCTCTCCTTAGAAACTTTGGCCTATCGCTTGGCTTGGATTGGAATCAATTTGGCATGGTAACACTAATTTCATGAATCTTTTGGAAACAATCCTACATTACAACTTTGCACTAAAATAACTTAGAAATGATGTTCATGGCCTCTCTATTTATAATTTTTTGAGAATATCTAGAATCAACCTGAACCATCCATCTCAAGATTGAGATATGTGGTTGAGGATTAATTAAATTTTTGAAGTTAATTTTGTAATTATCCTCATCATGATAGTGGAAAAAGGGGAAATTAAGAGGCATGGAAGGCATCATGGAAGGCATTGATGAGGCATGGGAGGCATGAATCTTGATATTTGTGGCATTTATGGCCTAGAGATGTCTTCCCAAGAAATGAGGTCACTTGATGATGTATATATTCAATATTCATTTATAAAAACAAGTATTCAACAAGTTTCCATGGAATTATTAATTATGCCTTGATTAGCTCTTAAGTATGATTAAGCACTTTGTGTACAAATTACCCAAATTGATCAGAATGTCTTGTTATTGGTCCAAAATTTGACTAGACTAGAATTAGAAGGTGATGTTAGATGCATTGGAATCATATTCCCATTTAGAATGTTGCCAACAACAAATAACAAAGGCACATGTCTCATGCAAGAGTTTTGATAGGGAAGAGTAATCTAGAGCACCCAGGTACAAATTTGGCATTTTGACTCAGAATAAACTGATCAAAGTTAGCTAGCCCATAAATTGCATTGCCCCATTTAGGGATACCCTTGCTAAAATCGAAACTTGAATATGTTAGTTTCACATTATTTAACATTTTTAGTGTTTTTAGACCAAATTGTGCATTTTAGGTGGAAATTGGCCAAAAGCCTGATTGGAGGTTATCGATGGCCAGATTTAGGTGTCTACAGTTTGCCCCTATTTGAGAAGATGTTTCAAGCTATAAGCATAGTAACATCTTCTCAAATAATGAAAAAGGTCTTGTATGCTTACAATTACAATTATGATCAACTAACTATATGATGCCCCCTCAAGGGAATGGTTGGCATAAGGAGGTCGGAAAATGGTCCCTCAAAAAGAAAGAAGTGATATGAGGGGACTAAAGAAAGGAAAGATGATGGGGTAAAAACATAATTATATTGAAAAAATAGTCAAAATCATTGAGAATGCAAGTAGGATGGTGTACAATGGTTTTCCCAAGATGGTTATAAGCATTGTACCCTGATAGTGGCAATGTGGTATGATAACACAATGATTTTCCCAAAGGTGATTATAATCATTGAGAAGATGAAGTTGCCCCAGTTAGGACAGACAAAAAAGATAAAAACATACCTCTATATAGATATAAAAAGTAAAGTGGTGACAACACAATGATTTTCCCAAAGGTGGTTATAATAATTGAGAAATGCAAGTGGGATGGTGTGCAATGATTTACCCATAGGTGTTATAATCTTTAGACCCTGATTATGAAAAATATGATAAACTTGGCTGAGGATGATGATAACTTAACATAGAGGGTAATGATTAATTGGAATAACCTACTAGTAAGGAGATACTTGTTCAAACTAATAAAGGTTGAAATTTTTTGTGGTTAATTAATCTATTTGGGATATGATTAGGATGGAATCAAGATGTCAGTGTCGAAGAGATGATGCCATTGCTAAATAGACTTCTTAAAGTTGAGGTTTGTTTTAGCATGTGATGGTAGGATCCATAATAAAAAACTATAAAGACTTGGCCCAAATATGCATGAGGACTGACTCTCGTAATCCAATACTCAACAGAAAATAATGCACCAATGATAAAAACTATGATGACAAGGTAAACATATGAATATGAATGGATTCAAGTGTAAGTGTGGATAAGGAATCACCTAATGAACACACATAAATTGAATCAAAGAAACAATGTTAAAAGAAAACAAATAGATAGACAAACAAACAAAAATAAGCAGAAATAAACAATACAATAGAAACTCTACGAATATTGTCCTTAGAAAATAGGTGACAACTTAACAAATGAACAAAATGGGGGAATAGAAGAAAAGGAAGGGGGTGGTTGAGTTGTCTCTATATGCACTAGGCAAGTGGACACTACCTACATAGTTCCATGGATGTGATATATAATAAAAAACTTCAGGACAAATGTAGTTCTCTCAAGGAATGGGAAGAATGTGATAACTGATGAAAACAAACAAAATGGATGTGAAAGAAGAAGAGGAATGATCTTTCAAAATGGAAAGTGCATGAGAGAAAAAGGCCAAAAAAGATGAGGAAACTAAATGACAAGTGATTTGCTTGTAACTTAGTAAGGGTTCCCATAATCTTTAAGGCAAAGAAGTGGTCAATGTTTTTGTTATTTTCTAACTATTTTACATTTGTTTTTGGAAATGTTTTGGAGTGTCTCCACTCAATCAAAAATGATGAGACACTAAAGGGTTCAAGTTTGTTAAATAATGAGAGTGTTTAAACTAAGGTTGCTCACAAAATGGCAAGATCATGGCTTAGGTTGCTCACAAAATGGTGAGAGTGTCACTTAGGGTGCTCAAAAAATGGTGAGAGCATGGGGGAAATGGTAACTGAGATGACCTCAACAAGTATTGCGTGCTACTTACATAGTCCCAGAGTAGGACCTCAATTCACTGTAGTTCCACCATTATAATGGAGAAATACGACAAATGCAATAGTCAATTTAAATAAAATAGGCATAGTTGGTAAATAAACATAGTATGACATAGGAAGTGGCAAGTTAATACGTCAAGGCTTAATGTTGCTCCTAGTTTTCCCATAGGCAGTTATAAATAGGACACAATGACATAGATCAAAGGTACTAATTTACCCAAAGGTGGTTATAATTAGTAGCAAGACTAGTGGTAAGAAAGAATAAAAAACAAAGGATGCAACTACCAAAACTTTTGTCACACTATTCTAAAATAAAATCTTTGTTTGAAGTTCTTGAACCAACTGATGAAACTAATAGGATACCTTGATGCTGAAAATGCATAATGAATGACAAAAACCAAGGTCAAAAGGGCTAGGCTATAGGACACACTAGGCTAGTAGGTCATAAATGTAAATTGGATACAGAAAAGAGTATGGATAAGGATGGTATTTCTACAAAGAATAATAGTGATAAAAAGGCAGAACTAAAATGCTCCTTTCAAACAATACACCTTAGCACTCAAGCATAGTATCATTTGAGGTGAATAATATTCATCAGCTCTGGAAGTTTCTCACCATCTGGTGTAGCAATCTTGTATGTTTCTGATCCATAATTTTTAGTGATGATGAAAGGCCCTATCCAGTTTGATTTGAATTTTCATTTATTTTTCTTCTCAATCATGATATTCTTTTAGTTTTTTTTAAGAACAAGATCACCAAGTTCAAATGTTCTATACTTGACACACTGATTATAATGGCCTTTGAGTTGGTTCTGATATGCTTGAAGATTGTTGAGTGCGGTCATGTGTTTCTCATCAAGTAGGTCTAGCTCTTGCAGGTGAGCTATGTGATAGTCATGATCATCCAAGACATGCTTGAAGGAGATGCATAGTGAAGGCAATTCGACCTCAATGGGAAGGATGGCTTCAATACCATAAATAAGTGAGTATAGAGTGGCTCTTATGGGGGTACGATGATTGGTACGGTATGCCCAAAGGGTTGGGAATATTTGGAGGTGCAAATCATGACCGGCATCATTAACAATCTTTTTGAGAATATTGATAATAGTTTTGTTGGATGCCTTGGCCTGACTATTACCTTGAGGGTAATATGCTATAGAAAAATGTTGTGTGATGTTATATTCAGTACATAGCTAGTCTACATCTTTATTTTTGAATGATCCTCCATTATAAGATATAATATCAGAGGAAATACCATAGTGGTAGATGAGATGGTTGAAGATGAATTTGGAAATTTGCTTTCCAGTCACGTAAGTGAGGGGTATAGCTTCAACCCACTTAGTGAAATATTTGGTGGTTGTAAGGATATGTTTATGGTCATTAGATGAAGTGGGGTTGATCTTCCTAATGAGGTCAAGTCCTCATGTAGAAAATGGCCATAGTGTCAACATGAATTTCAAGGTTTTTGCTAGGGCGTGAATCATATTAGCATACCATTGACATTTGTCACACTTTTTTACATATGTAGTGGCATCTACATCCATTATTGGCCAATAATAACCAATATGTAAGAGCTTTTTTGGATAGGAATACCCTGCTAAAATGGGATCTACATACTCCTTCATGAACTTTTCTTAATGCTAATGTAGACTCTGCTAAAGTTAAATAATGAAGCAGAGTTCCATCAAAATTGAAATAGTAAAGGGTGGATCCAAGTAGAGTATAACAAGCAGAATGATGAAGACTTTAGTTTGTTTTTTAGAGAGATTAGGTGGTATAAATTGGTCATGAATGTAGTTATAAAGGTTTGAGTACTAGATAGAATTAGGACTAGAAATATCACAAATCATGGCAATGGTTGAAGGTTCATGAGTTGGTTCTAACAAATTCTCAAGGAAGAACTGACACTCTCTAGCTTTATCTATTTATTGAATAAAAGAGCCAATACTAGCCATGGCATTTTTAGTTTTATTACTAGCCCTTGGTATGTGCTCAAATAGAATGTTGGTAATTTGTTGTTTAAGAGTGTCGACCATGGCCTTATATGAAACTAGCTTGTCATTTTTGGTCTAAAAATGATTTGTAACTTTATTGATGATTAACTGAGAATCAACATAAACTTGGAGATGAGGTATATTCTACTACACCGCTTGTCGAAGTCCTAAAATAAGTGCTTCATACTTGGCCATGTTGTTTGTACAAGGAAAACTGATTTTGAATGATTTAAAGATTAGATCCCCCTGTGGTGTAATAAACAATAGGCCTATCTCTGATCCATGTGCAGTGAATGAACCATCAAAATATAGATTCTAGGGTTTCTCCTTAAGGGATGCATCAATGATGGTCATGATGGATTCATTAGGAAATTGAAACGTGAGTGGCTATGTCCATGACAGGTGTGTCTACAAGGTGATCTATAAGAATTTGTCCTTTGATTGCCTTTTGATTGACATACTCTATGTCAAACTCAATGATAAGCATGATCCATTTAGCCATTCTACATTGTAAATCTATTTTAGATAGTAGATACTTGAGTGGAACTACCTTTAAAATGACCATGGTTTTATTATTCAACATGTAATGATGTAGTTTTTGAGCTACAAAAACCATGGATAGACAAGCTTTTTTAATAGGTGCATAGTTATGTTTATATGTAACCAAGGTAAAACTTAGGTAGTATACAACATGATCCTTTCCATTATCATCATGTTGAACCAAGAGTTCCCCTAGAGCATGATCATTAGCTAATAGGTATAACAAGAATGGCTTTCATGGCATAGGAGGTAATAAAATAGGTAGATTAATAAGATAATCTTTGAGTTGTTGAACAATTGTTTGAAAGTGATCATCCCAATGAAATACAACTTCTTTCTTCAAAATATGTGTAAATGGATGGCATTTGTCTGCTAACTGAGAGATGAAGCATCAAATTTATTGGATCTTACCTTGCAAACTATGGAGTTGCTTTAAATTAGTTGGTGGTGGCATCTCAGTTATAGCATGGACTTTAGCTAGATCGACTTCAATACCTATATGAGATATGATGAAGCCAAGTAATTTACCTAAAGTTACATTAAAGACACATTTCTTTTGATTGAGTTTGACTTTGTACTCTCATAATATTTTAAATATCTTATGTAGCACTATTGGATGGTCGGCCCTAGTTTTGGATTTTCCCAATATGTCATCGACATAGTCTTCAATAATACATGCATCATATCATGGAATATGATAGTCATAACTCTTTGATACATGGTGCCAGCATTCTTAAGGGCAAATGGCATTACCTGATAACAAAATGTTCTCTATGGAGTGTTGAATGCCATTTTATGTTGATCTTTTGGTGCAATTTTGATATGATTGTATCCTGAGAAGCCACCCATGAGTGAAAGCATTTCATAACCTACCATGGAATTGATGATCATGTCGATATCAGGTAATGGAAAATCATCCTTAGGATAATCTTTGTTGATGTCTCAAAAATTAGTACAAATTTTGATTCTTTCAGGCTTTTTGCTAATAGGTACTACATTAGAGATCCATTCTGAGTAGTCAATGGATCTAATACATCCTGCTTCTAAGAGTTTTTCCAACTCTTTCTTTACCAATATGGCAATGTGAGGATGCATCTTACATAACTTTTATTTTACTAGTTTGGCATCAAGATTAACCACATGGTGGTGTAGAACTAAGGTGGGGTCTAAACCTAGCATGTCAAGATAAGCCCATGCAAAGATATCTAAAAAATCTTTAAATAGAGCTATAAAGACGTCATGTTCCTCTTTAGTGAGGGATGCACCTAGTTTTATCTATTTCAAGTTTGATGGAGTCCTAATGTTTACCTCTATTATATCTTCGACTAGAAGAGTCAAGCTGTCTATTAGGATAGTAGTTAATGACTTGAACTATTGGATTATGTTAGGGTCCTTTGTTAGAACTTGCTCTTCAACTTCTCCTAGGCATGATGAATCTGAGTCTCCTAATGGGAGATCTAGCCATGTGACAAAAATATTCAAAAATTCTTAGGTAAGTTGGGTAAGTTCATCATTGGTGGTCTCCTGATCTAAATTCGAAGAAGAATGAACACCCCCATCTAATGGCACCTAAAATAGGTTTTCACCACTAGATTGGCTTATATCTTTACTTTTTCCCTAGTTAGAAAGTGCCTCAAAGAGGTTTTCACTTTTGGGCCTCAATGTTTTACTTATTTTTTTGGCTAAGGGTGTTCACTCGCTCTCCAAAATAGGTTGAAGGATCTAATATGATTGAGAATCCTGATTTGTGATCTCCCAACGGAACATTGTCTCTAAGGCCTAAGAAATCATATAATGCCTCATCATTCTGGAACTCATCAATTAATAGACTAGATTCTTATTGGTTCCAATCTATTAGTTGGAGATAATATAATGGTAATGGGTTATGATGAATAGCCAGGGTAAGGGTACAAATGGCATTGTTATCAAACAAGTTGGTTTTAGCTAGGTCATCAAATGTGAAGCTATGATTAGGCTATGCTTTGTTATCAACATCATCATCACTAGTTGATGGTGATGGATTTTGAATAAGATATGTGGGGTCACCCCCAGGTGGTTTAAATCCAAGTCCATAGTCTTTCATACTTAGTCATGGAAATTGGCTCAATGGTCCCTTGTTGATTTGGTCTGAGGCTTCTTCCTTCATTTTTGTGATGTTCCATGATCCTATTGGGAATATGATATTTTGTATTTTTATAAAAATCATCTTGGTTATCATTGTATAACCATGATTTATCTCCTTTAAGAGGGTTGGGTTCTAGGCCAGATGTTGGTACAAATGTGATAGGTCCCTTATCTTTGTTCTTTTGTTGCCAATGCCTATGTGGGATGACTTTAGGTTGCCCAAAAGTTTTCAAATTCTGAGGAAGATTAGAAATATGAAACGTATCATGGGTCACATATTCTCCTAGTCCATTATCTAAAATGATGAAATGATTAGAAGCTTCAGGAGGCGGTATGTGAGAAAGGGAATCCAAGGTATTGTGATCTATGCAATTTTTTTGAAGGATCAATAAGTATAGCCTTTCCTTTATCCTACTTGGAACTTGTATTCATGTTGTACTGATAATTATAACTTTGAAATTTGGCCTCAAGATGCTTACAGTGTTCATATGGGTGTAAATCTCTTAGTATATTCACTTCCATCCCTGAGTGGGAAAACTTGATACATTGGTGTAGTGTTGATGGGACTACATGAATCTCATGTAACTAAGGTCTGCCTAGAATCATATTGTATGGTAACTACAAATCAAGCACATGACAAAGTGTATCATGGGTTAAAAGCTCAATGATAACTTAAAAACTAATTGTGCCTTGTGATTCCCTTTCCTGATTATCATAAACTTTAATAGTTATTATTTCTAGCTAGAGATATGTCATTGTGTACCCAATAATCTTAATGAGCTTTAGGGACACTATGTTGAGGCCCAAACCATTGTCTATAAGGACACATTTCACTTTATGCCATATTATATAAACTTCTATGTATAATAGATTATTATGGAGCAGGCCAAGGGAAGACATATCACTTTGGTTAAATCTGACTTGTTGGGTTGGAGCTAGGTGTCTAATTTATCAGGGGATATGTCACTAGAAATAATGGATTGGGTCAAAAATTCATTCAAGATGTTCTTGTGGATTATTGATGTTCACAGCAAATCTAAAATAGAAATTTGTGCTAGTGTCTTCTGCAATTGTTCCACAATATCAAAGTTCTTGTCTTGGTTAGTAGTGAATGGTTTATTCCAAGGCTGAACGCTTGATTGGATGATAGGTAAAGTGGTAGATGGTTATGGGCCTAGGATAGTAATCTTTGACCTTTGAGTTGTGATTTCACAATCAAGATTAAATATTAGACCATTATTACTAATTATTGTTAGAAATGGTGTGGGACCAGATAGGACAAGTCTCGAATGCCGGTGCACTTGCATGTGGTCATGTGGCAAGAATGAGTTGTCACTATAAGATCCAAAAGTGGAAGTCCTAGTTTGTTGGTTTTCCTATATGCACTCCCAAGTCAAAGAAAGATTATCCATGTAATTTGGTTGAATATTGTTGTTTATCAATGGTCTAGGCTGATTAGTGCTTAGTCTGGGATTAATGGAGATGGTATTAATGCTACCCCCTGCAATATGACCTATAACCTTATTGTAGTCATGTGCAACTGCATGGTAGGTTTTTTGGTTATTACCATTTTGACCTTGGTTTTGTCTATTTTTTTGTCATTATGTATTTTGCTACTGATTTTGTTGGTTTGGCCTTTGATTTTGATACTATTGATTTTCCTATTGCACTGGTCATTGTTGTTGTTGTTGATTATTTTGTTGTTGCTAGTTGATATGTCAAGGAAAAGGGTTTTGATAAATCCCAAGAGTATTATTGGAAGTGGAAGGACCATTATCTAATGTTATCTCCCCATTCTCCAACATATTCTCAATTAAATACTTGATTTGGACACATCTTTGTATATTATGTCCATTGACCCGATGATAGTCACAAAATTCATTTTCACGATACCAATCAGGGTAAGGAATGCCTTATGGATAATGCTTTGGTATAGGCCAACTAATCAAATTACTGGTAGCAAGCTTATGAAATATAGATTCAATAAGTTCTCCTAGGTCACTAAAGACATGATGTGAAGGCATATTTCTCTTAGGAGGAGGAGTTTGCAATGGTAAAGGTTGTTGTATTTGTTGTGCAAGTTTTAGTTGTTGTGTTTGTGGCATTGGTTGGAGAGGTTTTTGGGTAGGAGTAAGCTAAAAAGGTGGTGTGGATGATGTTTTCATAATTTGGACATGATGAGATTTAGTTACTCTATTTCCCACAACATTCCTATTATGGTTGAATTGCCTCAGTCTTTCTTGGTTATTGAACTATATCGATTGTGATGCTTATGTTTGATTAGGATGTTGTTGTTAACCAATTCCCTGATTAGTAGAATTAAGCTTGATGACTCCTTTATTGATGAGTGTCCACTTGGTCAAAAAACCTTTATCAATGATCTCTTTTAACGTATGTGCACATTGTAGTTCCAGATGGTAAGCTATCTCACTATGCAAATTTTTAGTAAACACAGTGGCTAATTATTTATCTAGTAAACTATGGGTGAAATGGCTTACAAGGGCTCTTCGTAATTGTAAATAACTTGCAAAACTCTCCCCAAATTTTTTTTTTGATTGTGTCAGGTCCACTAATGAAATATCATGCTCGAGATTATAGGAAAAGTGCTGCACAAATTTATCAGAAAGATCATCAAAGTCTATTACTAAATTCTTGGGCAACTTTAAAAACCACTCCAAGGCTTGTTTAGCCAAGCTCCTTGGAAATAATAGCAAAAGGTATATGTTACTATATGCCACTAGTTGACATGTGACAAATAATTTAGTAAAATGAGCCTTAGGGTCACCTTTCCCTTTGTATTTATCAAATTTGGGTGGTTCATATCTTGGAGGAAATAATATCTTCAAATACTCCATGTTGGATGGATAGGAACACATGTCATCCAATTTGAAATTTTTAGTCTGCTTCCCCACCTGAATGGTAGCAATCGCATCCTTCATCTATTGCAATTCTTGGGATAGGAAACTGGAAAGAATATTGGTTTGAGGAAGAAAATTAGTTTGGGTAGATAGTTGGGAGGTCACAAGTGAGACACTTTAACTAGGGTATGATGGCGATACTTATTGGGGTATATTGGTTTGGTTGGGGAATGGACCAGGAATATGCATACATGGATTGGGATATACATGAAATTACACATTTGGCTGTGTGATATTTTGGTTTGAGTTGGTGATAAAGGTTTGACTTGAAGGATTTTGTGGTTGGGATGGAGGGATATAACTATATTGTGCCTATTGTGGTTAAAAAGGGACATGTTGTCGACTAATCGAACCTTGTTGTTGAGTGGGAACTTATGGACCAAGACCCTATCTCTAAATTTATGACACATTCTAAACCATCGATTGTCTAATAGGTACTTGAAAAACATGGGGACCTCCTTATTACATGAATCCCTACGAGGAAGTGAAAATAGATTACAGATTTGGCGTCTATCATTGACCAATATTTGCACATTGTTGACTAGTCATTGTTTGGTTTTGAATTGGCATATTAGTCTATGATTGAAGAGGTATGTTTATCATTACCTGGGAAGGAGGAACATTAGCTTTCCTATATTGAGGTAGCAATGTATTTGTCCTTTATTTCATTGATACACTAGATTATGTCTATTGTTGTGGAACACTACTCGCTACTTTTTGAGGGGGAGTAGGATTCATCACATTCTATCATTGAGGCATGACATTGGCCATTGTTTGATTACCTAACCTTGTAGGTTGTATACTTGAAGCAGTTGGTTGAGGCTGGGATGTAGAAACTCCTATTCCTTGGTATGATGATCTGCTCAGGGGATTAACTACATGCACATATTTTGGCTAGTTGGTTGTGTGTTAATACCACTTTGATCAAGATTGGATGTTATTTACATGTTGCTTACTATATTTGGCTCACTATTCAATGTAGAGGCTGAAGACACTTCTTCAATAATAGGCATATGCATCAAGTTATATATCAAAGAATTTTATATGAATGGGTCAGAACTCGGATTCTCTTGTCTAGTTAATTCCATCAACACTCTTGTTGAAGGAACTAGGTCAATAAGAGGCTTACTCACCATGTTCATCTTATTGAAATCACATGATAAATTTAGGTAGGTTTGATATGCTATTTACATTTGGTTAAAGTGATCTTCCATGATGTTTTTACCTCGATTGGATAAATTAGGGTCTTGATACATTTTTTGGACTAAAGCCATAGGATTGCTAGAAGAACATTATTGATCATAAATGATATTGTGGGGAAATCTTACTAGACTTGGTAAATTTTCATGGGGAAGTCTGCTGGAAACTTGGCCCCTGCCTCTATGGCTCTAACCAAAATCTCATTTGTGTTCTCTAAAAAATGCCATTCAAACAAAAATGGATCATACTTGGAAGTTGTATTAGTAGAATATGACTGTTGAATAATTGACTCATCCACTATTTGTATTATAGCTAGATATTACATGGTTTGCTCTTGGTCCTGCTTTGAATAAGGTGGTGTGTTAACCAGATAGCTAGCTAATTGATCTTGGCTTTGTGCCCCTGATTGAGTATTATATGAGGGATAAGAATCTATCTCATAAGCAATATTATCCGCATAGGGGTCTTTTACCATTTTTTCTTGTGTAACCACATTACTAATCCCTAGATTATACATGAGTCCACTACAAGTGTAGGAATACATGTTGGGATCCATAGACAATGTTTTTGCGATAAAAGGTCAAAGAGTTATACAAACTCTAAAAAGGATAGAATCTAAAACAAATGATGCCTTCAACTTGGTCTAGATTTATCAAAAAGATCAAAAGGTTTATGTAAAGATTTATGAGGAAACAAGCTAGCATAAAATATCTAACATTTCACTATTCACACAAAGATAAGCAAGTAAATGGACCAAAAATAAAAATGCCAAACTCTAAGGTTGAAGTGTTTTAAATTAGTCTAATATAGGAATTTAAAAGTTGTTAGGTCTTTTGGCCAAATGCGGCATCAAAATCTAGGCTCAAACAAGGCATGTGCTAGGACTCTTGGCCAAATGGTGTCAAAATCTAGACTTTGAAAATAGATGAAAGTTTTAATCTAATAGATTTGAAACACTTCTAAAAAACACTAGGTATTTGATTCTTGGTCATGCACTTGATCAACTAGGTATAAGGAATGAAAAAAAGACACTTTAGCAATAGTTTATTTTCTCATAAATAATGGTATAAAACTTGGATAATTTTGACAAATAAGCTAGACAAAGGTGAGTGGTATAACTATGTTTTAGACAAAGGATCATAAAAAGTACACTTGGATTGGTCTAAAAATGTAGGAAAAAAATTGGAATTCTATGCAAGAGTGTTCATGAAATAAAATTTGAAATGCTTTGGGCAATGTAACAATGCTATACTACCCAAAAGGTGTGATAAAAAGCTTGTTTCAAAAACTCCCTAAGGTAAAGATAATTTCTCATAATTTTGACAACATAACACTACCTTTCTTGACTTAAAATGTTGTGGTGTATAGACTTAAAGTGAAAGTGTTTAGCACGAAATGGCTTAAGTATATCAAGTGATGACAATGATTATGAGTCTTAAATGGCCTTCAACCCAAAATTGGAAATTAAACCTAAGTTCCCTCAAGTTTAGTGCAAATGGTGAACCCACTTAACACATCAATCCTATGAACTTGTAAAGGTGTAATTCCAAATTTAGATTATAAGTAAAGGACTTAAAAAATGTTGGTAAAGGTATAGACTCAATTGGGTAGCATAACTGTGCCAAAGTAGAGGATATGACTCTCAAGTTTTGATGAAATTTGAACAAGGCAAATTGATGATCTCACGTGGGTAGAATAACACCTCTTTGTTTAAAGGAAAATGAGGACCATGTGTTTGGTTTTGGATTATTTGTTTACACCAAGTTTTGACTCCAAACAAGACTTTAAGCTATGACAAGACCAACTAATTAATCACCCTTAGATCCTAAACTAACAAGGTTGCTTGGTATTGTTGAAATCCATCAATTACGTCATTTGAGAGGATTTTAAGTGTTCATCCAAAATTAAATGTGCATTAAATAGTAGGTTTTTTACACACACCCCTCTCAAATGATAGTACTGTGACATGGACCTTGAGGTGAACCTTGCACCAACAATACTTCCATGGCAAGTGGGGATTTGTCTAAAATCTAACAAGTTTATGAATGATCTAGGGGAATCAATTGTGCAATGACTTTCATGCCAAATAATGCAAAATAAAATCATGAATTTTGGGTCTGTATGACTTGGTTTGTTGCAAAAATGTCTAGTCCTTTTTATAACCACTACATCCTATTATTTGCTTAGTGTAGTGCAATGTCCAAATTGCCACTACATTCTGTGTATAGCTCCAAAGGAGTCAAATGAAGTCAATTCTAGGAGGTGAAACCCCTAGTTAAAGCTTCCCTAAAGAACTTGTGGGAGGTGATGAAGTCCCCCTCGTAAGCCAAGATGCATAAAAATAAAGAAAGCATGAAAGTAGAAAGAATTTAGGGTCATTTTCAAAGTCACCAAAACTTTGATGAGTTTTTTGGGAGTGCTTTAGATGACTTTCTTTCTAAGCCTTGGACTAGGCTACTTGCAATAGGAATGGTGCTTTTGATTCCAAGGGTTCCTTGTAGGGGACAAATGGAAGAGCATACATGTAACATTCCTCTTTTTGCCAAACAAAATTTGATTAAACAACTATTGCAAATAAGAATTGACAAGTGTGTTCAATTTTAAACCCAAAATGAAAGATTTGGTGGTGTTCATTTGACCCCTTGGTCTTAGTTTCAAACTATGAAAACATTCACCAAAAACATATAAATTCTTTGTTAAACACCTAAAACAAGGTTCCTAATTGATTTTTAAGCATGCAAAGGTGATTTAAACATGTTTTGAGAAAATGTTAAGCTTGGTCCTACAGAAAAATTATTAGCATGTCTTTTAGCTTTGAAGCTCTTTTTAGCTTGAAACAATGAACATTGAAAAATTAGCTCTCAGGTTTGTGTTTTTGGAAAAACACAGTGACTGATGTTAGTTATTACCACTGCCATCGATTACTCTGGCTAACTGAGATCTAACTAATGTCAGTTTTGTTGACTAGCATCGATTAAGTTAGGTAATCGATGTCAGTATTTTTTGCTAAAGTCAGTTACAGTGTAAAACTGTGGCAAGTAAAAATGACAAAATTAAGTTAGAAAATCAATTTGCAAAAGTTTTAAGGGTCCAAATAAATATTTTATAGTTGCAAAAGTATCTCCTTCAGGTGTGAGATGCATCTAATTCCACTAGGCATTCCATTATGTGATCTATGAATTTGACTCAAGAGAGGATGGTTAGTATGGTGTTAGTTCCAAAATGAAAACAAAATGAAATAAACACACTAATAACATAACATCTCTAGGCCTAGACACTAGGGAGAGCTTAGTTAACAGAAGCAAATGACAAACACAACTAGAGAGCAAGGAATGAAAACACAATAATTCCTTCACCTTCCTTGGATGCTCCAAATGCCTTTGTAATGGTGGCTTACTTGGCTTGTGCTCATGAATTCTTCATCAGAGGAGGCTTGGCTATCTCCTCTTCTCCTTGGCACCTTTGGCATGTGGCTTGGCTTGGCTTAGCATCAATTTGGCTTCGTAACACTAGTTGTTTGAAGCTTTTGGAACCAATCATGCATTATAACTTTGTAATAAAATAGCTTAGAAATGAAGTTCATGGCCTCTCTATTTATAAATTTTTGAGAATGTCTAGAATCAACCTAAACCGTCCATCTCAAGATTGAGATGTGTGGTTGAGGACTAATTCAATTTTTGGAATTAAGTTTGTAATTATCCTCATCATGACATTGGAAACATGGGCAATTAAGAGGCATGAAGGGCATCATGGAAGGCATTGATGAGGCATGGGAGGCATGAATCCTGATATTTGTGGCATTTATGGCCTAGGGATGTCTTCCAAAGAAATGAGGTCACTTGATGATGTAGATATTCAATATTTAGTTCTAAAAATAATTATTCAATAGGTTTCCATGGAATTATTAATTATGCCTTGATTAGATCTTAGGTATGATTAAGCACTTTTTGCACAAATTACCCAAATTGATCAGAATGTCTTGTTATTGGTCCAAATTTCGATTGGATTGGAATAGGAAGGTGATGTCAAATACGTTAGAACCCTATTCCCATTCAGGTTGTTACCAACAACAAATAATAAAGGCACATGTCTCATGCAAGAGGTTTGATAGGGAAGAACAATCTAAAGCACCCAAGTGCAAATTTGGCATTTTCACTCAGAATGAACTGATCAAATTTAGTTGGCTCATAAACTGCATTGCCTCATTTAAGGATACCCTGGCCAAAATTGGCACATGAATATGTTAGTTTCACATCATTTAACAAGTTTTTGTATTTTTAGACCAAATTGTGCATTTTAGGTGGAAATTGGCCAAAATCCTGATTGGAGGTTATCAGCAGCCACATTTAGGTGTCTAAAAGAATGTTTCAAGATCAATTGTCAAGCTTCAAGAGCTTGAGAAGCCTGATCATGTCATTGATCATTGCATGAAAAGAACTTGTGAGAAGGTATGATGTTGGTGGCCTGGTGAGATGGATACAAATAGGCATGAGTGGATGTTTTAGTATTCTTAATAATTCATATAATTCATTATAACACTCATGAGAGTCTCAAAGTGAGTCTATAAGGGTAGGACCTACAGACCTAGAATACAACTAGACTAGTTTTAGACCCTGCTTGACCTAATGAGGTGCCATGAGGTGTTATCAAGGCTTATGAAGGATGAAAATCAATGTTTTAGAATGTTATATGTTTATTTATATTATATATGAGGTGTTAATCACATGAAAAGAGGCTTTAAGGTCAGTTTTAAGACCTAATGTGGTTTGTAGGTCAAGGTCCAAACAAGCAAAGAGAGAGATGGTGACCAAATGAGGTATGAGTTTTAGATTTCAAGATAAGAATGAAATAAATAGTATTTTAATATGTATTTAATTTTTTTTCAAATATTTTGACCAATATTTATGTCAAAGTTTGCAATAAAAGGCAAGAAAAAGTGTTTTAACGTCTCTCATGTGCATAAAATGAAGGATTCTCAACTTGAAAAGAAATTTCAAGTAATCATTGGAATGTGTAACCTATGCATGTCAACCTAATATATTCATGATATATTTTTAAGGTTCCTATCTCAAATTTCCAATCACTAGTTTCTGGAAGGAGGGCCCATGCTTTATGAACAATCGTTAACACCAGAAATAATGTTAACCCTCTCTAAAACCCTAATAATGACTTGATGAGAAAGATATTGATCAAAATAGAATATAATTGGTTTTAATGGATATTTAAATTATTATAGGTTTTATTCAAATCTCCCAAGCACCTCCAAGTGTGATTGGTTTGTCAAGTGAGTGAGTGGACCTTACAGGAAAAACCTTATTTCTTAGAGATTTGTTGTAGCAGTCAGAGTTGACCAAGTCAAAGTTGATAAATGGATGAAGGTTGAATATTGAGACTTTTATTTGATGTACATGGTGTTTTTTGAGTAGGTTAAAGACCTTATGTGTGCTAAACTGGTCATGCAAGCTGACCTATCGCTAAAAGGCTTAATGGTGCAGATAGTGAGAAAACCAAGCAGAAGTGAGAAGTTGATTAGGGAAGTGTTATTATAGACTAGGGATAAATCCAATTACATGTATAAGTTGTTGAATATATTTAATACATGTTAATTTTAGATATATTTTTTGGACAATAATGTATATGATGAAATTGTTGCTCATAAGTTGACCTGTCTAGTGCAAATTAGATAGTGAATGTGTAAGATTATGAGATTAGTCTATAAGACCAATATTGTCACTTGAACATGGTATATTTATATCTAAAATTTATATAATTATATCATAATATCATCCACATGAATCATAATTCCATTAAAGTTTATACACAGGTGTTATAGGTCATTATCACCATGACTGTGTTTGAAGGTAAACTGGCTGATCTAGGTAAGCAAGTTAAAGTGATGAGTTGGAGGATATTTTCCATAATTTAATGTATATAATGCACATATTTTTTTTTGTGGTAATTTAATGACCTATACATTATTTTCATAATCCTATAATTTAGAGTAAGAGGTTGGAACATTGAATTCAAAATGGCTTGTATGACTGAGTGAAGTCTGTGAGAGAGAAGGTCAATAGATTGGTCTACAAGACCAATAGTTGTCATTAGTTATTGTGATATTTTTTATTTAGGTTGATATATGTATGTTTTAATATCATTTTCATGTATTTTAATACCTTTAATGTGTTCTTTTAAATTTTGTAAGTTCAATTTTTTATGACTGTGTTTTGAGGCTAGTTGGTAGTTATGAGTGAGCTACTTACAAAGAAGGGTTTGAGTCATTTTACCCTGAGTTATGAAGTATAATTTACATGTTGATGACAATAAGTTCATTTATATTATTTATATGTATTTTTTTTGAAAATTTGTGTTTTTTATTTAGTTTTTCAAGACAAACTTTTTGGGTATGCAAAAGCCTAATATGAACAGTACTAATGATGTGCTACAAGTAGTGGTTTGAGATAAAAAAGTGTTATGGATCCTATATTATATTATCATGGGTATATTGGGATGTAATATGAATTTTTTATCCCATTTAAATTTTTTAATGTTCTCCAAGAAGATCAAATGGTAATGTGTGTTAGGTAGGCCTAATGGGATTAGGTCTCCATGAGACTTAAAAGAGAGATAAGGCCTATTTGAGAAATATCAGAACTAAAGAGACTAAAATCATGTTTGATAAATGTATATGAGTCATCCTAATATTAATTTCATTGCTGATATAATAGGCTAAGGGTGTTTGGTTGACTAATAAGGATATGAACAAGAAACTTGTATAAATACTAGGAATTTTTAGGCCTATTTATGAGTGAAGAGTGTAAGTGAACAATAATATATATTATAGAGAAGAATGATGTATTTTAGACCATCATAATAAGATATAGTATCAGTGATGAACATTTTATAGAGGTTTTATATATGATAATCAAGGTCATTTGATCTAATCAATTCAAGAAAAGGGTTAGTTGAGTGAAGAAGGTTAGAGACCAGTTTTGAGAGGCATAGAAATGTGTGAAGAGGTGAAGAATGAGATCATAATATATTATATGAGTAACAAGGTATTATGAAGGTGATCAAGTGTTTTAGGTGGTTGAGTTGGTGCTGAGTCATCTAGGGGTTTTATGCTTCCTTGTAAGTACGTATTTGCTAAAGCCTAGCTAAGTTGGTGCTCCATGTGAAGTTGGTGCTTCACCAAATTTGATTTTTGTATCATATAATTGTATTCAATTTACATAATTAGTGGGTTTTATTACCCTTCAGGGTTTCCCACATATATATTGTGTTCACGTGTTTCATGATCTTGTGTATTGGTGCTTATGCTTCTCTAAATGATCTATGATTTCTTCAGTAAGGTTGTATAAGATATTTTTTGAAGACTAATTCACTCCCCCCACCTCAATAATTTTTCTTCCAACATTCAGTATCATATCTTAGTCTTTTGAAGCAAGTATAAAAGCCTAAAGGATATCCTAAAATCAAGGATGGCTAGTTAGCAAGCTTAAGGTGATTTTTATACCAGTAAGGATTCATTATTCAATGGATCTAACTATGCCTTTTGGAATTTAAATATGAATATATTTTGATGTCACAAGGATATGATATTTGGTAGTGATTTATGGATGGTTATATTGCACCTCTTATTCTACCAACAAATAAAGCAGGTAAGAAGGCTAGTGAAAACAACTCCAAGGCAATGAATGCCCTTATTTGTAGCCTATCAAAGATAGATCTTGTGAATTTAATGCATTATGTATCATCCAAAGATATATGGGACAAATTGAAGACCATCTATGAAGGAGACATCAAGGTGAATATGGCCAAGTTGTAGACCCACCGAAGATAGTTTGAAAGTTTGACGATGAATTAAGATGAAATAATTACATTTAACTATTCAAGGTTGATGAAGTTTTTAATGTCATTAGAGGATTGGGAGAAGAGGTGAATGAATCTACAGTTCAAAAATTCTTGAGATCACTAAATCTTAAATTTGACTCTAAGGTGTCTGCAGTAGAATAGATTCTAGAGTTGGACAAGATAGAGATGGATGGACTTCAAGTCATTTTGACTACCTATGAGATGAGAACTAATGAAGAAAGACCTCCCAAGAAGGAAGAATATTTCAAAATTGAGAAGAAGTCAAAATCCAATAATGTTAAGGATGATAAATCCTTAGATGTCGATGATGATCAACTGATAGCCATGTTTTCAAAAAAGTTGAGGTTTGGATCTGGTAAGTACAAAGGTAATTTTTCCTTGAAATGTTTCCACTATGGTAAGATTAGTCACTTTGCATCCAAGTGTCTTAACAAAGACAAATCTAAGCATAATAAAGAACATGATGAACATTATGGAGATTATAAGAATACCTATAACCCTGATAACAATAAGAAGGATTTTAGTAAGTATGAAGGCATAAAAGGAACTTTCAAGAACATAAGAAGATTCTATACTAAAGAAGATAACTCTTCTAATGTAATTGACTCAAGTGAATTTGATAATGATGATGGTAGTCATGAACTTGAACATGATAATAAATAAACCTTGTTTATGATGATATAATTAGATAATGAGGGTTGTTCAAGTAGGAAAGTCATTATGGTTGATGTGGAATCAAATGAAGAAGAAGCTGAAGTAGATCTTGAGGCAGAATTGGTAATTAACTTAGAGGAATTGAAGTTCCAAAGGAAAAATAATCACAAACTAAGATCATTAGTTAAGGACTAAGAGGATAAAATTGGCTTGTTTGAGGAAAGGTTGAGTAATGCTTCCAAGGAGTATGATGAGATCATAAATCAAGTAAAGGCACAAATGGAGGTATTCAATGTAAACCTAAAGGCTAAAGAGGAAGAATACATCAAGTATGAAACTAATATATAATCCTTGAAATTTGAGTTAAATCAAGCATCTAGTAAGGTGAGGACCTTTATAAAGTTTGAAAAGAGCAATGAGGTTTTAGATGATATCTTGAGTAGTCAAAATTTTACAAGTGAAAAGACAAGTCTTGGTTTTAAAGAAGCCCAAAAGGAGGCACCTCAAGTCAAGGAGAAGACTTTTGAAGACAAAAAAGTCAACATGAAATACCTATAAAATATCACAATGTTATAAGGTATGCCAATTCATTCAATGGTTACTATTTTGTGTGCAATTAGTTTGGTCATAAAGTAAGAGAGTGTATAAGACTCTCCAATAATGAGTACTCATGAGACTATGGAAGGAGTCATATCTCACATCAGTCAATAAGTATGTATAATGTGGTTTTCTATAGTTGTCATGATTTAGGACACATTAAAAGATTTGATCCTAACAACGTTAGATGGTTATCAAGTCAAAATAAGAGGTTTGAAGCCTCTAGAGTGTTAGAGAGAATACAAATGAATGTATGAAAACCAAAGATAATAAAGATGAGTCATGGTCAGTCGACAAGCTCAAGTGGACTGCTTGATATGATAGAGCATGATTCAAATGTAAAATTGAGTCAGGAATGCCTGTTGTTAGCCCACATTGATTATCAAATGATTGATGAAGAGATCAAGCCTATAGTGTCAATCAAGCCTAAAAGGGTATTGAAAGACATTCAATCACATGAGGGCATGGAGATATGGTAATCTCCTAAAATTTTAATGTTTTAATTCTCTATTAAAATAGGTGACTCTACTAGGCTTCATAGAGATACTATTTAGTTTGTAGAAGTATGTTAGATGCTTGGTTTGAGGGGGAACCATTCAGGTTTGTGATTGAGTTTGATCTGCATTGAAAAGTGGTCTTATAATCAAATTTCATTTGAAGCAGGTATACTTGGAGTAATGGGGATCATTTTTACTTAATGATTTATATTTTATATGTGCAAATAAGGTATGATTTTAGGTGAGAGATGTGGAAGACCCTTTGTCATTAATGTCGAAGGGGGAGAAAGTTCTAGAAGGGAGATAGACCAATTTTGGGAAGATGTGAGTAATTAATGATCATATCGAATAATTTTTTTTTTCCATAAATGAAAAATGGGGAGTTTTTCTAGAAGTGTTTTCATTGATGTTAAGGTGGATCTCATTTTATGTCAAGGTTGATGTCATTGATGTCAAGGTGCATCGTGTGAAGATGCATGGTGAGTGGTCTATGAGATATGAGCCATGTGACATGAGAGAATTTAAAGAAAACCTATTATCTATATATTAATATATAATTTAAATTCAACCTATTTATTCTTTTTATGTTGATGTCAAGGTTTAGCATAAGGTAAGCATGTTTGAGGACCAGTCCTTGAGTACAAGTTTCTTGAGAAGCCTAATCATAACAAGCATAGTCATATCATGAGCATGAAGAGGTGTGTGCAGATGTATTATATTATTTAAGTATTATTTGAGGCATGTGATAAAGGTTTATAATCATTAAATAATGTTTCAATATCAATTTTTGGGCTTCAAGAGCTTGAAATGCCTAATCATATCATTGGTCATTGCATGAAGAGACCTTGTGAGAAGGTATGATGTTAGTGTCCTGGTGATATGGATACATATATGCATGAATGTATGTTTGAGGATGATTAATCATGCATATGAGGTACTATACCACTCATAATAGTTTCAAAGTGAGCCTACAGGGGTAGGACCATTAAACCTAGCATATAACTAAACGAGTTCTAGACCCTGGCTGACCTAATGAGGTGCCATGATGTGTTTTCAAGGCCTATGAAGGATGAAAATTAGTGTTTGATAATTTTATAGGTTTATTGGTCATGTCTATGAGGTGGATAGCACATGAAAAGAGGCTTTAAGATCAGTTTCAAGACCTAATGTGGTTTGCAGGTCAAGGTCTAAGCACGCAAAGAGAGAGATGGTGGCCAAATGAGGTATGAGTTTCATATTTCAAGATAATCAATGAAAAATCAGTATTTTCAAAGGCATTTCATGTTTTTTTCAAATATGTTTACCAATTTTTAGGTCAAATTTTACAACAAAATGTAATAAAAAGTGTTTTAACGTCTCTTGTGTGCACAGAATGAAGGATTCTCAACCCGAGAATAATTTTCAAGTACTCATTGGCATGTGTAACCTTTGAATGGGAACATAAGTTATTCATGGTAGATTTTTAAGTTTCCTAGCTCAAATTTTAAATTATTAGTTTTTTGAATGAGGGCCTAAGCTTTATGAACAATCGTTAACACTAAAAATAGTGTTAACCCTCTCTAAAACCCTAACAATGACCCAATGAGAAAGACATTGATAAAAACAGCCCATAATAGTTTTTAATTTCTATGTAAGTGATTTTAGGTTGTATTAAACTATCCAAATCACCTTCATATGTGATTGGTTTGTTAGGTGAGTGAGTGGACCCTATAGGTAAAGCCTTGTTTCTTAGAGATCTATTGTAGCATTCAGAATTGAAGTCAAAGTTGATAAATGGATGAAGGTTGAAGATTAAGACTTTCATTTGATTTACATGGTGGTTTTGTATTAGGTTTCAGACCTCAAGTGTGTTAAACCATTCATGTAAGTTGACCTATCGCTAAAAGGCCTAATGGTGCAAACAGTGAAAAAACCATGTAAAAGTGATAAGTTGATTAGGGAAGTGTTATCATGGACAAGGGATTAATCCAGGTGCATGGAGAAGTTTTTAAATACCTTTAATAAATTTTCATGTTGTATATATGTTTTTCAGGTCATTGGATATGATGAAATTGTTGTTCATAAGTTGACCTATCTAGTGCAGATGAGACAGTGAAGGTGTATGGTTGTGAGATTAGTCTGCAAGACCAATATTGTCACTTAACCATGGTATATTAATATTTGTGAGTTATATAATTATCTAATAATATCATACACACACATTATAATTCCATTAAAGTTTCTTCATAGGTGTTATAGGTCATTATCACCATGACTGTGTCTGAAGGTAAACTAGCATATCTGAGTAGGCAAGTTGTAGTGATTAGTTGGAGGCCCTTTGCCCTAAGTTAATGTATCTGATGTACATGATATTGTTTTTTGGTACTTTAATGACCTATATATTATTTTTATAATCCTTAAAGTTAGTTTAATATTTTTTAACATTGAATTCAAAAAGGCTTATTTGACTGAGTGAAGTCTATGAGAGAGAAGGTCAATAGATTGCTCTGCAAGACCAATAGTTGTCATTAGTTGTGATATTTTTTATGAAGATTTATTTGATGATATTTTAATATAATTTTAATTATTTTAATACCTTTAATTTTTTACTTTAGTTGTCATCATTTCAAGTCTTCATGATTGTGTTTTGAGGCTAGTTGGTAGTTCTTAGTGAGCTATTTGCAGAAAAGCGTTTGAGTATTTTTACCTTGAGTTATGAAGTATAATTTACATGGTGATGACCCTAAGCTAATTTTTATTCTTTATATGTATTTTTTTTCCATGTTTTTTTATAAAATTTATGTTTTTGATTCAATTTTTCAAGATAGACTTTTTGGGTATGCATAGGCCTAATATGAACAATACTAATGATGTGCTCCAAGTAGTAGTTTGAGATAGAAAGTGTTATGGAGCCTAGATGAGATTATAATGGGTGTATTGGGAATTAATATTATGTTTTTATTTGTTTTAATTGTTTTAATTTTCTCCAATAAGATCAAAGGATAACATGTGCTAGGTAGGCCTAATGAGATTAGGTCTCCATGAGACTTAAAAGAGAGATAAGGCCTATTTGAGAAATTCAAAAATAAAGGGAATCAAATAAATTTGTATCCATGTATATGATATTTCTTAAGATTTATTTAATGTCTAACCTAAGAGGGTAAGGGTGTTTGGCTAAATAATAAGGATATGAATAATAAACTTGTAAAAATAATAGGCATTTTCAGGCTTATTTGTGAGTGAAGAGTGTAAGTGAATAATAATATATATTTCAAACTAGAAGGATGTCTTGTAGAAAATAAAAATAGGATAGAGAATAATTTACAAACATTTGACAGAGGTTATATATATGATAATCAAGGTCATTTGACCTAATCAAGTCAAGAAGAGGGCTAGTTGAGCGAAGAAGGATAAAGACCAATTTTGAGAGGGATAGAAGTGTGTGAAGAGTTGAGGAAGGAGATCATAATTTTTTGTATGAGAATTAAGGTATTATAAAATTTATTAAGTTTTTTAAGTGTTTTATTTAGTATTGAGTCATATAGGGGTTTGGTACCTCCTTGCAAGTGGGTGCTTGCTAAAGCCTAGTTGAGTTGGTGCCTATCTAGTTGGGGTCAGTGTTCCATGTGAAGTTGGTGATTCACTAAAGTTGGTGTTGGTATTATAATAATGTATTAAATTTTCATCATCAGTGGTTTTTCTTCTTCTTGAGGGTTTCCCACATATATATTATGTTCATGTGTTTCATTATCTTGTGGATTGGTGCTTATGCTAAATGATCTATGATTGCTTACGTAAGATTTTATAAGAAATTTTTTGAAGATTGATTCAACCCCCAAACCCCCCCCCCACTGTCAATCATTTTAATTCCAACAATCTTAATAAATAATAGTTAAAGGATCGGGTCTGATAGTTGGCTAGGCATGTTAACTATTTATTGAATCCAATCAAGGGTCTAATGATTCCCTAAGTGGATACTTCAACTTAGGTTATTAGCATGAGTAAGGAAGCAATATAAACCATAGTTAGATAAAATAGCTATGGGAAAACCCTTGAAACCTAGGTTGATCAATTTCTAGTGGATGATTTGAAGTATATTGAATAAATGATCAAACTATATGAAAATATCGATTCAGAGCATGTTAAAATTGATCTAAAAATTAAATTTCATGAAAATGAATTTAAGTTATGAGAAAGAGTGAAAGGAGACATTGAGGAGATGTCTACCACTAATGCGTAATTGTTGGTCAAAGATAGACTTTTTGACAAAATATAACATGATCTCTCTTATGAATGGCTGGAGTGCATCCTCCAGAAGTTAGAAATTTTAAATAGGGACATAGAAGAGCTAGAGAAATAATCTCAAATTGGGGGATAGAAAATTGCTGAAATTTGTTCCAATGTGGGAAGTGTTCATATTGACTTGCTCAAGGAGAATGGTTCCAATTAGCATATTGTGAATGAAATAAAAGATAAATCTAGAAACATAATAAAGGATTTATTCAAATAAATTTAGTCCAATGCATCATGCATGACCATGCTCAATGAGATATATGTATCTCTTGAAGAGATAAATTCCCAATTGGTTGAGTTGTTAGAAGTCCCAAATTTAATGTTGCTAATATATGATAGATGGATAATATTCTATAAGCATGCGATAGTTCCTAAGGTAAATTCAATCATGAAATTAGTGATGAATTTCATGATATTCAATATATCTAGGGACAAACTAAAGGCCACCATTCAGTCATCTCCTCCATCTTCATATCCATCCAAATCATATCCTATTCCAAGAAAGGTTTTCTAAGATGTTCACAATCACTTTTCTATTTTTTTCCTTTTTTTATTTCAAGAAAGTTTTATTTTTATTTGGTAAAAATATTAACATAAATGTAAAATAGAATTGGACAAAAGTGAGAATATGCAAGGTCAATAATGGAATATGAAAGGTCAACTCATTCCATCCTATCTGTATAAATAGGATAAATGGCTATTATATGAGGGTTATTTGATGCTCATTGTAATTTTTTTTAAATAAAAGAATAATGAGTCTTTGTGTTCATTTTTACAATGAGGAACATAATGGAAATTCCATAACTTTGTGTCTAGTATTTTCTTTGTAGATGTGTGTTTTTCATATGTTGATGCATATCCCTCAACTATCAAGCAATATTTTTTTATTTTCAAACTAGCATATCACTTTTAGAATTCCTTTACATCATACAAGGGATGAAATTTATGTTTACCCCTTCACCTTATTTTTATTTTTGTTTCAGTGGTTGAAAGTAATAAAACTAATACTCCATTCAACCTATAAATATTTTAAATATATTTATTTCTATTTTTCATGTTTTTAATAAAGGGTGACCTCTCTTCCAAATAGATGAGAGACTTTTTGTCTCCTTCACTATTGTGAAATAAAAGTACCAAATATTTTACCAATAGATAGTAATATTGTTTGAGTTCAGGTGGAGTCCCATGCATGATCCAAGAAATGTTTATTGTGCCAACCTTATGAAAAAAATACATTCATTACCATTTGGAGGTATTTGACACAACCAAAACATTCAAATTCCCCTCCCTACTAGCCTATATGAGCCTCTATAAAAATATGAGAAGATTGTCCCTTCTTCCCATAGTCATAAATGATGTTATGGGCAATCAAAAATCAATCACTACATGGACTAGCCTTCTTGATCTATCACAAAATAACTCTTATTATACCTTTGTTGACCTCTTTCTAGCTCCTATGCTTGTTTTTGTAAATGGTCAATCCTAGTAATATTTTTTTGATATTACAAGGACAATTTAAAATTAAAATACAAAGGATACTAGTTTTTATTTAAGGATTTGAGCATTTTAAGATTGTAGGGGTTTAATTATTAGGTATTCCATCTATTAATATACATAACATAAAATATTTTCTTTGTGGAATTATTAAGATAATAGATTTAACTGACTAACATCATGGGAATGGTAAAGGAAAGACTAGATTTTATACATCCCATGTAACTACTTTGATATTACCTCAATGAAAAAAAAGGGTTATATTAATTTTGATTCAAATTTTAAGGAGCTCAACTTGAGTCTAGAGGATGATATATGAGTGTTTCCATAATGACTGGTGAGATTAAAAAACTATGGAATTCAAACATGAGTTGAGCTGGAATATGATAAATGTATAAATACCTATGAGGAAATTGATGAAGGAGCTAAAGGCTAATGTTCAGAGGCTACTACATCATAGAGGCATTATATAACTAATTCTTGGAAAAACATTTACACAAAGGTAAGGGACAATATCCTATATTTTTGGATTCCATTGCATTTTTTTGGAAACTTGAAAGCGAATTTGAAGTGGAAAGAGGAAATTATACAAGCATGATGGAAGTTCAAGGTAGAAATTAGAAATATCACCACTCCATAAGCTGAATTAGATATAGATTATAAACAATAAAATATATATGAAGAGAATAAAATAATCTCCTTAGAGAACTCAAAATCATCAATGATGCAGAATGATCCCAAATTTAATCCATATTAACTTCCAACTAGTTAGAACCTAGAAGGCTTAAAAAATCTTACTATGGACCTAGAGAAACTTTGATGGATGAAATGGGTTATAAATGAGGAATTTTGGGAGAAAAAAGTAGAGAATACTATCAGATTTAGAGAGAGTAGTTAAAAATAAGTAAACATTGAATAGATGGGTTTGATATTAGAAAGAGTACAATGGTATTTATCTCTCGCTCTTATCAACCCCAAGACATTTCCCCTTCTATGTTATATATTATTTATAAAATGCTAGAGGGTTAAATCCAATAAAAGAAATAGGCAAATAAACAAGAATAGATGCCACAAATTAAGTTTGGTGTCTAGGTTTCTACTCAACCAATAAGTTCAAATGAAAAGTAGTATACTGTAATAGATATGGCCTCCACTTTGAGATAAAAATAAAAGTGAGTGATAACAAGTAGCCTAAAGTATATTAAAAAATTAAATTTAGTGTGGAACCCCATGATCAATACATAAAGGAAGTACAGTTTCCCCTAATCAACCTATATCTATATCTCAAAAAAATCATGAGAAACCCCTCTTTCTGTTACTCTTATTGGGGAAACTAAAATTATAACCAATTATGTCATTATTTCCCCTGTGTCATATATATTTAATCTTGATTCATTAGACTCTACACTAGTGAGGACCACTATTGCTCCTTTTATAGTGTCCTATTTTCTCCTTCTACCACTTCTCTTGCACTTCACCTTCCACATCATAGCCATCGACAATTAAGGCTCAAAAATAAATAATGGATTTTAGTAGCCTAATCCTCCATGCCTCTTATCCAATTTTTATCCATTCACCTTCATCTCAAGATTATAATTTTAAATTTACCTCTTATACATTGCCTTTCATTTAATCAATAACATCATTATTCCAAGGCATAAATAAAACCCCTCAGCTATTGATTGATTTCTGAAAAGCAATGTAGGAATAATAATACAAGATCAATGATACGATGACAAGAAAGAGTTCAAAATATCAACATAGGATGCAACTACAAGGGTTATGACCAAATATGTTACTCAATAATAAATAATGTACTATCACCATATGGTACCTTCTACAATCAAGCTTGAAAATCATGTTGTCCCTTTTGATGATCAAATGTGTAAAACTATGATGGATTATTTACAATCCCAAGTAATTGAAAAACATAAAAAAAAATTAGGAACATTCACACATGATAATATTTAGCCACATAAGTGTTGATGATAAATTAAAAATAGGGAATAGATTGTGAATGAGCTCACTAAGAATCTTAAGAAGGCCAATAAAAATATCAAGATCCTAGAGGGTAATATTAAATAATTAAATATTTAATTTGCCAAAAATGTGAATGAATCATGTATTTTGGAGGATATTGATAAAAATAACAAGCTTATAGATGAGAAGTCTTCATGTTTATAGGAGACATGCCAAATGAAATAACGAATTGATCATTTGAAAAATAAGCTAAGTGAAAAATAAAAAAGACATATGCTCTTAGGCTAATCAGGGAAGTGTTTAGGGTCTATTTGGATAGTATAGCTAAAGACACAATATGTATTTAGAATGTCCTTCAATTTATCAATATTATTATTTCCTAGAGATAGGAAGTTCAAAAATATGTGGACAAGGTCCTCCAATCTATTAACCCATGGCTTGTAGAGGATAAAACATTTAAAGTTAGCCTAAACATGATGTCAAAGGATTAGTTATTGAAATGATGCATCAAGGAAAAATTAAATACAACCAAGAAATAAATTGATGTGTTATCAATGAAGGATAATATGAATTGTTTCCAATCCCAATTGATCATTCTAAATAAGAAAGTACTTGTAATGAGAGGATATATTGATCAACTTGTGTTGTAGGTCCTGCACTCTCCATTTGACAAGAATGATACAAGTCTTCCACTTGATCACTTTTCTAAACTACAAGAGGAAAAGAATAATGGTGAATCATAATTCACTATCTAGCATGTAAGGCCCATGCATCAATATGTCGAATGTATTATCAATCCAATAGCCATTCTAGAAACCCATATTAGCTAATCAATCTAAAATCTACAAGGATTTTCTTATGAGGGTACCATTGAGGTATAAAGGTTACATAGAACATTAAAATCCATGTGGGAACCAATAAGAGAGGAATGGAAGGAACTACAAATACCAATAAAGACTCTATATCCTAATCTATAATGAGTTTAATTCACTTTTCATTAAATTATCCCCTAAAAGTCACTATGAAATATAGATTCAAAAATGTTATATTGAGGGTTTGTTTTTACCTTTAATATTAAGAATATTATTATTAAACATAGAAGATTAAATGAGGATGAACTCTTGCTCATCAAAGTGATTCATAGTTCATTCAATAATTACCCAAGAAACATCAAGCTCTAAAAAGTCCTTTTTAGTTTTACTTTCTTATTTTTGTATAAATATTGATAACACATAGATGCCTCCTGAATTTTTCCACCGAATCCTAAAGGATACACAACCTTTAATTGTATAATGCAACCCTTAATACTACCTTGTGATGATACATTTTATTTTTCTATAATCATATAATTTAGAGTTTCTCACTACCTTAGTCAATTTTAAAAGAGCCTTGAAATAAATAAGTATGAAGCTTTCTAGTGGGGATATTAAGTCACTAGAACATATTCAATCTAATTGTGAGAGTTGATTTAATGTTAGATAGATATCTCAAGTTGTCTTAGCTTATTGATATTGACAATATGAATTATTTTTATTAAAGTAATGACATCAACAAAGGAAAGGGCCTCACATCATCATATCAATCCTCCTAACAGGAATTTTTGGCCATTCAATTTTCCTTTTTAAATATCAACATATTATCTTTGAAAGTCTCATATTTCTGGAACCACAACCTTTTATCACTAATATCTCACTATCAGATCTCACTAGGACAAATAAAATGAGAAAAATGAATATATGGGCCTAAATATCATGCCATGTTATCATCATGGATCTAACAACTTGATCTATTTTTAAAATGGATGATGATGTTAGTGATAAAAAGTGCCTCACACCATCAAAGTAAGATTCCTAGCACTAATCTTAAGTCAGCATATTTCTAGATACAAAATCATATAAAGGAGTGGAGAAGGCTAAAGAATTAAGTCTACATGCCAAGGGATGATTTTAGTAATCTAGTAATGTCATTAGTATGAAAAGGATCCATAAAAATTATTCCTTGCTACAATAGTATCTAAAATTAAATAAATCAGGATAATCAAACTACCTTTTGTAGATAAATTAACAAGCCTCAATTCTAAGAATTGACAAGATGAAACATGAACCCTATTCCAACCAGTTAATACATATAACTATGATCCCATAAAAATAGGAAGACAAAGTGGTTCATTTATTAAATGGCATGCATGGAAATTCATGAGTTGAGAGAGGTTATAACTACATGAAACAACTAGAAGTTTGGAGGGAAAGTATGTAGCTTGATGATATTATTAACTTTCATATTTAGAAGTTTGGAGAGTTTAATTTATTTTCTATTGACTCCAAAAATTAGTTAAGTCCCAAAAGACCAATGTGCATAAGCATAGATTGGGTGATAGAATATAAACACAAATAAGTTGAGGATTGGTGTGCATAATCAAAATAAATCCTTACATGCACATCTAAAATAGACCAATTAGACAAATTCAAGCCATATAATTCCATGTTGGCATGTGCTAAAAAAGATGTTAGGATCTAGACAAGCAACCACGTGGACCTAGGAACCATAGCAGTAATTTTATGGGAAGATGATGGAAGTGATGATAGGGGATCATGTCAAATAGTTATGAGGTAACAGTTGAAAATGGTGAGGTAGTTAGACTCGAGCCAAGATAGCCTTCATGTTTAATTTAAGACTGGCACTTAATAGGGTCGATGATAGGTTCATATCGGTGAACATGAGTGTGAAACAGATCACTATTATGAGTTGGTGATTTGTTCTTGATGATAGAAGGTGTAGCTCTCTTCAAACATATATATACATATAAAATAAAATTCAAAATTACCTCATAAACTAAATCATTGAAATATAATATGAAAAACTAAAAATTAAATTATCAATTTACCATGCCACCCATGCTAATCATTTTGACATAACTAGAAGACATCGTCGAAGGATTCTGCATAGACTATTATTTTGTGCATCAACTATTTTCGTAAGTATATAGGATAATTAAAAAATACACATCTATATTTACAATTAAACATTATGTAATATGTAACTGGACCATGTACCTCAAAGAGTTGTTGTGTAGATGTAATTGCAATAGAAACACCTACATTTGTTCCCTCTAAAATAGACGACGGAGTGTCTTCTATGGTCATCAACTGAACATACAAAATATCATTATCAATCACTTCAAAATTCACACACACATATACAACATATATGTACAATGAAAAATAAAATTAACTAATCATTATAAATTACCTCCATATAGGTATAAATTTAAAGTGCACTTTGAGCAACAAGCATGCTCATTTGGACTCCACAAACATATTACAACATAAAAATAGTTCATATACATCAAATTACCTTTTAAATTATACAGATATTTTAAATGTAACAAATCTAACATTTTTTTAATAAGTAAAATATTAAACATACCTAGGAAGTCTTATGCAAGTTAAATGGATGAAATGTAGATTGCTAAAACATAGAAATGTCGATATCATCTAGGCCTATGGAAAAACCACTATGAGTGGATTGCATTAAATCCTCCTTGTCCTTATCAGGTCTAGTACATGTAGTACCACAAGATTTATATAAGTGACATCATTGGGTAGCAATGTTAGATGAAACCTCACCACGTCCACCCTCCCAAGTCCACCCTCCCCGAGAGGAAAATGAGAAACCTAGATTGTATGCTAGACAAGGGTGTCAGTAAGCACCTTAAGCACATGCAAGATATCAATATCTACATTCTCCTTGAATGTAGAGGGTAGTATCTTTGGAGGATGGGGTTTGTCAACACATGATCTCACTATTTGATTAATTGCATGTCGTACTTCTAACCTATCCTATGTAGAGCCCTTTCCCCTACCCTAGAAATCTAAGAAATCAAAATAATTTTAGATTTCATTCAACAGAAACTCATAGTACAATTTTATTAGAAAATAAAGTGTGACCTCATTATGGTTGCAAGGTGAGTGATCAAAGACCATCCACCATCGATCACAAATTTTTTTTTGAGAAAATCATGAGTGTACCAATGGATTGGAATCAATTTGTTCATCATAGTAAGTGGCACACCAATCTTCCCATTAATGAATAGGGAAAAAAATTGGGGTTTGGTTATGTGTTTATTTTTCACAATAGCTATTGAAAATTTGTTAGAATAGTATGTCCTACATCTATTTCTATCATCATCCCACCTATCAATTTGACTTGTTAATGACTCAACGTGATTTACTAATATCTATAGTGTGTTTGTCAGGTACATTTGGTGGGGGATGTTTGAGTGTGGATCCCTTAATAACCTAAATAGATTCTCAAGTTAGAGTTTATTTTCTATTATGTGGCTTGTTAAATCCTCTTGACTACCTTGGGGGCTTGAGGAACTACAGAAGGGTTAGGAGGGTTTTATGAAGGAGGAGGGTTAGGAGAGTTTTGCATGTGAGGAGGGATTAGAGGTTTAGGAAGGATAAGAGGGTTTTGAGTGTTAGGTTTTGGCACATTAGTTGATGAATATTGAAGATGTATGAACTAAAAAACATAAAAATAAAAATAATTTCAATAAAAATACAAAAATATTCAAAAAATAGGGTCTAATTGCACTAAAACATGTTGGCTTACCTCTACTTCAGTGTGTCATTATCGTATTGAAGGATGTGTGGCTCCAAAATATGAAATTTTGCTTGCTCAAACTTTATACTCTAAAATGTGGGTTTGGTCTTCCTTCTTTTACTCATAGTTTCTACTGTGTGAAATGCCAAATGATTTGTCTTTCATGTTTTTTATTGTATAAAAATCATGTACACCATTTTTTATTATACATGGTTTAGCCTTAGTAACCATTGAGGATAAGTTCAAGAATTGCATACGCGTTTCTAATAACTACATATGCAGAATAGTTATTAGGGGGAAAATATAATTATATCTATTTTTTGGCCCCTAACTTTATGCACACACCCATGTATGTTGAATCTATGAAGTGTAACTAATGCGATGGGTAGTATAGGTTCAATTAATATAGGAATTTTGATTTATCTATGGACCATCCATGATAACCAACACATAATGAGTGATGATAGCACATCACTTAGCTAGTGTCCCACAACTCAGGGCAATGATAGCAGTAGTGATTCTAGGTCGAATATATTATGGAAAAATCACAACAGTGCTCCTATTATATTAGAATTAGAATTTATAGTGGGAAGAGAGGGAAGGAACTATCTAGGGAAAGAGATATGAGCCTAAATTTTTAATCCATTTTGTTGTCTTACATGAACTAGAGGCTCCTAGACTAAATGAAAACTAGGCTAGAGACAAGAAAAGAAATGTAATTAAGTTTGATTTTATCATTTTACATCTAATTAGGCTTAAATTCATGTTTATGAGTATATGTGATGCAATTTTATTTGGATCTATTTATTCATACTACAAGGACCCCACTTTTATAGCATATTTATAAACCATCTTCTTGGGTTTAATTTTTATAAATACATTATTATATATTTTATAGTTCTCAATATCTTTGGATGAGGGATCCCAATTTTATAACATATTTGCAACACCTCTTACAACATATATGTTTTTACAACATATTATTGAATCGTTAAAACATTAAAACATACCTATTAAGATTTTAACTTGGATGGGCAAGGAAAAATACCATCCACTTTACCACTTGAGCTATCTCTCATCCACAAGTTCAATTTTTTTTGAAGTTCCTCTTAAAAATTAACTAGTAAATTTTCAACACTTTTTGTGTTAGATTTTCAAAATACATCAGGGATAGACAAGATAAATTAGACCTCAACAAATTATTTTAAGCTTGAATAAGCACTAAACCTAACAAATAAAAATGCTCTAAATTTAGTTTTTTTTTCCTAGAGTGATGCATGTTGCATCAATGTTTTCCTTAATGCATAATGTGTCATTGTCTACATCAAAAACATGTAATATGGATCTTTACCAAATTCAATCCATTTTTAACCTCCTAAAAATGGATTTTTTATAATTATATTTTGGTCTATTTTATTTTTCACTTGGTTCTAGCTTTTATCTAGATCCAAAATTGGTTCTGGAACATAATAGGAGGTCCAGTCTCCTAAAAATAAATGTTGAGATTTAGCCAAGATTTTTTCAACCTTAAAAACCCTTATCTATTAGGTAAGATACAAACTTAAAATCATAAATCCCATCTTAGTTTAACATCTAATCCCACTATAAAATAAAAAAGAAAGCTTTCAGCAAAAACTTAATGACTATTCAAACTCAACCTTTGATTCAACATTTTGCTGCCAATGTTCGTCTGCCCCTCTGTTGGAAAGCAGTGATTCCATTGTCTATTGAGCCTCCATTAATGGAATAATTATATTTTGGTTTATTAAATTATATATATTTATTGGATTAAAAACTTAATGAAATTCTAATTTATAGCCATTAAGGGAGGTCATGTAAGTTCTCTTATGTATATCAATAGTTATTGAAATAGGTTTATAGTTAGTGTTAATCACTACACTAATTAAACACACTATAAATGGGAATTTGAAATGTAGACATATTTATAATCATCTAGTCCCAGTGTATCACCCACTTCTTATATAAATTGAATGTAATAGACCTTCAATTATGAAGATTAATAATACATCTTCAAATATACATCATACCAGTCCTTGTCCAAAGATTTGAATTCTAAGTGTACATACTTTTCCTCATAATTCCTCTTTCAAACCCCACATAATTTAACCAAGATTTCAACCATACACAATCTAAAATCTCTCACATTTGAATTAAATTAGAAGTTTATTTTCCATCATTTTGAAAAATAAACACTAATATTAACATTAAAATTAAAGTCCATTTAAAGCAACCAGCAGAAGGTCTCTCCATTTAATATATATTTATTTTAATTTAGATAATTTCAAAATTTATGTGAAATTGGTGAATTATAGTTAACACAAGTTATGCTCACAACACACACATGGAAAGATAAAGGGATGCAAATGCAAAAAATGGAATGAAGTAAATTATTACAACCACTCTGATATTTTTATGCAAAAAAATGTGAAAATAGGGGAAATTAATTGTAGTTACAATCCTAAGAATTGGTTAAACTTGAGCATATGTATGATAAAAAACTTTATTTATGAAAAATAACTGAAAACATAACCAACCACATGATTTAGAGTAGTGGACAATCATAAAAATGTCAATATGAAAGATGGGTCATAATACTATAGTAAGGTCCTAGAAGAAAAGTCCTCATTTTTCTTTGGGCCATCATCCCCTGATATGAAATAGTTCATGAATTTGTATGGCATCTTTATGCTCAAATTATTTTTCTTCAGAATCACTATTGTCATATCCCACAATATTTTCCTTCAAAATTGAAAATTAAAAAAACATGTATACATTGAAAAAATAATGTATAATATACCCCACAAAACTAATTAAAAAAATCATATACACTACAAAAACAAAAACAACTTCCACCAAAAAAAAATGCATAAAATTTTTTTGTTGTAGAATTATGTGGGAAACATTACAAAAAAAACCTCTATTCAACACAAAAATTTGCTAGAATGACTAAAATTTTAATTGACTAGATGAACATCTTAGGTGTTATGACGAGTTGCAATTGTAAATAGCTAACATATGTTGATCTTAATCTATATTAAGTGTATAAGATGGTTTTTAAAATTTTTTGAAGTGATTAGAATGCTGTCATATAAAATTTTCTCTTCTAGTTAAGACCATGTTTTCATATATTTTTCACCAACCAAAATTACAATACCTTTTTGAGAAGGATAAATTAAGGTTAGTGAATGATTTTTCCCTATACTATTTATTCCCAATATATATTTCATGATGGAAGTTGGTGATATTAACAGTTTTCTCTTTGGACTAAATTTGAACATGAATGCACATTTTTTATGCTCTTATTTCAACTTTCAACCTTTGCATTTATAATACTAAATGACATATATTCAAAAACAACTTATAAAATTATGAGTAATTGAATCAAAAGTAACCAACTAAGAACTAAAAATTACAAAAAATATCTTAGATCTCAACCCAAATTCATTGATTTTCTTTGTCTCCTATAAATAGAAGATATCTAGTTAATTTGATTGTGTAGAATAATATATTAATGCATCCATAATGTTAAAAAATCTCTATGCAGATCAATTAGGAGTGTCAAAAAGAATCTATGACTGCATAATAAAGTGCATTGCAAGTTATAATCACTTCCATTAGTAAATTCACAAGTTTACCAAAAATGTCACTACAAGAATGTCATCAATTATGGTTGAAAAATAAGATATGAAAATTTTATAAGTAAATTTTGATTTGTACCATGGGGATAAGGACCAAGTGTGTGGGGGACAACCTTGCATTAGAGATAACACATGGTTATGAAGAGTGAATGTACTTAGTGAAATTCAAAAAAGCAAAAAACACACATTCAATTGGAGTGGAATTATGATACTTTTAGGAATGAAACTTCTATTCAATTTGGATGAATATGGAAGAATACATAAATGTATAATGTTTACAAAAAGGATAGGATAATAATATCATGTGACTAGTAGGGAATGGAACACTTCTTGTAATTTTCCTAAACTGAGGGTTTAAAATACAATGCATGTGAGACAAAGTAGATACACAACATGATATCTATCACTACAATTTGTATGGCATTGACCTTAGGTTGTATGCATATGATACATATTTATACATAAGATACAAGAAGTAGTTACAATTGTTATCAGTTACAAAAAAGACGAGTGCAAGTTGATTCATCTTCCTTGATGGGCGATAGTTAAACTTCTAGGCATGTGGTGGATAACTTCCAATTGGATAATGAACATGTTCCATATTGAAAAGTACCACATGGAAATCCATGCATTAAAATCAAGATAACATGTGGAAGTGTTGCATTAAAGTAAGTGTAAGTGCATAAAAATGGTGATAGACTTGGCATAGAAGGAAAAGATGTGGGAATGTGAGCAAGCATTAGTAGGTTAAGTTGTGTATAATTTCAAGATGAGAGGTGTGTAGATTTCACAGGTGTACAAATGAGAAGTGTATGATATGCAAGGGATGTACATAGATCATTCACCCTTTCTTAAAGATAAATATTCTTCATTGCATCCTTATTTAGTTTTAGGAACCACACAAGAAGTTGTTGAGAATTCTACCACTTAGCTTAATCAACATATTTCCCCACATTGACCACTCTAAAAACTTGATGTGTGTCATGGTAGGTGCACGTGTTTTCCACCTTAATAATATAATCCTTACTTATATGATGAAAGTGTTCAAGATTGAGATCATAAGGATGGTGTATCATTTTTGGCTCAATAAATGGAAGAATATAAGGTTTGAAGGGTTACACAATGAAGATTGGGTACATGCCAAAGTATGAAGGCAGATCAAGAATAAATGTGTTCTCATTGGTTACACAAATAATGGTGTAAGGACCATACTACAAAGTCTTGATCTTCTGGTGTGGACCTTTGAAGCACTCTTTCTAAAGGTGTAGATGGATTTTTTTCCAACTCAAAATGCATGAGATGTGTTATGAATGTCATGACACTCCTTTTACTTTGCTTGGTTGAAAGAAAGGATATATTCACCCTGATAATGAAAAAATTGTATGTGATGCAAAAAATTCTCATATTTTTCCAATTTTTGTTCTTATGTGCATGATTCAGTGTTAGCTAGTGCATGTTAGGAGCTATCTAGATGTGCCACAAGCTGAAAACCAATACATGTTTAGGATGGACTATGCCCCATATAATAATGAATGGATATTTTGTAGGCATGTTAAATATACAAAATATTTTTATCCCAGGTGTGAGCATGTGCATGGTTTTACATTTAGAGAAGATGAAAAAGTGTTCAATTGACAAGTTCTATTTTCCCATCTATATATGGATGAAATTCCATCAAATGATCAAACAACATATCGATAAAGTCCCATAGTGCTTTCCAAAAGTGACTCATAAAACATGGATCTCAATTGGAGATAATGGATGTAGGGAATCCAAATTAAACTCAAACACAGTCGAAGAAGGCTTATGCAGTACCAGTTACATCATTGTATTTCCTTAAAAATACCATGATAACCATATTTGATAACTTATCCATTATAACAAACACAACAAAATGTTGGTATTTACTCACAAGTAACCCAATCATGAAATCCATGTTGATAGATTCCCATGGCCTAGATATAACTAATAGTAGTGTGTAAAGTCCTAGCTTCATATTTGTGGATTTAGATTTTGGCTTTCCATGTCCATGTGCATGTGTATCTAGTAGATGTGTGAATGCAATGTAACTATAGTATTTATCACATAAAGTGTCATGATCTCTTGATGTGAATGTGCCTCCCATGTAATTCATTGGTGAGGTGTGCCACCAGGAACATAGTGATGCCCAAGATTTTAGATAAGTTGCTAAAATAATAATAATTGTCAAACTTGTTTACCTTACACAAGGCTAGCATAAGCATTTGTGAAGTCCTGATCAGTTGAGTCGAGGGATATGTAGTCTTCAAAGTTTTGGCCATGCATGTCTATCACTTTGATGAGTGTGTGAATTAGTGGTCTACTAAGTCAGTATGATTCCTTTTTATTCTTCCCTTTATTTTTATTGATCACAGTATGGAATTATTATAGGTGAGACATCCATTTCTTATGGCACACATTCTCAAATTTTTTCTATGTCTGTAGAAACTGAAGTGGCTTATGATTGAAATGAACAATTGTCTCCTTCCCTAAGATGTAGTGACACTATTGCCTAATTTATTTCACAATAGAATAAAAAAAAATTCACAGGTGGAGTACCTTTTCACCATGTCATTGAATGTATATGAATAGTTTACAACTAGATGTCCATGTTAATGAGTATTACATTGAGTGCATATTTAGATGCATCAGTGTGAAGTGTTAAGGAATTAGCAATGTTAGACATTTTGAATATAATCATTATGCAAAAGTATTGATTTAGTGCCTCAAAATTACATTTGTGTTCATGAGTCCAATCAAACTTGGATTTTACATGTGTTAACTAGTTGAGTGGCTCAGATATGTGCAAGAAACCAAGGATAAATTTGTGGTAAAAGTTTATGAGTCCAAGAAAAATCCTCAATTCTATGATACTATCTGGTTTTTTCCAATCCTAGATCACTTTGATATTTTATATATCTACATGAATTCTTGCATGGCCAATTATGTATCCTAAGTACTGGATTTTCATAGTGCCAAATATACACTTTGCTAAGTTGAATTGAAACTTGTGATTATGTAAGGTGTATAAGATGCATGTTATATATTCCACATGTTCGTCCCAAGTATTGTTGAAGATGAGAATGTCATCCAAGTAGATAATGAAAAATGATTTGATGAGTTGCTTGAGTAAATCTTCCATCAAGCGCATAAAGATTTTTGATACATTAGTTAGGTTGAAAGGCATGGCCATCCATTTGTGTAATCCTTATTGTGTCTTAAAGGTTGTCTCCTAAACCTCTGCAATATGGAATGGAACTTAAATTCAATTTTGGAGAAGTATTTTTCACCTATGAGTTGGTCTATAAGGTCATCAATACACAATAGTGGATATCAACTCTTCACTATGATTTTTTTGAGTGTATGATAGTCTATACAAAAATGTTAAGACCCATCCTTCTTGGGTGAGAGAACTATTAGACTCCCACAAGGAGAATAATTGGGCCTGATATTGCCCTAATCAAGGATCTCTTGTATTTTTTGTTAAATTTCATCATTATCCAAAACTAATTTGTGATACATAAGGAAATTTGGAAGAGGGTATCCAAGGACCAAATCAATGTGGTTATTTATTATCTAGTCTGTTGGGAGGCATTCAAGTTCTATGAAGACTTCATTTTGTTTCTTTATTAAAATTTTGAGTTGTTTTTGTTGTGACCTAGATTATGTAGTTTGAGTTACCAAATCTTGATTTATCTCTTGAACAGGTGTATCAAAACAAACCATGAACAACATGAATTTTTACACATTTTAAATAAATTTTTGGCATTACATGGTAGATACCAAGGTGACTTTCATCATTTTAGATGGTTCCAAGAGGTTGAAGAAGAAATATTTTATGTGAATGGTCCATTTTTGTGGCTTAGATTGATATGTAGCTGCATGATCATACAAATACATATTTCCCAACAATATGTCACAGACCTCCAAAGGTGTGTTGTCACAAGTGATGGTGTCCTCCATAGGCTTGACTTTGTAGTGGAAGGTGCATTTTCATTAGACTTGTATATCATTCCTTTGTTGAAGTTACCACAATGAGTATGGATTAAGATGCACAGTAGTGGTAAGGCCAATATGTTGTGTTGTGGCTTATGCAATGATGTTATTTTGGCTATAACTATCAATAATGACATGAAGAGGCTAATATTTTAAAAATAAATTGGTGTGTAAAATGAGTTTACACTCCTCAAATACATTTTTTATAGTGATGTTGGTGATTAGACAAGTATCATCTAGATTAGTGTCATTCATCTATGTGGGATTGATGTAGAATGCATAATCAAGGATTACAATGCATGGAATTTGGAGTCATAATGGGTGTGCAAACAATGATAATGGCACCACTTATCACCAAATTTCTCCTTGCCTTTGTCTAAATCAAAAGGTGTAAGAGCCTTTAAGTTTCATGTGACCTTTTTAGGCTACTCTTCTTTTTTATAAGTGATTTGCTTATGGGCAGAAGTTTGTGATGAGGAATTTTGCATGGGTTGGCTATTGTACACGATGTTGGATGAATACATGAGACACTGCTTCATCTTTACCTTGGATTCAATATTGGTAGTGTTAAAATATGCTTGCCCTAGAGTGTCAAAATTTAATAATTACATCTTTGCATTAATATAAGGTGAGAGTCAATTGATGAACTTTAGTACCTTATGTTGTATAGTCAATTTCTTGTGTAGGCATGCAAATTAGTCATGAAATATGTTGGTGTAATACTCCAACTATTCATTTCATTGGCATAATTTTTTAAACTTGATTTACTCATCCTTAAATTTATGGAGAGAATAGCACTCCTCCTTTAATGTGTCGGCAAAGGTTTTCCAAGACTAAGTTGAAACATAATCTTATGCATATGGTGCACATTAAATTTATCTCACTACTAAACCACTATAATGGATATATTTAACATTTTGAAGGTTATTTTCTTAGCATTAATGAAATTATTGATTGATAAGTATGCCTCAATCTATTGAATCCAAGAATCCAATGTTGTGGTGTTGATTTTTCATTTGAACAAAGGAATATCAATATTGATTTGCACCTTGAAGGGGGTTTACTGCTAAAATGGTTGTTGAGTGAACTATGGAGGAGGATCTAAAGGTGTTAGGTTAATTTTCATCATCAATTCATGGAATAGGCAAAAACAATTTATGTATTGAGCCTCTAGTGCATTTTTAATGATCCTTTCAATATTTGGGGCTACCTTAGGATATTTTTGGGTGTCAACCATCTTACTTATACTACAATGTTCCTCTAGGTAATCTAAAATAGAACTAACTGATATTCCTTATTTATCTCATTATGTTTATAGGCATAGAAAAGAGTTAAGCTCTAATACCAATGATCTACACCATAAGGCTTAGGACCAAGTTTGTATGGAACAACCTTGTATTAGAGATAACACACAATCATGAAGAGTGAATATGAGCAATGAAATTATAAAAAATAAAAATAAAAAACACATATCCAGTTAGAGTGGAAGTATAACCCTTATTTTAATCCAAATTATATTCAATACATATGAATAGGGAAGAGTACAAAAATGTACAATGCTTATAGCAAGGCTAGGAGAGTAAGCTCCTATGACCATAAGGGGATGAAACACTTCTTCTGATTTTCCTAGATTGAGGGTGTACGATATAATACATGTGAGAAAGAGTAGATACATAGAGTATGTTATCTATCACTAAATTTTTGAATGGAATCGACCTTAAGATAGATGCATATGATACATATGTATACATATGATATAATAATTGGTTACAACTATTGTTGATTACAAAGAGGATGGGTGAAATTTGATTTAGCTTCCTTATTGGGTGATGGTTGAAAGTCCAGGAGTGGGGCGTCTAATTTCCCAATTAGATAATAAACATGTCACAGATTGAAATGCATCACTTGTCAAGACACACATTTGAATCAAGCTAACATGTGTATGCACTATATTAAGGCAAGTGTAGGCATGCACAAATGATGATAGGTTTGACACATAAGGAAATTATGTGAGACTATGAACAAGTGTGAGTAGGACATGGCATGTATAGCTCCAAGGTGAGAGGTTCACATGCTACATAGGTGTACAAAGGAGAAGTGTACACTACGTATGGGCTTCACATGGATCAATTTTCAAGAGGAATAGTTATCAAATGGATTAGGATTGATTTTGTTAATTAGTAATGCCACTGCTATAGAATCGATAGTATGGGCCTCTCAACAATATTATTGTTGGAATAATCTCAAAAACTCTACATACAAAGATATGTAAAATATAATACTTTAAGGCAGGGGCATTTTCAAGCAGATAAACATGATTAATTATTTTAAAGCACCATAAATTACCTTGTAAGTATATTGTGTCACTTAACAAGGTGAGTACTGTAAGAATCAATAGTATGATACAACATTTTAGAGCACTAGAAAAAATATGAGAACATGGCCAAGTTTTTTGAGAAATGTACAAAATGGTCTTTCATATATATATATATATATATATATATATATATATATATATATATATATATATATATATATATATATATATATATATATATATATGATTTTGAAAGGTCAATATTTCTGACATACATCTAAGAAATTATGAAAAATAATCTCTTCTAACAAGATATTTTAGTATCGATGATTCTCTTACTATTACTACATAGAGACGAATGATATAATTGATTGACATGTACTAGATGTGATCTATAATTCTTAGGTGCACTCATGTGTATTAAGACTAAAATATTTTTTTCATCCCAATTACTCTATTCCATGAAATAGATTTCATAGCATTATCAATTAATTAGAAAGTACTAAAAAGAATCTAGTCATTTATATCAATCAAGGAAGTACTTTATCTGCTCTAAGATCATGGTGTCTGCTATAATAATTTTAATAATATTATTGATTGAAGTTATATATCTAGATATGGGAAGTTATGTTGTACTAGATATACTTAATACGTTACAAACTACATTTAAGTGGATGTAAGAAACTAAAAGATCTTGCCCATCCTAATCAGTCTCTAATATACTACATGATATGTTAGAGCATTATCAATTAATTAACACATACCAAATATGATATAAATTGAAAGTGCACTAAAGTAGATCAAGGATAAATGATCTTATTTGTCCAAATTATAATAAAATATATTATTTTTTCTAATTATTCTATGTATGAGTCGACATTCTAAAATGTGAGAATGATAAAATTCCATATAATAGTGCTACAATTGATGGACTTACAAACCACTACATTAGTATACCAAAAACAAGGATAAATATCATTCATAATAAGATTAGAGTTATGTTCAACATTCACCCTATTACCTGGATAAGATAAAGGACCACTATTGTTCATGCATATCTCAAAATTAGAACTGTAAGAAATATTGGTGTGCCAACATTTGTTGTTGAATATTTGATGTGTTATCCAAATGTTGGGTGGATTTTTATTCCTTTGGCTCCCATATTTTATGAAATAACCTATTTGATCTAATGGTAAAATGGTAGCCAAAGGATGCAAAGGTTAGTTCATCCCTTGACATTATTATCCCTAATTCCTCTAGCTTACTTTGTTCCTTTGGCTCCCTTCGTTTCTAAGGCAATGACAACCTTTCTAATCTTAGGTGATGATATGAAATGCTAGAGGGAGGAAGATCATTAGGCCCTATACTCTTCTTAAATTGACATTGATATATTTCTAATTCATTATATCTCATTCACTATTGAGGATCCTAATTAATAAAGATTATATTTATTATGTTGGAAATCTCTCACACATAAATTTGTCAAAACTTAATATTTTTTCATAGTTTATTGGTTTTGTTTTTAATTCATAAACCTATCAACAATTTTGTTTGTAATATTTTTATCATTATTTAATTTATTATTAATGTTATATGTAACACTATAAGTAATTTGGACATATTATGCAATATCCTTCCTCAATAATTTTATGTATGTATTATATCATGTACATATTTCAATTTTATATCATATATCAAATTATAGCCATGAGCTAGTGTAAATTCTAACATACAATACTAAGAAATTATAAAAATCACACACACGTAAACACATAAAAAAAATTAGTTTATAAATTACAAATTATTATCATCATGATGTAGGATGATATTCCCAATTTCCTAATCCATAATTCCTCCAAAAACATGTTAGTTCTCATTGAAATAGCTTATGTCCATGCTAGGGTTATGATTAAATGGTAGCCTTATAGTATGTTTCCATAAATAAATGCACCCTTAAAATTCGTATTAATATCTACATTGTCTTGATCCACATGAATATCATCCTCAATATAGGTTTAAATGATTATTATGACTGGTATAGGTTGGCCTATCCATTAGGTTATGATTGAAGGGCAAGATTATACTCAATTTTTGCATATAATTGCACCCTCTCTTAGGTTGTTCCACATCAATTACTTCATTATTTATGTCATCATTATAATCTTGATCAAAATTATTATGATTATATTTTTTGATTGAAAATTATTTATATTAATTTAATAAAGTAAAACTACTCATACCAAAAAGTAGGTGGAAAGGTCACATCCCAAGTTCACATTGTGCCAAATAGCCATAGGAAGAGTACGAACAAAGATAATAAATGTTGCTAACCAAAAAATGGAAAATAAAAAACATAATTAAGCCACCACTATGAACATAAAAGTGTGAGAGGGTGGAGGTGGGGGCATATTAGGCTTTCCTCCCCACCTCGCATTTGTCAGTGGGTCTTTAGAATCATGAAAGGGCTCCCAACCACCAATAGTGGCTTCAATTTAATTCTTGTCTTTTCCAACAAACCTTCAAGGGTAAATGGCCAAATCCAACCTTGGAAATTTTTTTGATAGAGAATCCCACCCATCACACTAGTCTCTAGCAGGAGGGGGATCCCCCTAACCACATGTCTATGACTGAGTATGAGTCCCCCAGCCAACCTGGTAACCATAAACATTTAGGCTAGCACCATGCTATAAGCTTCTCCTTAGTGGAGACCTTATAAGACCACATGAGTATAAGGAGTACCCTCTCTAGCCTCTAGAATGCCACTTCCTCAAACCTTGACCAAATGTCAAAGTCAAACCACAGTGAGAAGCAAGTGAGAGAGGCACCTGACTAATAGCACATGGAACACTCTCCTAATACTCCATCAGCAATTGAAGATGAGAGATCTCCCTCTGAACTTTATCAGTCTAATCTAAAAGATGGAGAGACAAATTAGAAATAACATTAACTTTATTATCAATAGAAAGTAATCTATCCATAGGCTGATTGTTAAAGATAGCATTATTTCTATCTTTCCATATACAAAAAAGAATATCAGCATGAAGTATAAGCCAAAACTTGTTGCATTTTGTAGGAAAAAAGGTTGAGCCCCCTAAGAGATCATTTTTTTAGGTCAAAGGCTCAGGGTATAAGGGTTGGAACAATGAATGAATCCATCTCCAAGCAAATTGGGCATATGGGCAAAACTAGAACACATGCTTAATTGACTTTGGTTGCCTACATACTGAGCATAAGGGATTGGTAACCCCAAGGTACTTGAGTCAATCTCCTAGTGGGAGCCCATAATACAACAAACACCATAGAAATTGAGATTTCTTGTCTCAATGGGCATAACCCATAGCTTGGAAAATCTTCTAGTCCACACAGAAAGGTGAGAATTGATATTCCAGACCTTGTTTAATTTTTCCAAGGGAAGACCCTTAGGAGCTAAAATTTGATACCCCAAGCTAGGGGTGTAATTTTTGAAAGGGGTGGCCATAGGCCAATTCCAATCCCTCTACCATAGAGATCTAAAAGAAACACCAATTTTGTGAAGGGAGTTTGGAATGGAGTCTTGAATTTCCTAGATGGACTCAGCATCACTATTGAGCAACTTGAAAGTTATTTTAAGCTAGTTTAAGGAGATCACCAATGGTTTTGATCCCCCGCCTAAAGAGCCAAAAGCTCTTAATCCATAGAACCTGGGAAAAAGGGACATTATGTAAATTGATCCAAGGAGACCACCAAAGGGATACTAAATTGATTGAAATCCCAAGCCTAAATTCATCCCCTTTCCAAACTAATGAAGGCTTGAGTAGCTCCTAAGCTTTATAAATGCTTTGGACAATAAAGGTACCCTAAATTTTCACACTAACCAGCATAAGCAAGATGGTCTAGAGGTTCAGCCCTTTCCAAGATTTTCTCCCAAGAGGGACCCCTTAAGAAATATAGTGCTTGACAAGTATTTTTTAGGCCTCTTTCCCCTCCAAATAATGAATAACCCACTTGGTAGTGAGAATAAACCCTTGAGCCCAAGCCCCTAGCTTCTCAAGGTTTGTAACATAGATCTCAAACCACTCGATGAAAGCCATTCTTCCCATTAGCATTGGCCCACAATAAGTCCTAAAGAAACATCTCTAGTCTACCATAGGCCACTTTAGATAGAGCCCAACACATAAAATGGTAAACATGGGTGGCCATCAGAACCTTGGAATAGATTTAGATCTTGCCTGCTATGGATAATGGTTTAATAACCCAATAGGAAATCTTCTTCTCCGCCCTTTGAATGACATAAGTCCAAAGCTCACTTAGGGAGGACTAAAAGGCAAAGGGAATGCCCAAAAACTTGAATTTCTCACCATGGGTAAATGAACTCCAGTGATAAGTGATAAGCCAACTAGGTCTAAGGGATATCGATTATCTATAACACCTAGTTTTCCTCCATTGAATAAAATAACTCGAATCCAAGCAGAAGGTATCTAGGCAAAGCAAAATGATCTACACCAAGGCCTCTTCCTTAAGAAGAGTTAAAAATGAGTCATCCATGAAATGACCATTAATCAACTATTATGAGGTATTGGGCAAGGTGATCCCTTTGATTAACCACCTAGAGGCAAAGTCTTCAAGAAGACAATTAAAACCTTCTACCGCTATAACATATAGAGATAGATTAAGAGGGAATCCATGTTTGATATAGAATTGAAGATCAAACCATTAAGAGTGAGTCTCATTAATGGTGAGGCAAGATCTAACATCTTTGAAAAGAATTTGAATATATCAAATAAATTAGGGGCCAAAGCCAATGGCCTAGAGCATAGCAAGAATGAAAGGCCATTCAATTTTGTCATAGGACTTCTCAAAATCAATCTTGATGAATAAATATTTTTGGTTGGAGGCTTGGGCCCACTCCATGCCTTCCCAAACTACAATAATATTATCCAAGATGAAGCAGTTCTTGATGAACCTTGTCTACACATTTCTAATGATCAAAGGAAGAAGATGTCTCAGCTTAAGGGAAAGTGTCGTAGCAATGATCTTGTAGGATATGTTCAACATAGTGATCAACCTCTAGTTGGTGATAAGCTTAGGATCTCCTTCTTTGGGGATAAATTTAATATTTCCTTTATTGATAGTGGGCCCAAGAGACCCCCTCTTCAAGTCTTCAAGATAAACTTTGTGCAAATTTGGGCCAACAATATCCCAAAAGTTTTGATAGAACTCACAAGGGGTACCATCTAATACTAGGGATTTATCAAAAACCATATAAAAGGTAGCTTCCCTAAGATTATTAATGTCTAAAAGGTGGTCACAAGCCACTCGTTGAGGCTCAAAGAGTTTGCATAGCATGGCTAGGAGACATTTAAGTAAGGCTTATTCCCTAGCAAGAGAATTGGGTTGCATTGTAAACAAATTCTTATAATGCTCAACAAAATTTGCTAAGATGTCAGGGAGCCTAGTAAGAGTCACCGACCCTAATTTTATGGTTTTAATCTTATCAGTGGTTTTTCTAGCACATAAAAATGTGAAAAACTCTTTTGAAACTTTATCACCAACCTTCAGACAATGAAGTCAATCTCTAAGTTGCACCCCTCTTACGTTATAATTCTCTTCTAGCTTGATCTTGTGCTTCCACATGGACATTTTAAATTGAAGAGCAATACTGAAAGAGTTATTGGCTAGCTCCCTGGAGGCTCGCAAATACTCCTAGTATGAAGCTTCATGCTCTCATTTATAGAAGATTGTAACTTGTTTCTGAAATGATCTAAGGAAATTATTGGTGTGAGTAATAACATCCTCCCACCACTCAATCCATCATACTTCACCAAAGGGTTGAGTAGTTAGATTCTATATTCAAAGAATAGACTCTCTAGTTCTTGGGTGAGAGAGATGTGTTGTCTTAAGATATAATTGAGAATAATGTGACCTAGTAGGCATATAATTCCTAGCCACCTAAAAATAAATAGGTTGGTATTCTGATAAATTGTAAACCACTATGGGCTCATTCTACTAGAAATTTGGAAAAACTTATTGTCCATCACAAGAACTTGATCCAAAATAATAAGCACTCAATCATCCCCTTATTGGAGATTGGACCAAGTAAACCAAGTATGGTTCATTGACTTCCATCCATGGTTACGGTCATATAAACCAAACTTGTTTCTCATGTAAAACTAGGCTTCTCTCTCACCTGCACACCCATGCATGGGAGAGTGAACATTCTTATCCTCTAAGGATTCCATCATGTTAAAATCACTATAGAGTACCTAATAATAATCTGGTAGGGAATCAACAAGCCACCACTAAAGCCTTGATCTATCAACAACATCATCAGAGGTATAGATGTTGGCTAGCCCCACGATGTGATTGTTAAAATAAAAAAAGACCTAGAGCACTCTTTGTGAGGGTTCAGACCCACAATAAATGGCACATGAGCCTAATTTTATAGAGAGATGTGTGGCTACACCAACTCTACCAATCTCATGGGAAGTGATGAAAGGCATCATTGTAAGCCAAATGGTACAAAAAAAATCTAGAAACTTTTATCTTATGTAGGTAAAGCACACTCATCTTCTCAAAGTGTTGACAATTGTCCCATACTAGATATATCCTAGTAGGTTCAATAAGTCCATGAACATTCCATGAGTAAACAAACATTTAACAATCATCAAGGTACATGTCATCACCTCCATTGACCAAGGGTCCAACGAGATTCACATAAGACTATGAAGTGTGAGCTACATACCCTACAAAGAAGGTACAACACTTGCCCTGAGTGGATTCCCTTCGACTAGAAGGCAAGGGACTATGGGATCTCATGAGCAAGGCCTTTCTATCGACCACAATGGTCCCATTTTCATCAACTAACATATAATTTGAAGGGTTAGTAATGGAGGTATGAGAAGCAAATGGAAAATGACTACTTGGGGTGTCCCCCTTATATGAGGGAAGAAGTGAGCTTATGGCCTAAGGGGTTTAGATGATATTTGAAAGTTGTGTTTTTGGTAGTAGTTGGTGGGGGTTTCTCAAAGGGAGAAGGGTTGGTGGGCTATGAGGTAGTGGTAGATTGCATAGCTAAGGGGTTCGAGATATTCACTAGCTTGAAAGTGGTCATCTTGGCATTATTCATTCTATAATTCTAAGCCTTTTTTTTAGTGACCACCATCCAACCTTTAGTCAAAGTGGCTGAAGATTTGGGTTGAGAGGTTGGTTGGGTCGAAGGTGCTTTTTTAGAGAAATCTAGAGGGGGGATCATAAGAGGACACTCCCGAATCATATGTTCAGGGGATTGACATTAGAAGTAAGTATTGGTTAAGATAATGTAGTGAACCTTTTGGGTAAATCTATTAAGCCCTATTTGAATCTTGATGGAGTCCTTGAGGTCCCTTGCTAGGTCAACCTCCACATAGATTCTCTTTTGAGGTCATTTAAAAAAAAATTGGGGCTTTTATGATAGATAACTCTATGAAGTTTTAGGACTAGATAGTTAATTAAACCCCAAAGAGGAAGGGGAAGACTAGGAAATTCCACCCACACTAGGACTTTGAACTTAACCTGCTCATAAACTTGAAAATCAACCACCCATTGTGAGAAAATGACCAGAGAGTTTATTATGAACCATGGGCTATGGCTCAAAATTCTCTTGAAATGTTCAATATCACTAAATCAAAAAAGGAAAAAACCCTAGGTAATATTTTGAATACCCTCCATTTTATCACCAGCCCAGTGGTTGTGAATCCACTTCTTGAGCAAGCTCTCAAGGGGGAATCTACCCATAAACTAAGCAACCAAAGAACATAAATCAAGAATATTTCATGATTTATTAAACTCTAGAGTATAAATAACAACATCAAGAGAAGAAACTAGAGGGAGGGATTCATTACCTCATCATAAAATTTTAGGACAAATTTCCTCTCTTGCTTGGGTGCCATATCTTAATCTTCCAGCCACTCTTGCATCAATAGATGCAGAGGGGGAGCATGAGGCCATAAATAAAGGCTGTGACCCAAAGGGTGTGAAGGCTGAGTGACCTTAATATTTTAATGTAGAATATCTTACCTAGATCCTCAAATATCGGTAGTATGACACTTGGGCAAGGCAAGGTATGCAGAATAATGGTGTCATATTGAAACCCTAGCAGAGCCTCATTCTGGAAGTCCAATATTCATTATGATTATATTTGAGAGTTTGTCATTATGAAATTATTAATAATATATGATATTTAAGAATAATATTAAAAGGTTAAACCTTATAATAATGGACTTAGAGTTTATGAAACAATTATAGGTCCAACCCTTTATAACATAGTCATCTCTAATAGACTAAGTGTCAGTGTAAGGCAATTGTTGCAATAATTTAAATTTTAATTATATACATAGATGTGGAAGATATTTTACTTTGAAAATGCATTGATTGATCTTATCAAAGAATGTTGAATATATTTATATAAAATATCAATGGATGTGTAAGCACCTCCAATCTGAATGGTGTTGGGTGATTGTTTCAATAATTTCAATTATGACTTCATAGATAGATATAAAAAAAGCATTGTACTTTAAAAGTGAATTGATAGATATTCTAAGAGAATACCGAAGTGATTTCTATGTAATGATAGATGTGTAGTGACCTCCAATCTGAGTGGTGAAGGGTTACTATTATAATAATCTCAATTATGGTGGAATGGATATGGAAAATATTATAATTTAAACGTGCACTAATACATCTTCTTATAGAATGATGAAATGGTTTATATGTACCATTGGATGTAAAATCACTTTCAATATAAGTGGTGAAAGGTGTCTTTTTTAAGAATCTCAATTATGACTACATAGACGGGTATAACAAATCATATACTTTGAAATTGTATTGATATATCTTTTTAGTGAATGATGAACTTATTTATAAATATTGTGGATCAATAATCACCTCCAATTTGAGTGGTCTAGGGTGACTTTTGCAACAATCCCAATTATGGTTGCATACATAAATATGTAAAATCTTATACTTTAAAGGTACATTGATACATACTTTCAGATAATTATTATTTGATTTATATGTACTATTAGATGTGTAGTCATCTCTAGTCTAAGTGATGTAGGATGAGTGTTATAAGAATATCAATAGTGATTACATATAAGGATATAAAAAATCCTATACATTTAAAGTGCACATATAAATCTTCTCAAAGAATGATGAAGTGATTTATATGTGTATAAGGATGTGCAGTCACCTCCATCTAAGTGTTGTAAAATTACTATTACAAGAATATCAATTATGAATACATAGATTGATATGGAAATTCTTGTACTTTGAAAGTATGTTAATCGATCATCGTATACAATAATGAAATGATCTATATACATTGGTGGATGTTTAGCTACCTCTAATCGAAGTGATGCAAGGTCATTGTTAAAAGAATCTCAATTATGACTACATAGACAGATATGAAAATTCTTGTAATTTAAAGGTACACTGATACATATTCTCATAAATGATAAATTGGTTTATATGTACTAGTGGATGTCCAGTCACCTCCAATCTAAGTGGTGTGGGGTGACTATTGCAAGAATATCAATTGAGAGTACATAGACATATAAGTAATATCTTATACTTTTTAGGTTTAGTAGCAGATCTTCTTAGATAATGATGAAGTGATTTATGCATACCAATGGATGTGGGGTCACCTCTGATTTGAGTGGTACAAGGTGACTATTGAAAGAATATCAATTACGACTACATATATAGATATGTAAAACCTTATACTTTTAAATTGCATTGATAGTTATTCTTGTAAAATAATGAAGTGATTTATACATGATGGTGGATGTGTAGTCACATCCAATATGGTTAATGCAAGGTGACTATTTCAAGGGTCTCAATTATTACTAGATAGATAAATATGGAGAATATTGTATTTTGAAGGGTATTGATAAATCTTATCAAATAATGATAAAAGGATTTATACATACTATTGGATGTTTAGACATCTCCAATTTGATTAGTGTAGAGTGATTATTGTAAGAATCTCAATTATGACTACTTGGATAAATATGAAAAAAATGGTACTTTTTAGGGGTAGTGATAGATATTCTCATATGATGATGAAGTGATTTATGCATATGGTGGATGTGCAGTGATCTCCAATATAAGTGGTGTAGGTGACTGGTGGAAAAATCTCAATTAAGACGGTATAAATGAATATATAAAATATTATAATTTTTAGTTACACTGATAGATATTTTAAGAGAATGATGAAGTGATTTATACATACTGGTGGATGTGTAGTCACCTCCAATATGAGTGATACAAGTGAATGTTGTAATAATTTCAATTGTGACTACATAGAAAAATATGAAAAATATTATACTTTGCATAAGTACTAATATATCTTCTTGGATAATGATGAAGTGATTTATACTTAGTAGTGGATGTGTAGTCACCTCCAATTTAATTGGTTCAGGGTAAATTTTGCAAAAATCTCAATTTTGATTTCATAGGTGCATATAAAAAATCTTTTACTTTGTAGGTGCACTGATAAATCTTCTTAGAGATTGATAGAGTGATATATATATATATATATATATATATATATATATATATATATATGTATGTATATGTATGTATGTATGTATGTATGTATGTTTGTATGTATGTATGTATGTACATACATATGTATGGTATATATCAATGGATGTGTAGACACCTCCAATTTAAGTATTACAAGTTGATGGGTATGGAAAATGATCTTGTAATTATAAGGGACACTTAATTACCCTTTTTCAAGTCTCAATGTAAACCTTATATATATTTAAAGACTTTAAAATTTTTAAATTCCACCACCAACATCATTTTATTCAATTTCTAGTTATTCATTTTTAAATTGTTTCTCTTTAAATAATCAATCATGGTCCCCTCCAAAAAAAAACTTATAAAAAGTTAAGAGCAAAGAGAGAGAAGCTAATAAATAGCTAGAGCTGATGTTGGCCCCTAAATTATAACCAAGTATTGTTCCATTTTGGCACATGGTGTGGAAGGAGCATTGTCCATTTTGATGCAAGACCATCATGATGCAAAGGGCCATGGTGCAGGAAGACCATGGCACATAGCCACTAGGCACAAAAGCATAATGGTGTAGGAGACCCAATGTAAGAGGACCTAGTCAAGAGAGAACGTGTCACAAGAGACTTTATAATAGAGACTCAAAACAAAAGTGGAAGACTAGGGGAGTATGTGGGAAGTGAAGCATGAGGGATGTGGGATCAGCTAGGAAGAACAAATCAAAAGGGACACTTTAACCCCATTCATCAAAAGTTTTGTACCAACTTATGAGGAATGGAACACTTGGCTTCAAGAATATAGCATAGAGAGAGGATCTAGGGACACAAAGACTTGAGTCTACAGGAATAACTCATTGTAAGAGCCATGACTCTCAGTTTGTTTGGAGTCGGTGTTCCATTTGTTCATGGTATTAATTATTTTGACACTTGGTTTGGGATAAACAAGTATAATTACCCTTATTGTAATCATTTGCAGGGATGGTCCTTTGGAGAATAGATATAGCATTTTTTCTTGTAATTCAATAATCAATTAATAAGAAATCAGTGTTTTCCATATTGGGTTACGAGCAATGAGATATGGTTTATTTCTAAGTCATGGGTAACTTTTTCTTTTATCATTTCTTTTGGTAATGGTGATCCTAGTTATAGTAGTATTTAGATATGGGATAATAAGGATCATAATATTATATTTATGGGGTTGAATAACCTTTTTAAGAATTATTTTACAAAAGATGAACAAACATACAACATTATGCTACAAAGTCTTCAGGAATTCATATTTTATTACGTACTTCAAGTGAGCACACGAGACTTACCTCTCATGTGATAGGGCCAGCACATTGGCTTATTGGGAGGGAAGCTTCAGTGCCGAAGTAGAATGAACTAAAATAACCCAACATTTTGGTTTTGTTGTTGAGCCCTGAAGCAATGGAGCACAATCATGGGAAAATATATGAGTGCATTACATTAGAGAATATTGAATAATGGGTTACCTATGTCAAAGACAACTTTGCAGTTCCATATCTTAAACTAGGAATATTTGCATGACAGTGGGTAGAGAAAAATCTCTATATTTCTTTGTATGAAACTTTCTTTTTTAAGGTCCCAGCCCTTTTTCATGATGGGATATTAGCATATGCTTAAGGATGATCCAAAACTCTTGGACAAATTTAGCCTTAAACACTTGAACGATAGAGGAGTTTAGCATGATTTGGAGTTTCATGGATGTGAGTATTTAACTTTTGGTGGAGAGGTGTCCAGAACAGCTACATTTTAGATTATGTTGTGACCACCTATTCATGTCTTGAGGAAGTGAAATTCTAATTTCTATGATAGCCAAAGGGATGATATATCTCATTGTTTGCCTTCTAAATTAAGAAGCTAATTATTGACCTTAGATTGGAGTCTCTACCCATGAAGGGATAAAATCTCATGTGTATGAGCCACACATTTAGAAAGGGAGACTAGGGATTGATTGAAGATTGTGGGTTCAACATGGTAGCAAACCAACGAGCATTATAGAAAAGGAATTATGATGAATCTCGATAGAGGATCATGGGAGTTAGCAACATGAGAAGATATCAAGAAACCTTGAGGAATATTATGAAGATTCATAGGGAGACGAACATGCACAAGGGACCCATCACTTTTGAACCACATTCTTTTCCACTTTTATCCTTCAAAGGAGAACTGAGCTAGAATTCAAGAATCAATAAACCAAGTTTGAATAAACTAGGCTCCCCCACCATAGTGTGTGCTCATGCCTTTGAGTCAAATAGAATACATATACAAAATTGGGATACAGATAGTTTAAAATTAGAAATTGAACCAGTAAGGGAGACTGAAACTAAGCCATTAGGTGATCATTTAGAATCTACATTATCATTCCCTTAAAGAATTCTATGGCATAGCTTAGGATTCCTGGTGGATCTAGCCTTCAAGGCCAAAGTATAGGCCCAAACCTGGGAAATCAACCTTCTACCATACCTCTTCCCATGAAGACTCCTACTAGAGACACTAAAAGAGGATTTGGGGAGGTGCAGGTGGAAGCATGCCCCCTTATGGAACTAGAGATGTATCTTCTTAGCAACCACTTGCTTAACAACCTACTACAATCTACTATGAGATGACATTGCATTTGCCTAAATATTGAGGGGTATAAAATGCAGTTGAGCATGTGGCATCACATCTTTTGAATGAAATCCTATACAGTTTGCAACAATGATTTTAGAGAACATGCACAAATGGTATCAAAAGTTTGACCCTTAATAAGCATTGGTTGACTATGACTGGCTCAAATCAACCTTCCTATAGGAATTTGACATTCTTGAGTTTGAGTAGAAATGTATAGCGGTGTTAAAGGACATAAAGCAAGGACTTATAGAGATCATGTGTGAGTATGATGCATGATTTAAAACCTTGATTTATAAATTTTCATTTGAAATAAATCTTGCTCAACATGCACAATGGTTTGTGGGAGGATTATTGTTACCTTTTCGATGGACTTTGTCACAAAGAACCTTCACTAGCACGTGTGAGGCTCTAGAAGTTGCCCTTTATGTTGAAGTGGTTAAAAGCATGGATACCAATATTAGTCCCTTTATGGAGGCATAGATAGTGTCCATGGCATCATAACTTGAAAATTTGATAGAAAATAATGTACATGAGACACATAGTTGCGTTTGGTGTACCAACCATGCATATAAAGAAAGTTGGGGATAAAAAAAAGTTTATCTATGAATTTTGAAAGTTGGGGATAAAAAAAAGTTTATTTATGAATTTTTATTTATTTTTTTTTAAATTTAAGAAATTTTAATTTGGTAAATTATTTAAGATGATTATATTCAAAATTAAAGATGGTATAAAACATGAATTGTATAATTTAAAATTTAATTTTCAAATTATTATATATTTTTAATAATAATTAAATATAAATTTATCAAATATCTAAAATTTGAAAAGAAATTTAATTTTCAAATTATTAAATATTTTGTAAATTGTGCATCTCATGGGTTTAGTAATGAGAGGATCACTGGTGGGACCACCACTGGGAAGACTTGATCAATCCCCATGATTCTAAGGATAAATGGAGGTATGTGACTTTGTCCAGGGTCTTGAAGAGTTATATGATATCGAGAATGATCAGATGAGATCATTAGATCACATTTTTGATGGCACCATTTTTAGATGGTGGTGTATTCATAAAGAACACCTTTTGTACTGGGATCTAGTGTGATCTGCTCTACACCATAGATTTTATCACGATAATAAGTTTAGGGGAACTCTTAGTTACAGTGGCGTGCAAGCACCCAAACCTCACATTGAGGCTTGTGAGACAATATGGTAAACTGAGGAAACATATCTACTAGAGTGCCTCTAGGTGCATGCATTCTATGGGACTCTATTCACATGAGTGAAAGCATGGTATATTCATCAAGAGAGGCACATGGGTACTAGGTTCTAGTATTTATTGAAGGAGAGCATGACATTAGTGTTATCTTACTTTTCACCAAAGATGGACTTGCACCTTACTCTTTAGGCCATACGTGAAGCAGTCATTAGGGACCTAAGTCCCTTGGAAGACCACCAACAGATCATCCATCAAGAACTTGAGGAACCTTTACACATATTTGATGAGCCACCAACACCTCCAATTTTTTTGCCTACTCTAGTCCCCAATGAAGAATGCCATGAGGAGATCCACCTGGGAAAGCAAAAACTCTTCTTCTAGTTAGATGAAGGAGAAATATCTTCATTTGACCCCTTGACTAATCATTTAGATGTCCCTAAAAGCATTGGTACATGATATCTTTAGGATATAAGTATCCAAATGTACAATCCTTATCATGAGCCCAATTAAACTATTCAATGTAATATTGGCACAAAACAAGAGCCAAAGATGGCTACAATTGGAAATTATTAGATCGACATAAAAATTTCAAAGATTTTTAAATTGTTAAAAGAGTATTAGGATGTATTTAAAAATAGTTACAATGAGATGAAAGGATTCCACCCCTCTTTAGGAAATATGTACATAAAGTTAATCGATGGTGCTCACCCCGTGAAGAAATGATCATACAAGATGAACCCCAATCTTTGGGTGCGAGTGAAGGAAGAGATTGACAGTATGCTCCATGTTGGAGCAATTACTCCCATGGCCAAATCTGATTGGGTTAGTCTCATGGTAATTAATATCAAAAAATATGGACATATATGTATCTTTGTGGACTACAAAGTGCTCAATGCATCCTATGTGATTGATACCTTTTCAATGCCTTTCACAAAGGAAATCTTAGAATGTGTTGTTGATTGTGAAGTGTATTATTTTATGGATGGGTTTTTGGGATACCACCAAGTCTAAATAGCTAAGGAAGACCAATCCAAGATTACTTTCACTACATAATGGGGATATTTTGCTTATACCATCATGCCTTTCAGGTTGAAAAATGCCTCGACAGTGTTTTCTCAGATAATAGTCGAGGCTTTTAAAATTTTCATTCATAAATTCCTCCAAGTCTACTTGGACAATTAGATGGTATATGGGTTGATCAAGGACCATTATGATAATCTGAGACTCATGCTTGAGCATTGTAAATTTATTTAAATTGAATAAGTGCCTATTCATGACACCTTTTGGCATACTTCTTGGGCATATTATTTGTAAGGAATGACTCCTGGTGGACCCAGCCAAGGTCTCTATGATTCTCCATCTGTCAGTGCCTAAGACTCAGTGTGAGGTGTGTGCCTTCTTGGGACACATAGGTTATTACAAAAATTTCATCCAAGGATATTCCAAGATTGTAATGCCCCTGTATTAGCTTTTAAAGCATAATAAATAGCTAATATGGACTAATTCTTGTAAATTAGCCTTTGAAACACTTAAAGAAAAGTTAGTTATTGCTCTTATCTTACAATTCCCTGATTAGACAAAGCATTTTCATTTCCATGTTGATTAATATAGAATGATAGTCAATGTAATACTTGTACAACTAGGAGACAAACATTTGGTTCACCCAATTTACTTTGCCAGTAAGAAGCTGGCATTGGTTGAAAGGAATTATACCACCATAGAGCACAAAGCTCTGTCTATGGTCTACTCTCTACAAAAGTGTAGGTAGTATCTTCTAGAAACTCCATTCACATTCTTTATCGATCATGATGCCTTGAAATACCATGTCAACAAGCCAATGTCACATGGAAGAATTTGTCGATGGATTGTTCTGTTCCAAGAATTCCAATTTTATATATTGGTAAAACTAGGAAAGGTGAACTACGGACCTGACCACCTATCTCAAATTGAGAATGGAGAACCCCCACACCCCATAAAATATAATTTACCTAATGTACAAATCTTCTAAGTTGCATAGGTACCTAAAGAGTTAGAGGATATTGTAGCATTTGTCAACACTAGATGCACATCTAACTCACTCACCTCTCAAAAGAAAAAGCAACTTGTAGTCCATGTTACACCCTATCATCTCATAGTAGGAGATATATATAAAATGGATTGTGATGAGGTGATTCATCTATGTGTAATGCAACATGAACACCTTGAAGTGTTTTAAGAAGCCCATGAGGGTATTGTCAGAGGACACTATGCTGGAGAGGTTATCATATGTAAGGTGTTGCTTGTCAGAGTCTGGTGACCAACACTATTTAAAGATGCAAAGGCATATGTGAGGCAATGTGATGTCTTCCAGTACATGGGAAGACTTAATAGGAGGGATGTTATGCCCTTATGACCCATTTCTTCTCAATAATCATTCGAAAAGTGGGCTATCAATTTTTTGGGGCCCATCACTTTAGCAGGATGAAAAATAGTGTCTCGATACATCATTACGGCAACTAAATACCTCATACACTAGGTTGAAATAGTGAAAACAAAAGAGCATACTATAACAACTATCAAATGATTCATCTAGGAGAATAATATAACACAGTTTAAATGTCCCCTAAGCTTCACTAGTGATTGTGGAACCCACTTATTGAATGAGACAATTTGCATCCTATTAGCCAAGTTCATGATCGTGTACCAAAAGATGACACCATACCACCCACAAGCCAATATAAAGGCTGAAGTTTTCAATAAGATCCTCGATACCACTTCAACAAAAATTTATAACGTTGGCCAAACTAATTGGGATAATAGAGTATCTCTAAAACTTTAGGCCTACCGAACTACTTACAAACATCTCAATAAAAGTACACCATTCAACTTAGTATATGAAAAGGAAGTGGTTATGCTAGTAGAGTACTTGTTTCCATCTCTCTATATAACACATATGGGAAAAATGGATGATGAGGCCTCTTTAAATGCTCAACTAGATGATTTGATGAAACTAGATGAAACTCAATTTTTTGCCCATTAGAGTTAGGATGTTGAGAAGCAAAAACAAAAAGCATGGCATGATCACCATCTAAAGGAAAAATTTATTTCTCCAAGAATGAAGGTGTTTTTATATGAATCTAAGTTCATGTGCCACCTTAGGAAACTTCGCATCCATTGGGATGGTCTATTCATAGTTCATATCATTTGACCTACCGAGGCTTGTTGGTTAAAAAGAATGGATGGTCAGTTCCTCCCAAGGCACTATAATGGGAGTCATATTTGTCCATATTGTGATCCAGCTTAATTAAACTTTTTTAATCAATAAGGCTTACGGCCATTAAGTTATAATTTACTGATTTTAATAAAAAGCACTGCCCTTGAGGCACACATTTCTTATTATGTGATTTTGATTTTTTGTACTCAATGTGTTTTTGTGGTTAGTTTGGATTAAGGAATAATGATAAGTATGTAAGTTAACAATGAATGTAAGACATGTGGGCTCAAAAAAAACAAAGGTGCAAGATTCATCTAAGGAACGCAAGTGATTAAAGGTGGGTGAGTCATTTAATGAACTTCAAAATCACTTTGAAATGTTCTTGCCATTTGAGTGATAGTTGTCTTCCACTACATCGAAAAGGTGGGACACAATTGTCATCCACTTTATTGAATGGGCACAAGAAGGAATGGGCCATTAATTTGATAAGGTTCGTTATGTCGAGAAGCATGTGAAGAGAATGATGGGATGAAACTGTTAAGGCATTAAATGCTTAATACAAGATTCAAAGTATGAAGGTCATTAAAAGATTTGTGTTTATCATTAGAAGTGACAAGGGAAAGAAAGAAATTAATGAAGGTAAACCCCCTTGAAGAGCCTATAAATAAGAGTACTAAAGTCATTTTTCACTTTACCTTGCATAAATATTCGAAGTGTTAATGCAAAGAACAAGTGATGAACTAGAAAAATAGTGACCATGATGCATTCAAATTCCTTCAATATTGAGCAGAGTAGAGTGTTTGAAAAGTTGGTGAAGTCATAACTATTGTTTTCAAGGCAAGAAGCGAGGTTGCTAAGTCCAAATTAGAGCATAAGAGTGGAAATCTTTAAAATTATATGTTGTAAGTCTACCATTATTAAAATGTTAAGCTCAAGAGCTGAAGTAAGTTATTCTGCTAGCATGTTTTCATTTAGGAACATGGGATGGCCGTGGGTTAGCCTTAGAGCACCATGAAGGGTAACACGGCCAAAAAAAAGGCCAAAGACGTGAGAAGCTTCCAATCATACTAGAGGAGGAAGAGGTGAGCGAGAAATACTGGTTCCCTATTAGAGAAGAGGCTTAGAAAAACCAAGAGGAGAGACTAAAACAAGTGTATTGTATAGGAGTATTGAGAGAATGCATGAAAGGAGAAGTGAGAGAGACCACAAAAGAAGCAAAGATGGTAAAGAAGGGAAAGCAAGCGCAGACCTCATCAACGTAGAACACCCCAGCATCTCCCCCTCTATCTTTACTAATAGAGGAGATGTAAGACACAATTTTAGTCTTATGCATGAGTAATTATGTCTCCAAGGTTTCAAATACCAATAATATTTCATTATAACCACTACCAATCATGGAATAAGTAGAACCGTAGAATGACTACCAAGTCTAGATCACCAACACAAGAAATCAAGTGGTTTATGACCTATATATTAAGAACCGACTGGACAAAGTGGGCCTCTTCCAAATTTTTGAGTTGTCATACTTTAGTAATATTACTAAGGTAGTATAATTCCTTCTCTCATGCATCCATGAGGACTACATCTACTTCACTGGGCAGAACATGAAGATCAGCCCAGAAAGGATCAGCAAAGTCACAAGAAATGAATGTCCTAGATTACTTAGTTGATATAAAGGAGATTCAATAGACTAGCATAATGTTTATGTACTATGATCCAAAACTCAAAAATATTTGGTTGAAAGATAATTCAAGAAACAAGAACAACACAATTCAAATAATGCTATCTATGAGAAGAGATGTTTTATTGATCAAATTTGCAGACCCAAACATATGCTTATCTCTGAGAAGAGATGTCTAATTTCCATTTCAGGTTACATATTCATTTATACATATTTTTAAGGTGTGAGGAGGATTTGGAAGGTCACCAATATTGAGGGAGATTAAGTGGTTCAACTTCCATGATTTACAACAATACAGAATTTGAGGAATTACTATTTTTAAAAACTTACTATTTTTAGATTGCATTACTAAAATTGAAATTTGAGTCACTTCCATTGGGTTTGATAGGGTCAAAATCCATCAAGTGGATCTCCATGCCATCTCACCACATTCTCCTCATTATTATCTTTCCAATGGTTCAAATGGTGAGTCAATTGGAGCTACGGTGCAAAAGTTATGGCTCCCAGAAGTTCTATCATCAATTGGGGTGGAACTGTCACCTGAATCTTTCCCTAAATTGTTTCCCAAAACATTCCTCCCTCCTTGAGAATAAATTTTCCCCATTGCATCAATATTTTTCATCAAGTGTGGTATTTTTACTTTGATTTGATTCTCAATGCATACTTAGAATGGACTATGATTTATGGAACTATTTAGGGCCTGATTGTTCACCATTTCTATCTGACCATCAGTCTGTGGATAGAAGGCCATGAAATTCTTTAGCTTGGTATCTATTTTCTTCTATTATTGTATTATTTTTGTAGTCAGGGATACAACATCATCCCTTTTAGATTCTTGTGGCTTGACCACCATGAGAAAAAAATTCTTGGCACTAATCAGAGAGACAGATGTAGAAGGTGGTACCTCTAGTACCCTGTAGCACTATGTTCCAAGAGTGAGATTTATCCTTCAAGTTCTTGATTCATAGATGCCATTTCTATCATACATGAATTGCTAACCAAAGAGTACATCACAAATATTTAGATTGACCACATCACATAAGACCTCATCTTGGAAAGGTTTTATTGCATATGAGAGAAGACATTGGTGGGTGACATAGAGGTTTCTCCCTGGACTCAACCATCCAATACTATATGGCTTTGGGTGAGGCTTCATGGACATATTTAAGCTTTTCACAACATTATCAAAGATTAAATTCTTTTGACTTCCACTATCAAGAATGAAATGCAAAGGCTTACCTTTCACTTATAACTTACAGTGAAACAACCTTTCCTTGTCATCTAGCCTCTCCTCGTGGGTCTATGATGAAGCAACAATGGCTTCAAGATCAACATCTACAATTTCTTTTTCAACCTCTTCAACTGCAGGGTCTATATGAGGCAGAGTAATAAATGTTGAGGATTGTGACCCAGAAAGCAGGGACTTGATGGCTTAAAATTCTTCTTTGGAGCGAGTTCTAGATTTGTGATAATCACACCACTTCCCAGTCTTTCCTTCCTTTTGCTTTCAATTTTGGCCTCATGTTTGACCTTCTTTGTCACTTTTCCATTTTTAAGGTTGACTCTTCGTATTCATTCTTCCATGCTTCTACTCAATCTTCACTGTGAACTTGTATGCCTCACCGATGGTTTCCAAACTGAAGAGTTCCATTTCTCCTCATATGTACCATTTTAGTCTGCCACGATATTTGAGAACCTTGTGTTTCTCACTTTCTTGGATGCCCAATCTCACAGATAGAGAATGAAAAATGTCAATATAATCTTGAACAAACAATTCCTTACCTTGATGAAGTTGTTGCCACTCTATATACAGATCGTCATATGCTCCAATGGGGTAGTATTCTTCTTTTATAGCTTCTATGAAATCATCCCAAGTAGGTTCCACCTCAAGGCCAATATCATCTACACTTAATCTCTTTTTATACACTTCCCACCAATTTTTGACAGGCAATGATGCTTTCAAAAGAGCAAAGGTGATCTTCTCTTTATCAGTGAATTTATTTATAGAAAAATAAGATGACAATTGATCCAACCAATTTTCTACTGCATTATCATTGATTTTTCCTTCAAATTTTGGGATATCAAAATTCACCTGAAACTTGAAGGGTGTTGGGGCACTGAAAGGATGTGGGGGTGCAAATGAGGAACCAAAATTTCCCATCGAGATTTGTTGGAGAATTTGAGCGAATTGTTGTAGCATCTATGCCTACTAATTTTGGAGGGCTTCATTCACCATTTTCTTGAAAGGATCGGATGTCTTGGTCTTGTCCACCATTTGAAGTCATTTGGAGTGAATAAGTGGATAGTCTGTTGGTTCTATTTTCCACCCAAGCTTCTTGTAATCTTACCTCATCCTTGGGATCATACACTCTAAAGACAAACCGCTCTGATACCACTGATCCAAAACTCAAAAAACTTTGGTTGAAAGATAATTCAAGAAACAAGAACAACACAATTCAAATAATGTTATCTCTAAGAGGAGATGTTTTATTGATCAAATTTGCAGACCCAAACATATGCCTATCTCTGAGATGAGATGTCTGCTTTCCATTTCAGGTTACATCTTCATTTATACATGTTTTTAAGGTGTGAGGAGGATGTGGAAGGTCACCAATATCAAGAGAGATTAAGTGGTTTGACTTCCACAATTTACAACAATACAAAATTCAAGGAATTACTATTTTTAGAAACTTAGTATTTTTAGACTGCACTACTAAAATTGAAATTTAGGGTAATTCCATTGGGTTTTTAGGGGTTAAAATCCATTGATCATATTTCCATGCCATCTCACCACATTCTCCTCATTCTTAGCTTTTCAACGGTTCAAATGGTGAGTCAATTGGAGCTACGGTACAAAAGTTATGGCTCCTGAAAGTTCCATCATCAATTGGGGTGGACCCATCCCCTAAATTGTTGCCTGGATCATACTAGAAAAAAGGGCATGCAACACACATCAAGAACCTATAGGATCCTACCCTCAAATTCATATCATGGATCATTTCCACCAAGGTCAGAGGGACTGACCAATTGAAGGAGGTGAACATGGCCCACCTACACATTGCTCACCAAGTTTGTCAAGGAACAAAGTACAATTGGGTGTTATATTTTTCACAAAAAATAATTGAGGATGCAAAGAAGGCCCACAAGATGCCCAAGTACATATTTCCTTGGGGTGAAATCCTCTTACTACTAGTTTTTTATGAAATTAGAGTGTTTAATTATAGCTCAAGTTCATTGAAGTGGGTATACCCTCCCACTCATAAGTCCCCCACTAAGTGCTTCAAAGCCTTCACTTGTCCCCAACACATTACCCCAACATACAAAATGAAGATGAGGTATTGGTTCAATGGAATAAATTCTTTAGGAAAACTTTCATCATGGCTAAAACTACCATATGCCTTCTCTACATGATACTTCATCAATTTTGTTAACTATATTTATGATGCATAGCCAATCAGTTTGTAGGTAGAATGGATTGACATGGAGCACCACACTCTTTGGAAAATGTATGTATACCTAGGCAAGAAGGCCAATTTGGAGAGGGCAAAAACTGACTTAACAAACATCAAGGTTAAGAATCTCTTGGTTAGGCAGCAATTCCATAAGTTATTCTATATGTTATTCCCCCACCAATACCCTCAAGATGGAGACCCCAAGAGAGGCTCCCCTAGGCACCTTGGCTATGAATGAAGCATCCATATCCAAGTGCCAATTCTAATAGACAGTAGGCCCATCAAAAATGACAAAATATGGTGGAGGAATAGCCATCTAAATCCACTACTTCTCACCCTTTCATGCTACGTCCACCTCCACATTTCCCTTCACCTTCCCCACCTTGCCCTTCACCTTCACCACATCATCAATCTCCATCTCCTCCTCACACTTCATCACCTCCTGCTTCACCTTCCCCTATTCATTCCACTCCTTCCCACTCACCTACCCTAAACCCTTCATATCCTCAGCTAACTCCACCACCTTCTCTACCTCAAAAACCACCTTTGCCTCCACCATCTCCAAAAACTACTATAGGATCAATGCCACATCAACCTCCAAGATGAACACCCCAATGGGACCCCTCTCAAGTACAGATTCATAGTTTGGGATCAAACTCTGAGAAGAATACATCCCCAGTACAAGAGGCCCCATCCAGTGACCAATTTGATATTGATGGAATGGGAGCAAATGAAATGGCCATAAGAAGCCATGAAGAGGGTGATCTTGAATGAGACCCAAAAAGGGAGAAAGAGCCAGCTAAAGAATAATAGGAATATAGAGAGTTTTCCACTACTCATGAATGTTACCAGTTTGGTGTAGAGGATAAGGACCTCTATCTTTGGAACAACTTCCACCTTAAGGATGGAACCCCAAAAATAATGAAGTAGGTGTCTTTCCTTTTGGAGATGTACAGTGAGGAGCCCCAATTTGATATTCCTTTAGATTGTATTTTTTGTCTCGAATGCTCCAAGACTACCAAATCTCATGAGAATTGATCCATAGAGGCTCACTCCAATAATGGCAAGTGTCACATTTTTGAAATTGGCCATGGAAATGATGTGATAGAATATTTTGTCACATTTTGATGCATATACTACAGAGAGAAAGCATACTAGTGTCATGGAGATGTACAATAAAGCGATAAAAAAAAACAATCACTCATCAAGGAAGTGGCCTCCTTGAAGCAACAAATCCAAGAGGCCACCGAGACTAAAGTAAAGGTTTTAAACCTTTACAAAACAATATTGAATGATGAAGTAGCACTTGCAGATGGTGTATAACTAGACGGGGATGCCATCAAGAAATTAGAGACCCTGGTGGAACTTTTTCTCAAGAAACACAAGGAGCATCCCAAGCCAAGAGATGAAGAGAAAGAGATGATGGAACAGTTCCCCATGCTAGTAGACATTTTCAAAATCACCTTAGAGAGCATTAGGGAGGTTATCCCCACTTTAGAAGGCATTTTTACATGCCTAACATTCTCTAATAAAGCATTAGAAGTCTAGCTCCATGATGAGGAGGTCCTCAGGCAGCAAGCAACTGATGCTACCCTACTCATAAAATATCACGTTAAGCATGTGAAGGCATTCAATGATGTTGAAATGATGAAAGATTCCATTAATAACCATCATCAACAAATAAATGCAAGTTTTGCCATACTCTAAGGATAGATTTATAAGGAGGTCTCTGAATTATAAGACATATAGAAAGAAGCCAATGCAACCCTAGATGAACAAGTGAAAAATATCAAGACTCCAACTTAGATCAAAGGGCTGAAAGAATCAAAAGAGGCCATTAAATGAATAACTTCCAAAGTCCTCGATGCATTATCCCATTAGGATGGGCTGAAGAAGGAACTCAAGCAGAAGGGGTCCAAATTTTTGGAGGATGCTAGCACAACTTAGTCTGGGATGGAGTAATAGCTTAGTGTGGGGTGATGTTGGCCCCTAAGTTTTGACCAAGTATTGTTCCATTTTGGAACACAACACAAAAGGAGCATTGTCCATTTTGACACAATACTGTCATGGCACAGAAGGACCATGGCACATAGCTACCAGACATAGAAGTGTCATGGCACAAAAATTTCTAGGTGTAGAAGGACAATGGTGTAGGAGGCCCAGTGCAAGAGGACCTAGTCAAGAGAGAATATGTCATCAAGGACCTGAAAATAGAGGACTCAGAACAAAAGTGGAAGACTAGGGTAACATGTGAGAAGTGGAGTGTGAGGGATGCTAGAGTAGTTAGGAAAAACAAATCAAATGGGAAACTTTGACCCCATTCATCAAAGGTTTTGTACCAGCCCATGAAGAACGAAACACTTGGCCGTCAGAATATAGCATAAAGCAAAGATCTAGGGGCACAGAGACCCGAGTTCACATGAATAACTCATTATAAGAGCCACGACTCTCAGTTTGTTGGGAGCCCATGTGTACTTATTATTTTGACACTTGGTCAGGGCTAAACAAGTATAAAAACCCCTATTGTAATCATTTACAGGGATGGTCCTTCAGAGAATAGATATAGCATTTTGTCTTGTAATTCAGTAAGAAATTAATAAGAAATCAGTGTTTGCCATATTGTGTTAGAGCGATGAGATATGGTTTATTTCTATGTCATGGGTAACTTTTTGTTTTATTACTACTAGTAGTAATGGTGATCCTAGTTATAGTGGGAGTTAGATCTGGGACAATAAATATCATAGTAGTATATTTATGGTGTTGAATAACCTTTTTAAGAACTCTGTTACGAAAGATGAAAAAACATACAACATTTTGCTACAAAGTCTTCAGGAATCGATCTTTCATTACATGCTTCAGGTGAGCACACGAGACTTCCCTGTCGCGTGATAGGGCCAATGTGCTAGCTTGTTGGGGGGAAGCTTCAGCGCCGAAGTGGAACTAACTAAAAGAACCTAATAGTGGATGAAAAAAGAGGCCAAAATGTGATCAAGCTCAAAAAACCCCTCTCGAAAACTAGGATGAGAAACTAGGTATGAGATCGGTGCCTATACAAATGATGAAATTGATGAAAAAATATAATACCTTGAAGATGAGGACAAAGATGATGATGATGAGTATAGTGAGAGGGAGGAGCTAGAAAACAAATAACAAGAGGAAGTGTATCTCTCTCTATCACCTGATGATTATAGCTCATCATATGAATCCCTAGAAGAAGACATATAGGAGGCCTAAGAACACAAACCATGAGATGATGATAATTTGTCAGAGCACATAAGCTTAATGATGATAACAATGATGACATGATTTTTTACTTGATTTTTATATCTTCACATTAGTAGTAGGATCAACCTATGTAATATCCATAACCTATATAGAGTACATATACAATGTAGTAATTAGTAGTGGATCATCATATTACATTTTTTATTCTCATTGAAAGGTTTTTAAGGTTGTCTTCCCAAAATGGCTCAATCATATATTTATAATATTCTTCTCTTCTATTAATTTTTTTGTGTGGGTTTGTTCTAATCCATTTTTATTATTGCAACTTTTAGTAGTAAAAATTATACTTCTAATACAAATTATCTAATGGTTTGAACTAAAGATATTGAAAATTGAATATTCCAAAATATATAGAGGGAATTATACTCGCTCTTTAAAAAATAATGATAAATTTTTTGATTTTTTAATAAAAATGAAAGGAAATTAGTTTTTGTAGTTCCTTTTGATTTTTTTATATCTTTTATCTACTAAATATTTTTTAAATATAATTTAATTTGTAGTCAAAATTAAAAATAAATTAAGTAAAGATAAATAAAAATTAAATTAAATTAAAAATAAATAAATCAAATCTATGTAACAAAGTGTATAGTCTGTCAAATTTTTATTAAAAATTCAGATTGTAAGCTCTAAAATGTGTTAAGTTAGTATATATATTATTGAAATTAAATATGTTTAAATTTATATATATAATTTATATAAAATGTGTTTAAATTTATATATATAGTCTGAAAGATAAATAAAAATTAAATATAATAAAAACTAAATTAAATTAAAAATAAATAAATCAAATCTATGCAACAAAGTGTATAGTCTGTCAATTTTTTATTAAAAATTCATATCGTAAGCTCTAATATGTGTTAAGTTAGTATATAAATATTATTGAAATTAAATGTGTTTAAATTTACATGTAAAATTTTATGGTTTGCATGAACCCCATTTTTTCTTCAAACCCCATTTTTTATTGTTTAACATGAACATCTTTTTAACATGTTTTATAAGTTAATAATTTAATTTTTTGACATATTACATTGTTGATTTTTTGTAGGATTCTTATTTATGTACATTTAAGTCATCTAAGATGATCTTTATAAGTAGTCATTAACTTAAGAATATTTCTCTCATATATTTTTATCATAATCATAAGACATATATTTTTATAATAATCATAAGACATATATTTTTGTAGGATTTTATCATATAAATGTCCTCCTAGAGGTAAGTTTGTTCCTCTTAACAAAGTGGATAAAGCTATTAGTAGACCAATTTATCACAGCAACAGAAGAACTAGAAGCTTGGGACATCAAATGAATGGCTAGATGAATAATCAAAGAAGCAGGCCCATGCAAAGTTCCCCAAAAATTGGTTCCTGATGTGCCATCATGTCCCTATTTATTTTGGCCTTCTGTGAATATCCCCTAAGAGTGGCAAAGAATGGAATTTTCCACTGGCATGGAATATCCATAATAAGGAAAGTGTGCCACATGGAAGGAGAGGGATAGGGTTTTTTATCATTTGCTTCTATATCCTCTTCTTGATCTCACTTTCCCTCTCCTAATGCTCTCTCACTCTTGCAAACTTCTCCCTCTTAGCTTGTTGCCTCTACTTTCAACTCTCTACTTCACTCAATGAAGCTTTTGTGTGATTTGAAATGAGAGGGATATAGCCTTTTATAAGCTTTTGGGAGGCCTTGCGAGTGGGAGTAGGACCCATTAGCAATTAGGGTTAGGGTAAAGGGCTCACAAACCAAAATCTTTTTTAAATAAAAAAAAAGCTTTTTTGGCATCCACCAGTGTGGGGGATACATGCACATTTTGGGGGAGTCAAGGGACGTCTAGGCATCCCCTCGACATCCCAAGGACGTCCCATAGTCCCCCAGATGCCCCCTTTTTCAAGGGACGCCTTGAAAACGTCCCCTCTTACAAAGAAACATCCCAAGGATGGTGGTGGTTCGAGACGGCAGTGGAGGCGCAACAAGAAGATGTCCCCCTAACATCCCCACATCCAGAAGACGTCCCCATCCTGAAAACGTGGAGATTTTAAGGGGGATGTGCCCCCGTGAAACACTAGTTTTACCAACTGTAATAAAAATTTATTCCCCTTGCAACATTGTCAAATTAGTTATCATAACTAAATCACATGTTTGATACACCAATGCTATTTAAAAATAGGTAAAATATAAATTTTAAATTATAATAAGAAAACATTCGTAAAACAAAATTTTGAACCAATAATCATTCTATCTGACTCCAACATTAAATTTTAATATTTTTTTAATTCCTCATTATGTTAGGCATTATGTGTGCCCTCATTGGGATGGTCCGTTCATTGTTCATATCATTTGACCTACCGAGGCTTGTCAGTTAAAAAGAAAGGATGGTCAGTTCCTCCCAAGGCACTATAATGGGAGTCATCTTTGGCCATATTGTGATTCATCTTAATTGAAATTTTTAAATCAATAAGGTTTAAGGCCATTAAGTTATAATTTATTGATTTTAATATAAAGAACTGCCCTTGAGGTGCACGTTTCTTTTTATGTAATTTTTAGTTTTTGTACTCACTGTGTTTTTGAGGAGGACCACGAACCCTTTTAGTGTGGGGTAAGGAATCATGTGTGTTAAATGTAATAATGATAAGTATGTAAGTTAACAAGGAATGTAAGACATGTGGCCACAAAAGTACCAAAGGTGCAAGAGTCATCTAAGGCACACAAGTGATTAAAGGTCTGTTAGTCATTTAATGTACTTCAAAAGCACTTTGAAAGGTTCCTACCATTTGAGTGATAGTTGTCTTCCACTACATTGAAAAGGTGGGATACAGTTGTCATCCACTTTCTTGAAGAGGCACAAGAAGGGATGGGCCATTAATTTGATAAGGTTAGTTATGGCAAGAAGCATGTGAATAGAATGTTGAGACAAAATTATTAAGGCATTAAATGTTTAATACAAGATTCAAAGTATGAAGGATGTTAAAATATTTGCATTTATGATTAGAAGTGACAAGGCGAGGAATTAAATTAATGAAGGTAAACCCCCTCGAAGAGCCTATAAATAAGAGTACTAAAGTCATTTTTCACTTTACCTTGCGTAAATTTTCAAAGTGCTAGTGCAAAGAACAAGTGATGAACTAGAGAACTAGAGATCATGATGCATTAAAATTCCTTCAATCTTGAGTAGAGTAGAGTGTTTTCAAAGTTGATGAAGTCATAACTGTTGTTTCCAAGGCAAGAAGAGAGGTTTCTACGTCCAAATTAGTGCAAGGAGTGGAAATCTTTGAAAGTATAGGTTGCAAGTTTGCCATTATTGAAACACTAAGCTGAAGAGCTGAAGTAAGTTGTTCTGCCACCATGTTTTCATTTGGGAACATGGGATGGCCATGGGTTAGCCTTCGAGCACCATGAAGGGTAATGCAGCAAAAGAAAAAGGCCAAAAGACTCAAGAAGCTTCTAACCATACTAGAAGAGGAAGAGGTGAGCAGGAAAGATTAGTTCCCTATAAGAGAAGAGGCTTAAAAAAACCAAAAGAGAGACCAGAACAAGTGAAGTGTACAGGAGTCTTGAGATAATGCATGAAAGGAGAATTGAGAGAGACCACAAAAGAACCAAAAATGGTAAATAAGGGAAAGCAAGAGCAAACCTCATCAGCGTAAAACACCCTAGCATCTCCCACTCCATCTTTACTAATAGAGGAGATGTAATACCTAGATTCAGTCTTATGCATGAAGAATTAGGTCTCCAAGGTGTCAACTACCATAATATTTGATTATAACCACCACCCATCTGGAAATAAGTAGAACTGCAAAATGACTACCAAGTCTAGACCACCAACATAAGAAATCAAGTGGTCTATGACCTATATATTAAGACCCAACTGGACAAAGTGGGCCTCTTCTAACTTTTTGAGTTGTCATACTTCAGTAAGCTCAATAAGGTAGTACAATTCCTTCTCTCATGCATCCATGAGGACTACATCTACTTCACTAGGCACAACATGAAGATCAGCCTAGAAAGGATCGGTAAAGTCACAAGACTGTAGTGCATAAGGATGAATGTCCTAGATGACTTAGCTGATATAAAGGAGATTCAATAGACTACCATCATGCTTATGTACTAGAAGCAAAGGCATGAAATTCACATCAAGAACCTATAGGATCTTATCCTCAGAGTCATAGCATGGATCATTTCAATGAAGGTTGGAGGGATTGACCAATGGAAGGAGGTGAATATGGCCCACCTACACATTTCTCACCAAGTTTCTCAAGGAAAAAAGTATAATTGGGTGTTTTTTTTTAGCCCAAAAAATAACTGAGGATGCAGAGAAGGCCCACAAGATGCCCAAGTACATATTTCCTTGGGGTGAAATCCTCTTACTAGTAGTTTTTGATGAAATTGGGGTGCTTGATTATAGTTCAGGTTCATTGAAGTGGGTATAACCTCCCACTCATAGCTCTCCCATTGAGTGCTTCAAAGCCTTCACTTATCCCCAACACATTACCCCAACATACAAGATGAAGATGAGGTATTGGTTCGATGGAATGAAGGCAACTTTTGGGAATAAATGGTGCATACCAAAGGATTTACCCCCTTGATTATAGACCAACCAAAATTAATTGTAAAGTGACATTAATTTTTGGCATGCATTTGCATGAATCCTTCAGGAAAGCTTTTAGCATGGCTAAAACTACCATATGCCTTCTCTACATGATAGTTCATCTATTTCATTAATTGGATTTATGATGCATATCCAATCAGTTTACATGTAGAATGGATTGATGTGGAGCACCACACTCTCTAGAAAATGTATGTATACCCAGGCAAGAAATCCCATGTGGAGAGGGCAGAAACTGACTTAACCAACATCAAGGTTAAGAATATCCTAGTCAGGCAGCAAGTCCATAAATTTTTATATATGTTATGCCCCCACCAGTACCCTTAAGATGGATACCCCAAGAGAGGCTCCCCTAGACACCACAGCTATGAATGAAGCATCTAGATCCAAGTGCTAGTTCTAATGGGCAATAAGCCCATCAAAAATGACAAAAGATGGTGGAGGCAAAGCCATCTAAATCCACTGCTTCCCACCCTTCCATGCCACGTCCACCTCCACTTTGCCCTTCACCTTCTCCACCTTTCCCTTCACCTTCACTACATCATCAATCTCCATCTCCTCCTCACACTTCATCACCTCCTGCTTCACCTTCCCCTATTCATTCTATTCCTTCCCACTCACCTACCCAAAACCCTTCATATCCTCAGCCAAATCCACCACCTTTTCCACCTCAACAAACACCTTTGCCTCCACCATCTCTAAAAACTATGATGGGATCAATGCCACATCAGCCTCTAATATGAGCACCCCAATGGGACCCCTCTCAAGTATAGATTCATAGTTCAAGATCAAACTCTGATAAGACTCCATCCCCAATATAGGAGGCCCCATCCAGTGACCAACTTGATATTGATGGAATGGGAGTAAGTGAAATGGCCATAGGAAGCCATCAAGAGGGTGAGCTTGAATGAGACCCAGAAAGGGGGAAAGGGCTAGCTAAAGTAGAATAAGAATAGAGAGAGTTGTCCACTACTCCCAAATGTTACCATTTTGGTGTAGAGGATAAGGACCTCTATCTTTGGAAACACTTCCACCTTAAGCATGCAACCCCAAAAACAAGGAAGCAGGTGTCCTTCCTTTTGGACATGTACAGTGAGGAGCCCCAATTTGATATTCATTTAGATTCTATTTTTCTAGCCCAGATGCTCCAAGACTACCAGATCTCATGAGAATTAATCTAGAGAGGCTCACTCTAATAATGGAAAGTGTCACATTTTTGAAATTGGCCATGGAAATGATGTGCTAGAACATTTTGTCAGATTTTGATGCACACACTACAGAGAGAAAGCATGCCAGTTTCATGGAGATGTACAATAAAGTGATCATAGAAAAGCAATCACTCACCGAGGAAGTGGCCTCCTTGAAGTAACAAATCCAAAAGGCTACTGAAACTAAGGTAAAGGTTTTACACCTTTTCAAAACAATATTGAATGAGGAACTAGCACTTGTAGATAGCATACCAATAGCATGAATGCCATCGAGAAATTAGAGACCTTGGTGTAACTTTTGCTCAAGAAACACAAGGAGCATCCCAAGCCAAGAGGTGAAGGGAAAGAGATGATGGAATAGTTCACCATGGTAGTATACATTTTCAAAATCACCTTAGAGAGAGTTAGGGAGGTTATCCCCATTTTGGAAGGCATTTTTACATGCCTAGCACGCTCAAATAAAGCATTAGAATTCCAACTCCATGATGAGGAGGTCCTGAGGCAGTAAGCCACTGATGCTGCCCTACTCGTAAAATATCACGTTGAGCATGTGAAAGCATTCAAGGATGTTGAAATGATGAAATATGCCATTAATAACCATCATCTACAAATAAATGTAAGTTTTTTCATACTCTAAGGACAGAGTGATAAGGAGGTCTCCAAATTAGAAGACATCTAGAAAGAAGCCAATGCAACCCTAGATGAACATGTGAAAATATCAAGACTCCAACTCAGCTCAAAGAGTTGAAAGAATCAAAAGAGGCCATTAAAGGAATAACTACCAAAGTCCTCAATGCATTATCCCATTAGGACAGGCTGAAGAAGGAACTCAAGTAAAAGGGGTCCAAATTTTTGGAGGATGCTAGCATGACTTAGTCTAGGATGGAGTAAGAGCTTAGTGTGGGGTGATATTGGCTCCTAAGTTTTGACCAAGTATTTTTTCATTTTGGCATATAGCACGGAAGGAGCATTGTCCATTTTGAGGTAAGATTGTCATGGCACAAAAGGACCATGGCACGGGAAGACCATGGCACATAGCTTCTAGACACAAATGTGTCATGGCACATAACTTTCTAGGTGTAGAAGGACAATAGTGCAGAAGACCTAGTGCAAGAGGACCTAGTCAAGAGAGGATATATCACGAGGGACCTGATAACATAGGACTCAGAATAGAAGTGGAAGACTAGGATAACACGTGAGAAATGGAGTGTGAGGGATGCAGGAGCAGTTAGGAAAAACAAATCAAATGGGACACTTTGACCCCATTCATCAAAGTATTTGTACCAACCCATGAAGAATGAAACACTTGGCCGTCAAAATATAGCATAGAGCAAAGATCTAGGGGCGCAGAGACCCGGGTCTACATGAATAACTCATTATGAGAGCCATGACTCTTAGTTTTTTGGGAGTCCATGTGCCATATGCTTATGGTATTTATTATTTTGACACTTGGTCAGGGCTAAACAAGTATAAAAACCCTTATTTTAATCATTTGCAAGGATGGTCCTGTGGAGAATAGATATAGCATTTTGTCTTGTAATTCAGTAAGCAATTAATAAGAAATCAGTGCTTGCCATATTGTGTTAAAGTGATGAGATATGGTTTATCTCTAAGTCAAGGGTAACTTTTTATTGTATTACTACTATTAGTAATGGTGATCCTAGTTATAGTGGTAGTTAGATCCGGGACAATAAATATCATAGTAGTATATTTATGGTGTTGAATAACCTTTTTAAGAATTGTGTTACAAAAGATGAACAAGCATACAACATTATGCTACAAAGTCTTCAGGCATCGATCTTTCGTTGCACATTTTGGGTGAGCGTGCGAGACTTACCTATCATGTGATAAGGGCAGTGTGCTAGCTTGTTGGGGGGAAAGCTTCAGCGTCGAAGTGGAACAAAATAAAAGAACCCAACAGTTGATGAAAAAAGAGGCCAAAATGTGATCAAGCTCATAAAACCCCTCTCGAGAACTAGGATGAGAAACTAGGTATGAGATCGATGCCTATACAAATGATGAAATTGATGAAAAAATATAATACCTTGAAGATGAGGACAAAGATGATGATGATGATGATGAGTACAGTGAGTCAGAGGAGCTAGAAAACAAATAACAAGAGGAAGTATATCTCTCTCTATCACCTAATGATTATAGCTCGTTATATGAATCCCTAGAAGAAGACATATAGGAGGCCTGGGAACACAAACCATGAGATGATGATAATTTGTTAGAGCACATAAGCTTAATGATGATAACAATGATGTCCTGATTTTTTACTTGATTTTTATATTTTCACATTAGTAGTAGGATCAACTTATGTAGTATCCATAACCTATATAGGGTACATATACAATGTAGTAGTTGGTAGTGGATCATCATATTACATTTTTTATTCTCATTGAAAGGTTTTTAAGGTTGTCTTCCCAAAATGGCTCAATCATATATTTATAATATTATCCTCTTCTATTAATTTTTTTGTGTGGGTTTGTTCTAATCCATTTTTATTATTGCAACTTTTAGTAGTAAAAATTATACTTCTAATACAAATTATCTAATGGTCTGAACTAAAGATATTGAAAATTGAATATCCCAATATATATAGAGGAGGGAATTATACTCCCTCTTTACAAAATAGTAATAAATTTATGTATTTTTTAATAAAAATGAAAGGAAATTAGTTTCTATAGTTCCTTTTGATTTTTTTATATCTTTTATCTACTAAATATTTTTTAAATATAATTTAATTTGTAGTCAAAATTAAAAATAAATTAAGTAAAGATAAATAAAAATTAATTAAATTAAAAATAAATAAATCAAATCTATGTAACAAAGTGTATAGTCTGTCAAATTTTTATTAAGAATTCAGATTGTAAGCTCTAAAATGTGTTAAGTTAGTATATATATATTATTGAAATTAAATATGTTTAAACTTATATATAAAATTTAGATTTCTGGTTTGCATGAACCCCATTTTTTCTTCAAACCCCATTTTTTATTGTTTAACATGAACATCTTTTTAACATGTTTTATAAGTTAATAATTTAATTTTTTGACATATTACATTGTTGATTTTTTGTAGGATTCTTAATTATGTACATTTAAGTCATCTAAGATGATCTTTATAAGTAGTCATTAACTTAAGAATATTTCTTTCCTCATATATTTTTGTAATAATCATAAGGCATATATTTTTGTAGGATTTTATCATATAAATGCTCTGCTAGAGGTAAGCTTGTTCCTCTTAACAAAGTGGATGAAGCTATAAGTAGACCAATTTCTCTCAGCAAGAGAAGAACTAGAAGCTTGGGACATCAAATGAATGGCTAGATCAATAGTCAAAAAAGCAGGCCCATGCAAAGTTCACCATAAAATTGGTTCCTCATGTACCATCATGTCCCTGTCTATTTTGGCCTCCTATGAATATCCCCTAATAGTGTTAAAGAATGGAATTTGCCACTGGGATGGAATATCCATAATAAGGAGAGCGTGCCACATGGAATGAGAGGGATAGGGCTTTTTATCATTGGTTTTTATATCCTCTTCTTGATCTCACTTTCTCTCTCCTAATGCTCTCTCACTCTTGCAAACTTATCCCTCTTAGCTTGTTGCCTCTACTTTCAACTCTCTACTTCACTCAATGAAGTTTTTGTGTAATTTGGAATGAGAGGGATAAGGCATTTTATAAGCTTTTGGGAGGCCTTGAGAGTGGGAGTGGGACCCATTAGCAATTAGGGTTAAGGTAGAGGGCTCACAAACCAAAATCTTTTTTAAATTAAAAAATATATACTTTTTTGGCGTCCACCAATGCGGAGGATACATGCACATTTTGGGGGTGTTAAGGGACATCTGGGCATCCCCTCGACATGCTAGGGATGTCCCATAGTCCCCCAGATGCCCCCTTTTTGAAGGGGCGCCTCAAAGACATTCCATCTTAGAAAGAAACATCCCAAAGATGGTAGTGGTTCGAGACAACAATGGAGACGCAATAGAAAGATGTCCCCCTGACGTCTCCACATCCTGAAGATGTCCCCATCTTAAAAACATAGAGATTTTAGGGGGGGGCACGTGTCCCCGTGAAACACTAGTTTTTACCAATCATAATAAGAATTTATTCCCCTTGCAACATTGTCAAATTAGTTATCATAACTAAATCACATGTTTGATACACCAATGCTATTTAAAAATAGGTAAAATATAAATTTTAAATTATAACAAGAAAACGTTCGTAAAACAAAATTTTGAACCAATAATCATTCTATCTGAATCCAACATTAAATTTTAATATTTGTTTTATTCCTCATTATGTTAGGCATTATGTGTGCCCTCGTGGTTATCTGGTATCATTATTTGATGAAGATCGCTAACAAACATAAATAATCGGATGAAAGCTATTTAATCAAACCCTACCTGGCAATTATTTACAAATTTCATAAAAAGGAAACTTTAAAATATTAAATTCCATTTCCATAAAATCTCATGGCTAAAATAATTAATAAAAGCAAAAAACTAGCATTTAAGGAGATTGGTATTTTGTTTTGAGTTTTTTCCCACATTGGCTACGCCATAACCAAGAAATTTGTTTTTGAGAGAAACTCTACATGCCATTAAATTTACAACCAGTAGCCATTATGACAAGCAGTTGTGCCTTCCTCCTGAATGGTAAAGTTGTGTCTGCCATTAATAAGAAACCAACTGAGAATTTTCTATAAATTCAAGACGTCTCCCTCAAAGAGCAGCAGGTAGGAGTAAGGAGAGGCGTGCTGAACCTGAGAAGGATGCCTTGCCCGATTTGGCACAGCCAGTCGGGAATAACTACCACAGAAAGATGAGGACGTTGGGAGGACAATTTGGCAACAGGGTTTATCAATTGCTGGTACACCATTCCCTCAAATATTATTTTATTTTCGGGTTACTCAGGATTTATCATTCAGATTTATATGGGATGTGTTGAAAGTTGGGGATACAAAAAATTTATCTGTGAATTTTTTATTTTTATTTTTTCAAAAAATTAAGAAATTTTAATTTGGTAAATTATTTAAGATGATTATATTCAAAATTAAAGATGGTATAAAACATGAATTGTATAATTTAAAATTTAATTTTCAAATTATTATATATTTTTAATAATAATTAAATATAAATTTATCAAATATCTAAAATTTGAAAAGAAATTTAATTTTCAAATTATTAAATATTTTGTAAATTGTGCATCTCATGGGTTTAGTAATGAGAGGATCACTAGTGGGACCACCACTGGGAAGACTTGATCAATCCCCATGATTCTAAGGATAAATGGAGGTACGTGACTTTGTCCAGGGTCTTGAAGAGTTATATGATATCGAGAATGATCAGATGAGATCATTAGATCACATTTTTGATGGCACCATTTTTAGATGGTGGTGTATTCATAAAGAACACCTTTTGTACTGGGATCTAGTGTGATCTGCTCTACACCATAGATTTTATCACGATAATAAGGTCAGGGGAACTCTTAGTTACAGTGGCGTGCAAGCACCCAAACCTCACATTGAGGCTTGTGAGACAATATGGTGAACTAAGGAAACATATCTACTAGAGTACCTCTAGGTGCATGCATTTTATGGGACTCTATCCACTCGAGTGCAAGCATGGTATATTCATGAAGAGAGGCACATGGGTACTAGGTTCTGGTAGTTACTGAAGGAGAGCATGACGTTGGTGTTATCCTAATTTTCACCAAAGATGGACTTGCACCTTACTTTTTAGGCCATACGTGAAGGAGTCATTGGGGACCCAAGTCCCCTAGAAAACTGCGTACAGAGCATCCATCAAGAACTTGAGGAACCTTTACACTTATTTGATGAGCCACCAACACCTCCAATTTTTGTGCCTACTCCAGTCCCCAATGAAGAATGCCATGAGGAGATCCACGTGGGAAAGCAAAAACTCTTCTTCTAGTTAGACAAAGGAGAAAGATCTTAACTTGACCCCTTGACTAATCATTTAGATGTCCCTACAAGCATTGGTACATGATATCTTTAGGATATAAGTCTCCAAATGTACAATCCTTATCACAAGCCCATTCAAACTATTCAATGTAATATTGGCATAGAGCAAGAGCCAAAGATGGCTACAATTGGAAATTATTAGACCGACATAAAAATTTCAAAGATTTTTAAATTGTTAAAAGAGTATTAAGATGTATTTCCAAAGAATTACAATGAGATGAAAGGATTCCACCCCTCTTTAGGAAATATGCACATAAAGCTAATCGACGATGCTCACCCCGTGAATAAATGATCATACAAGATGAACCCCAATCTCTGGGTGCGAGTGAAGGAAGAGATTGACAGTGTGCTCCATGTTGGAGTAATTACTCCCATGGTCAAATTTGATTGGGTTAGTCTCATGGTAATCAATATCAAAAAAGATGGACATATACGTATCTGTGTGGACTACAGAGTGCTCAATGCATCATGTGTGACTGATACCTTTCCAATGCCTTTCACAGAGGAAATCTTAGAAGGTGTTGTTGGTTGTGAAGTGTATTATTTTATGGATGGGTTTTTGGGATACCACCAAGTCCAAATCGCTGAGGAAGACCAATCCAAGATTACTTTCACTACATAATGGGGATCTTTTTCTTACACCATCATGCCTTTCAGGTTGAAAAATGCCCCAACAGTGTTTTCTTGGATAACAATGAAGGCTTTTAAAAATTTCATTCACAAATTCCTCCAAGTCTACTTGGATGATTGGATGGTATATGGGTTGATCAAGGACCATTATGCTAATCTGAGACTCTTGCTTGAGCGTTGCAAATTTCATTAAATTTGAAGAAGTGCCTATTTATGACACCTTTTGGCATACTTCTTGGGCATATTATTTATTACGAATGACTCCTGGTGGACCTAGCCAAGGTCTCTATGATTCTCCATCTATCAGTGCCTAAGACTCAGTGTGAGGTGTGTGCCTTCTTGGGACACACAGGGTATTACAAAAAATTCATCCAAGGTTATTCCAAGATTGTAATGCCCCTAGAATAGCTTTTAAAGCATAATAAATAGTTTATATGGACTAATTCTTGTAAATCAGCCTTTGAAACACTCAAATAAAAAGTTGGTTACTGCTCCTATCTTGCAATTCCCTGATTTGACAAAGCCTTTTCATGTCCATGTTGATGCATCTAGAATGATAGTCAATGCAATACGTGTACAACCACGAGACAAACATTTGGATCGCCCAATTTACTTTCCCAGTAGGATGCTGACATCGATTGAAAGAAATTATAGGTTTATACGTCCAAATTAGTGCATAGTAGTGGAAATCTTTGAAATTATAGGTTGCAAGTTTGCCATTGTTGAAACACTAAGCTGGAGAGCTGAAGTAAGTTGCTCTGCCACCATGTTTTCATTTGGGAACATGAGATGGCCGTGGGTTAGCCTTCGAGCACCATGAAGGGTAATGCGGCAAAAGAAAAAGGCCAAAAGACTCGAGAATCTTCCAACCATAGTAGAGGAGAAAGAGGTGAGCGGGAAAGACTAGTTCCCTATAAGAGAAGAGGCTTAAAAAAACCAAGAGGAGAGACCAGAACAAGTGAAGTGTACAAGAGTCTTGAGATAATGCATGAAAGGAGAATTGAGAGAGACCAGAAAAGAAGCAAAGATGGTAAATAAGGGAAAGCAAGAGCAAACCTCATCAGTGTAAAACACCATAGCATCTCCCACTCCATCTTTACTAATAGAGGAGATGTAATACCCAGATTCAGTCTTATGCATGAAGAATTGGGTCTCCAAGGTGTCAACTACCACAATATTTGATTATAACCACCACCCATCTGGAAGTAAGTAGAACTGCAAAATGACTACCAAGTCTAGACCACCAACATAAGAAATCAAGTGGTCTATGACCTATATATTAAGAACCAACTGGACAAAAAGGGCCTCTTCCAACTTTTTGAGTTGTCATACTTCAGTAAGCTCAATAAGGTGGTACAATTCCTTCTCTCATGCATCCATGAGGGCTACATCTACTTCACTGGGTACAACATGAAGATCAGCCTAGAAAGGATCGGCAAAGTCACAAGAATGTAGTGCACAAGGATGAATGTCCTAGATGACTTAGCTGATATAAAGGAGATTCAATAGACTGCCATCATGCTTATGTACTAGAAACAAAGGCATGCAATGCACATCAAGAACCTATAGGATCTTGTCCTTAGAGTCATAGCATGGATCATTTCAATGAAGGTCAGAGGGATTGACCAATGGAAGGAGGTGAACATGGCCCACCTACACATTTCTCACCAAGTTTCTCAAGGAACAAAGTATAATTGGGTGTTATATTTTGCCCAAAAAATAACTGAGGATGTAGAGAAGGCCCACAAGATGCCCAAGTACATATTTCCTTGGGGTGAAATCGTCTTACTACTAGTTTTTGATGAAATTGGGGTGCTTGATTATAGTTCAGGTTCATTGAAGTGGGTATAACCTCCCACTCATAGTTCTCCCACTGAGCGCTTCAAAGCCTTCACTTGTCCCCAACACATTACCCCAACATAGACAATTAAGATGAGGTATTGGTTCGATGGAATGAAGGCAACTTTTGGGAATGAATGGTGCATACCAAAGGATTTACCCCCTTGATTATAGACCAACCAAAATTCATTGTAAAGTAACATTAATTTTTGGCATGCATTTGCATGAATCCTTCAGGAAAGCTTTTATCATGGCTAAAACTACCATATGCCTTCTCTACATGATAGTTCATTGATTTCGTTAATTGGATTTATGATGCATATCCAATCAGTTTACAGGGAGAATGGATTGATGTGGAGCACCACACTCTCTAGAAAATGTATGTATACCCAGGCAAGAAAGCCCATGTGGAGAGGCCAGAAACTGACTTAACCAACATCAAGTTAAGAATATCCTAGTCAGGCAGCAAGTCCATAAATTGTTATATATGTTATGGCCCCACCAATACCCTCAAGATGGATACCCCAAGAGAGGCTCCCCTAGACACCACAACTATGAATGAAGCATCTAGATCCAAGTCCCAGTTCTAATGGGCAATAGGTCCATCAAAAATGACAAAAGATGGTGGAGGCAAAGCCATCTAAATCCACTGCTTCCCACCCTTCCATGCCACGTCCACCTCCACCTTGCCCTTCACCTTCTCCACCTTGCCCTTCACCTTCACTACATCATCAATCTCCATCTCCTCCCCACACTTCATCACCTCCTACTTTAACTTCCCCTATTCATTCCACTCCTTCCCACTCACCTACCCAAAACCCTTCATATCCTCAACCAAATCTACCACCTTTTCCACCTCAACAACCACCTTTGCCTCCACCATCTCTAAAAACTATGATGGGACCAATGCCACATCAGCCTCTAAGATGAGCACCCCAATGGGACCCCCCTCAAGTATAGATTCGTAGTTTAAGATCAAACTCTGAGAAGACTCCATCCCCAGTATAGGAGGCCCCATCCAGTGACCAACTTGATATTGATGGAATGGGAGAAAGTAAAAGGCCATAGGAAGCCATCAAGAGGGTGAGCTTGAATGAGACCCAGAAAGGGGGAAAGGGCTAGCTAAAGAAGAATAAGAATAGAGAGAGTTGTCCACTACTCACGAATGTTACCATTTTTGTGTAGAGGATAAGGACCTCTATCTTTGTAAACACTTCCACCTTAAGGATGTAATCCCAGAAACAAAAAAGTAGGTGTCCTTCCTTTTGGACATGTACAATGAGGAGCCCCAATTTGATATTCATTTAGATTCTATTTTTCTGGCCTGGATGCTCCAAGACTACCAGATCTCATGAGAATTGATCTATAGAGGCTCACTCCAATAATGGAAAGTGTCACATTTTTGAAATTGGCCATGGAAATGATGTGCTAGAACATTTTGTCAAATTTTGATGCACACACTACAGAGAGAAAGCATGCCAGTTTCATGGAGATGTACAATAAAGTGATCATAGAAAAGCAATCACTCACCAAGGAAGTGGCCTCCTTGAAGTAACAAATCCAAAAGGCCATTGAAGCTAAGGTAAAGGTTTTAAACCTTTTCAAAACAATATTGAATGAGGAACTGGCACTTACAGATGGCATACCAGTAGACGGGGATGCCATCGAGAAATTAGAGACCCTGGTGTAACTTTTGCTCAAGAAACACAAGGAGCATCCCAAGCCAAGAGATGAAGGGAAAGAGATGATGGAACAATTCACCATGGTAGTATACATTTTCAAAATAACCTTAGAGAGAGTTAGGGAGGTTATCCCCATTTTGGAAGGCATTTTTACGTGCCTAGCACGCTCGAATAAAGGATTAGAAGTCCAACTCCATGCTGAGGAGGTCCTGAGGCAGCAAGCAGCTGATGCTGCCCTACTTGTAAAATATCACATTGAGCATGTGAAAGCATTCAAAGCTATTGAAATGATGAAAGATGCCATTAATAACCATCATCTACAAGTAAATGTAAGTTTTTCCATACTCTAAGGACAGAGTGATAAGGAGGTCTCCAAATTGGAAGACATCTAGAAAGAAGCCAACGCAACCCTAGATGAACAGGTGAAAAATATCAAGACTCTAACTCAGCTCAAAGAGTTGAAAGAATCAAAAGAGGCCATTAAAGGAATAACTACCAAAGTTCTCAACGCATTATCCCATTGGGGCAGGCTGAAGAAGGAACTCAAGTAGAAGGGGTCCAAATTTTTGGAGGACGCTAGCATGACTTAGTCTAGGATGGAGTAAGAGCTTAGTGTGGGGTGATATTGGCTCCTAAGTTTTGACCAAGTATTTTTTCATTTTGGCATATAGCACGGAAGGATCATTGTCCATTTTGATGTAAGATTGTCATGGCACAGAACGACCATGGCACGAGAAGACCATGGCACATAGCTTCTAGACACAAACATGTCATGGCACATAACTTTGTAGGTATAGAAAGACAATGGTGCAGAAGACCCAGTGTAAGAGAACCTAGTCAAGAGAGGATATGTCATGAGGGACTTGACAACATAGGACTTAGAATAGAAGTGGAAGACTAGGATAACACGTGAGAAATGGAGTGTGAGGGATGCCGGAGCAGTTAGGAAAAACAAATCAAATGGGACACTTTGACCCCATTCATCAAAGGTTTTGTACCAGCGCATGAAGAATGGAACTCTTGGCCATCAGAATATAGCATAAAGCAAGAATCTAGGGGTGCAGAGCACTGATTCTACATGAATAACTCATTATAAGTGCCATGACTCTTAGTTTGTTGGGATTCCATATGCCATCTGTTTATGGTATTTATTATTTTGACACGTGGTCAGGGCTAAACAAGTATAAAAACCCCTAATGTAATCATTTGCAGGGATGGTCTTTTGGAGAATAGATATAGCATTTTGTCTTGTAATTCAGTAAGCAATTAATAAGAAATCAGTGTTTGCCATATTGTGTTAGAGCGATGAGATATGGTTTATTTCTAAGTCATGGGTAACTTTTTATTTTATTACTTCTATTAGTAATGGTGATCCTAGTTATAGTGGTAGTTAGATCTAGGACAATAGATATCATAGTATATTTATGGTGTTGAATAACCTTTTTAAGAACTATGTTTCGAAAGATGAACAAACATACAACATTGTGCTACAAAGTCTTTGGGAACCAATCTTTCGTTGTCATGTGATAGGGCCAGTGTGCTGGCTTGTTGGGGGGGAAGCTTCAGTGCCAAAGTGGAACTAACTAAAAGAACCCAACAATTGATGAAAAAGAGGCCAAAATGTGATCAGGCTCAGAAAACCCCTCTCGAGAACTAGGATGAGAAACTAGGTATGAGATCGATGCCTATACAAATGATGAAATTGATTAAAAAAATACAATACCTTGAAGATGAGGACAAAGATGATGGTGATGAGTACAATGAGTGGGAGGAGCTAGAAAACAAATAACAAGAGGAAGTATATCTCTCTCTATCACCTAATGATTATAACTCATCATATGAATCCCTAGAAGAAGACATATAGGAGGCCTAGGAACACAAACCATGAGATGATGATAATTTTTTAGAGCACATAAGCTTAATGATGATAACAATGATGACATAATTTTTTACTTGGTTTTTATATCTTCAAATTAGTAGCAGGATCAACCTATGTAGTATCCATAACCTATATAGGGTACATATACAATGTATTAGTTAGTAATGGATCATCATATTACATTTTGTATTCTCATTGAAAGGTTTTTAAGGTTGTCTTGCCAAAATGGCTCAATCATATCTTTATAATATTATCCTCTTCTATTAATTTTTTTGTGTGGGTTTGTTCTAATCCATTTTTATTATTGCAACTTTTAGTAGTAAAAATTATACTTCTAATACAAATTATCTAATGGTCTTAACTAAAGATATTGAAAATTGAATATCCCAATATATATAGAGGAGGGAATTATACTCCCTCTTTACAAAATAATAATAAATTTATTGATTTTTTAATAAAAATGAAAGGAAATTAGTTTTTGTAGTTCCTTTTGATTTTTTTATATCTTTTATCTATTAAATATTTTTTAAATATAATTTAATTTATATTCAAAATTAAAAATAAATTGAGTCTGAAAGATAAATAAAAATTAAATATAATAAAAACTAAATTAAATTAAAAATAAATAAATCAAATCTATGCAACAAAGTGTATAGTCTGTCAAATTTTTATTAAAAATTCATATCGTAAGCTCTAAGATGTCTTAAGTTAGTTTATATATTAATGAAATTAAATGTGTTAAAATTTACATGTAAAATTTAGGTTTCTAGTTTGCATGAACCCCATTTTTTCTTCAAACCCCATTTTTTCTTGTTTAGCATGAACATCTTTTTAACATGTTTTATCAGTTAATAATTTAATTTTTTGACATATTACATTGTTGATTTTTTGTAGGATTCTTACTTATGTACATTTAAGTCATCTAAGATGATTTTTATAAGTAGTCACTAACTTCAGAATATTTCTCTCATATATTTTTGTAATAATCATAAGGCATATATTTTTTGTAGGATTTCATCATATAAATGCTCTACTAGAGGTAAGCTTGTTCCTCTTAACAAAGTGGATGAAGTTATAAGTAGACCAATTTCTCTCAACAAGAAAAGAACTAGAAGCTTGGGACATCAAATGAATGGCTAGATCAATAGTCAAAGAAGCATGCCCATGCAAAGTTCACCATAAAATTGGTTCTTCATGTGCCATCATGTCTTTATCTATTTTGGCCTTTTGTGAATATCTCCTAAGAGTGGCCAAGAATGGAATTTGTCATTGGCATGGAATATGCATAATAAGGAGAGCGTGTCACATGGAATGAGAGGGATAGGGTTTTTTATCATTGGCTTCTATATCCTCTTCTTGATCTCACTTTCTCTCTCTTAATGCTCTCTCACTCTTGCAAACATCTCCCTCTTAGCTTGTTGCCTCTACTTTCAACTCTCTACTTCACTCAATGAAGTTTTTGTATGATTTGGAATGAGAGGGATAAGGCCTTTTATAAGCTTTTGGGAGGCCTTGCGAGTGGGAATGGGACCGATTAGCAATTAGGGTTAAGGTAGAGGGCTCACAAACCAAAATCTTTTTTAAATTTTTAAAAAAAAAAAAAAAACTCTTTTGGCGTCCACCAGTGCAGAGGATACATGTGCATTTTGGGGGTGTCAAGGGACGTCTGGGCATCCCCTCGACATGCCAGGGATGTCCCATAGTCCCCCAGATGCCCCCTTTTTGAAGGGGCACCTTAGAGACATTCCCTCTTACAAAGAAACATCCCAAAGATGGTAGTGGTTCGAGACGGCAGTGGAGACACAACAGAAAGATGTCCACCTGACGTCTCCATATCACGAAGATGTCCCCATCTTAAAAACATGGAGATTTTAAGGAGGGCACGTGTCCCCGTGAAACACTAGTTTTTACCAACCATAATAAAAATTTATTCCCCTTGCAACATTGTCAAATTAATTATCATAACTAAATCACATGTTTGATACACCAATGTTTTTTTAAAATAGATAAAATATAAATTTTAAATTATAAGAAAGAAAACGTTCGCAAAATAAAATTTTGAACCAATAATCATTCTATCTGACTCCAACATTAAATTTTAATATTTGTTTTAATCATCATTATGTTAGGCATTATGTGTGGCCTCGTGATTATCTGGTATCATTATTTGATGAAGATCGCTAACAAACATTCATAATCGGATGAAAGCTATTTAATCAAACCCTACCTGGCAATTATTTACAAATTTCATAAAAAGGAAACTTTAAAATATTAAATTCCATTTCCATAAAATCTCATGGCTAAAATAATTAATAAAAGCAAAAAACTAGCATTTAAGGAGATTGGTATTTTGTTTTGAGTTTTTTCCCACATTGGCTACGCCATAACCAAGAAATTTGTTTTTGAGAGAAACTCTTACCTGCCATTAAATTTACAACCAGTAGCCATTATGACAAGCAGTTGTGCCTTCCTCCTGAAGGTGTTGTTGGTTCTGAAGTGTATTATTTTATGGATGGGTTTTTGGGATACCACCAAGTCCAAATTCCTGAGGAAGACCAATCCTAGATTACTTTCACTACATAATGGGGATCTTTTTCTTATACCATCATGCCTTTCGGGATGAAAAATGCCCTAACAGTGTTTTCTTTGATAACAGTGAAGGCTTTTAAAATTTTCATTCACAAATTCCTCCAAGTCTACTTGGATGATTGGATGGTATATGGGTTGATCAAGGACCATTATGCTAATCTGAGACTCTTGCTTGAGCATTGCAAATTTCATTAAATTTGAAGAAGTACCTATTTATGACACCTTTTGGCATACTTCTTCGGCATATTATTTTTAAGGAATGACTCCTGGTAGACCTAGCCAAGGTCTCTATGATTCTCCATCTATCAGTGCCTAAGACTCAATGTGAGGTGTGTGCCTTCTTAGGACACACAAGCTATTACAAAAATTTCATCCAAGGATATTCCAAGATTGTAATGCCCCTGGAATAGCTTTTAAAGCATAATAAATAGTTTATATGGACTAATTCTCTTAAATCAACCTTTGAAACACTCAAAGAAAAGTTGGTTATTGATCCTATCTTGCAATTCCCTGATTGGACAAAGCCTTTTCATGTCCATGTTGATGCATCTAGAATGATAATCAATGCAATACGTGTACAACCAGGAGACAAACATTTGGATCGCCCAATTTAGTTTCCCAATAGGATGCTGACATCGGTTGAAAGAAATTATACCACCACAGAGCACAAAGCTCTATTTATGGTCTACACACTACAAAATATTAGGCAGTATCTTCTAACAACTCCATTCACATTCTTTATTGATCATGAGGCCTTGAAATACCATGTCAACAACCCAATGTTACATGGAAGAATTTGTTGATGGATTGTTTTATTCTAGGAATTCCAATTTTATATAATGGTAAAACTAGGAAAGGCTAACTATGGACTTGACCACCTATCTCGAATTGAGAATGGAGAACCCCCATGCCCCATAAAATATAATCTACCTGATGTACAACTCTTCTAAGTTGCATAGGTACTTGAAGAGTTAGAGGATATTGTAGCATTTGTCAACACTGGATGCACACCTGACTCACTCACCTATCAGAAGAAAAAGCAACTTGCAGTCCATGTTACACCTTATCAGCTCATAGTAGGAGATATTTATAAAATGGAATGTGATGAGGTGCTTCATCTATGTTTAATGCAACATGAACACCTTGAAGTGTTTCAAGAAGTCCATGAGGCTATTTTCGGAGGACACTATACTGGAGAGATTACCGTACATAAAGTGCTACTTGTCAAAGTTTAGTGGCCAATACTATTTAAAGATGCAAAGGTGTATGTGAGGTGATGTGATGTTTGTTAGCACATGGGAAGACCTAATATGAGGTATGTTATGCCCTTATGACCCATTGCTTCTCAAGAATCATTCAAAAAGTGGGCTATCAATTTTTTGGGGCCCATCACTTCAGCAGGATGACAAACGGGCTCTCGATACATCATTGTGGCAACTAAATACCTCATGCACTGGGCTGAAATAACACTAACAAAAGACTATGCTACAACAACTATCACATGATTCATCTAGGATAACAATATAACATAGTTTGGATGTCCCCTTAGCTTCACTGGTGATCATGGAACCCAATTCGTGAATGAGACAATTTGCATCCTATTAGCCAAGTTCATGATCACGTACCACAAGATGACACCATACCACCCACAAGCCAATGGAATGGCTGAATTTTTCAATAAGATCCTTGATACCATTTCAACAAAAATTTGTAATGTTGGCTAGACTAATTGGGATAATAGAGTATCTCCAGTACTTTGGGCCTACCAAACTACTTACAAGCATCTCAATAAAACTACACCATTCAACTTAGTATATGAAAAGGCAATGGTTATGCCAGTAGAGTACTTGGTTCCATCTCTCTATATAACACGGATGGGAAAAATGGATGATGAGGCCTCTTTGAAGGCCCGACTAGATGATTTGATGAAACTAGATGAAACTCAATTTTTTGCCCATTGGAGTCAGGATGTCGAGAAGTGAAAATAGAAAGCATGGCATGATTGCCATCTAAAGAACAAAGTCCTTTCTCCAATAATGAAGGTGTTTTTATATGACTCCAATTCACATGCCACCCTAGGAAACTCCACATTCATTGGGATGGTCCATTCATTGTTCATATCATTCGACCTACCAAGGCTTGTCAGTTAAAAAGAATGGATGGTCAGTTCCTCCCAAGGCACTATAATGGGAGTCATCTTTGGCCATATTGTGATTCATCTTAAATGAAATTTTGTAATCAATAAGGATTAAGGCCATTAAGTTATAATTTATTGATTTTAATATAAAGCACTGCCCTTGAGGCACACATTTCTTTTTATGTAAGTTTTAGTTTTTGTACTCATTGTGTTTTTGAGGAGGACCACAAACCCTTTTAGTGTGGGGTAAGGAATCATGTGTGTTAAATGTAATAATGATAAGTATGTAAGTTAACAAGGAATGTAAGTCATGTGGGCACAAAAGTGCCAAAGGTGCAAGAGTCATCTAAGGCACACAAGTGATTAAAGGTATGTGAGTCATTTAATGCACTTCAAAAGCACTTTGAAAGGTTCCTGCCATTTGAGTGATAGTTGTCTTCCACTACATTGAAAATATGGGACACAATTGTCATCCACTTTCTTGAAGAGGCACAAGAAGGGATGGGCCATTAATTTGATAAGGTTAGTTATGGCAAGAAGCATGTGAATAGAATGTTGAGACGAAATTGTTAAGGCATTAAATGTTTAATACAAGATTCAAAGTACGAAGGCCGTTAAAATATTTGAATTTATGATTAGAAGTGACAAGGGGAGGAATTAGATAAATGAAGGTAAACCCCCTTGAAGAGCCTATAAATAAGAGTACTAAAGTCATTTTTCACTTTACCTTGCGTAAATCTTCAAAGTGCTAGTGCAAAGAACAAGTGATGAACTAGAGAACTAGAGATCATGATGCATTAAACGTCCTTCAATCTTGAGCAGAGTAGAGTGTTTGAAAAGTTGATGAAGTCATAATTGTTGTTTCCAAGGCAAGAAGAGAGGTTGTTACATCCAAATTAGTGCATATGAGTGGAAATCTTTGAAATTATAGGTTACAAGTTTGCCATTGTTGAAACACTAAGCTGGAGAGTTGAAGTAAGTTGTTCTGCCACCATGTTTTCATTTGGGAACATGGGATGGCAGTGGGTTAGCCTTTGAGCACCATGAAGGGTAATGCGGCAAAATAAAAATGCCAAAAGACTCGAGAAGCTTCCAACCATAGTAGAGGAGGAAGAGGTGAGCGGGAAAGACTAGTTCCCTATAAGAGAAGAGGCTTAAAAAAACCAAGAGGAGAGACCAAAACAAGTGAAGTGTATAGGAGTCTTGAGATAATGCATGAAAGGAGAATTGAGAGAGACCAGAAAAGAAGCAAAGATGGTAAATAAGGGAAAGCAAGAGCAAACCTCATCAGAGTAAAACACCCTAGCATCTCCCACTCCATCTTTACTAATAGAGGAGATGTAATACCTAGATTTAGTCTTATGCATGAAGAATTAGGTCTCCAAGGTGTCAACTACCATAATATTTGATTATAACCACCATCCATCTGGAAATAAGTAGAACTGCAAAATGACTACCAAGTCTAGACCACCAACATAAGAAATCAAGTGGTCTATGACCTATATATTAAGAACCAACTGGACAAAGTGGGCCTCTTCCAAATTTTTGAGTTGTCATACTTCAGTAAGCTCAATAAGGTAGTAAAATTTCTTCTCTCATGCATCCATGAGGACTACATCTACTTCACTAGGCACAACATGAAGATCAGCCTAGAAAGGATCGACAAAGTCACAAGACTGTAGTGCACAAGGATGAATGTCCTAGATGACTTAGCTGAGATAAAGGAGATTCAATAGACTGCCATCATGCTTATGTACTAGAAGCAAAGGCATGCAATGCACATCAAGAACCTATAGGATCTTGTCCTCAAAGTCATAGCATGGATCATTTCAATGAAGGTCAGAGGGATTGACCAATGGAAGGAGGTGAACATGGCCCACCTACACATTTCTCACCAAGTTTCTCAAGGAACAAAGTATAATTGGGTGTTATATTTTGCCCAAAAAATAACTGAGGATGCAGAGAAGGCCCACAAGATCCCCAAGTACATATTTCCTTGGGTTGAAATCCTCTTAGTACTAGTTTTTGATGAAATTGGGGTGCTTGATTATAGTTCAAGTTCATTGAAGTGGGTATAACCTCCCACTCATAGGTCTCCCATTGAGCGCTTCAAAGCCTTCACTTGTCCCCAACACATTACCCCAACATACAAGATGAAGATGAGGTATTGGTTCGATGGAATGAAGGCAAATTTTTGGAATGAATGGTGCATACCAAAGTATTTACCCCCTTGATTATACACCAACCAAAATTCATTGTAAAGTGACATTAATTTTTGGCATGCATTTGCATGAATCCTTCAGGAAAGCTTTTAGCATGGCTAAAACTACCATATGCCTTCTCTACATGATAGTTCATCAATTTCATTAATTGGATTTATGATGCATATCCAATTAGTTTACAAGTAGAATGGATTGATGTGGAACACCACACTCTCTGGAAAATGTATGTATACCCAGGCAAGAAAGCCCATGTGGAGAGGGCAGAAACTGACTCAACCAACATCAAGGTTAAGAATATCCTAGTCAGGCAGCAAGTCCATAAATTGTTAATATGTTATGCCCCCACCAGTACCCTCAAGATGGATACCCTAAGAGAGGCTCCCTTAGACACCACAACTATGAATGAAGCATCTAGATCCAAGTGCCACTTCTAATGGGCAATAGGTCCATCAAAAATGACAAAAGATGGTAGAGGCAAAGCCATCTAAATCCACTGCTTCCCACCCTTCCATGCCACGTCCACGTCCACCTTACTCTTCACCTTCTCCACCTTGCGCTTCACCAATCTCCATCTCCTCCCCACACTTCATCACCTCCTCATCATGGAGTTGGAGATTGAGCATGTGAAAGTATTCAAGGGATGCTACCCTACTCGTAAAATATCACATTGAACATGTGAAATCATTCAAGGATGTTGAAATGATGAAAGATGCCATTAATAACCATCATCTACAAATAAATGTGAGTTTTTCCATACTCTAAGGACAGAGTGATAAGGAGGTCTCCAAATTAGAAGACATCTAGAAATAAGCCAATGCAACCCTAGATGAACAGGTGAAAAATATCAAGATTCCAACTCAGCTCAAAGAGTTGAAAGAATCAAAAGAGGCCATTAAAGGAATAACTACCAAAGTTCTCAACGCATTATCCCATTGGGACATGCTGAAGAAGGAACTCAAGTAGAAGGGGTCCAAATTTGTGGAGGAGGCTAGCATGACTTAGTCTGGGATGGAGTAAGAGCTTAGTGCGGGGTGATATTGGCTCCTAAGTTTTGACCAAGTATTTTTTCATTTTTGCATATAACACGGAAGGAGCATTGTCCATTTTGATGTAAGATTGTCATGGCACATAAGGACCATGGCACGGGAAGACCATGGCACATAGCTTCCAGACACAAATGTGTCATGGCACATAACTTTCTAGGTGTAGAAGGACAATGGTGCAAAAGACCCAGTGCAAGAGGACCTAGTCAAGAGAGGATATGTCACGAGGGACCTGACAACATAGAACTCAGAATAAAAGTGGAAGATGAGGATAACACGTGAGAAATGGAGTGTGAGGGATGCAAGAGCAGTTAGGAAAAACAAATCAAATGGGACACTTTGACCCCATTCAACAAAGTTTTTGTACCAGCCCATGAAGAATGAAACACTTGGCCATCAGAATATAGCATAGAGCAAAGATCTAGGGGCATAGAGACCCGGGTCTACATGAATAACTCATTATGAGAGCCATGACTCTTAGTTTGTTGGGAGTCCATGTGCCATATGCTTATGGTATTTATTATTTTGACACTTGGTCAGGGCTAAACAAGTATAAAAACCACTATTTTAATCATTTGCAGGGATGGTCCTTTGGAGAATAGATATAGCATTTTGTCTTGTAATTCAGTAAGCAATTAATAAGAAATCAGTGTTTGCCATATTGTGTTAAAGCGATGAGATATGGTTTATTTCTAAGTCATGGGTAAATTTTTATTGTATTACTATTATTAGTAATGGTGATCCTAGTTATAGTGGTAGTTAGATCTGGGACAATAAATATCATAGTAGTATATTTATGGTGTTGAATAACCTTTTTAAGAACTGTGTTACGAAACATGAACAAACATACAACATTGTGCTACAAAGCCTTCAGGCATCGATCTTTCATTGCACATTTTGGGTGAGCGCGCGAGACTTACCTATCACGTGATAGGGCCAGTGTGCTAGCTTGTTGGGGGGGGGGGGGAAGCTTCAGCGTTGAAGTGGAACAAAATAAAAGAACCCAACAATTGATGAAAAAAGAGGCCAAAATGTGATCAGGCTCATAAAACCACTCTCGAGAACTAGGATGAGAAACTAGGTATGAGATCGATGCCTATACAAATGATGAAATTGATGAAAAAATATAATACCTTGAAGATGAGGAAAAAGATGATGATTATGAGAATAGTGAGTCAGAGGAGCTAGAAAACAAATAACAAGAGGAAGTATATCTCTCTCTATCATCTAATGATTATAGCTCATTATATGAATCCCTAGAAGAAGACATATAGGAGGCCTGGGAACACAAACCATGAGATGATGATAATTTGTCAGAGCACATAAGCTTAATGATGATAACAATGATGACATGATTTTTTACTTGATTTTTATATTTTCACCTTAGTAGCAAGATCAACTTATGTAGTATCCATAACCTATATAGGGTACATATACAATGTAGAAGTTGGTAGTCGATCATCATATTACATTTTTTATTCTCATTGAAAGGTTTTTAAGGTTGTCTTGCCAAAATGGCTCAATCATATCTTTATAATATTATCCTCTTCTATTAATTTTTTTGTGTGGGTTTGTTCTAATCCATTTTTATTATTGCAACTTTTAGTAGTAAAAATTATACTTGTAATACAAATTATCTAATGGTCTGAACTAAAGATAGTGAAAATTGAATATCCCCAATATATATAGAGGAGGGAATTATACTCCCTCTTTACAAAATAATAATAAATTTATTGATTTTTTAATAAAGATGAAAGGAAATTAGTTTTTGTAGTTCCTTTTGATTTTTTATATCTTTTATCTACTAAATATTTTTTAAATATAATTTAATTTGTATTCAAAATTAAAAATAAATTGAGTTTGAAAGATAAATAAAAATTAAATATAATAAAAACAAAATTAAATTAAAAATAAATAAATCAAATCTATGCAACAAAGTGTATAGTTTGTCAAATTTCATTAAAAATTCATATCGTAAATTCTAAGATGTATTAAGTTAGTATATATATTATTGAAATTAAATGTGTTAAAATTTACATATAAAATTTAGATTTCTAGTTTGCATGAACCCCATTTTTTCTTCAAACCCCATTTTTTCTTGTTTAGCATGAACATTTTTTTAACATGTTTTATAAGTTAATAATTTAATTTTTTGACATATTACATTGTTGATTTTTTGTAGGATTCTTACTTATGTACATTTAAGTCATCTAAGATGATCTTTATAAGTAGTCATTAACTTAAGAATATTTCTCTCTTCATATATTTTTGTAATAATCATAAGGCATATATTTTTGTAGGATTTTATCATATAAATGCTCTACTAGAGGTAAGCTTGTTCCTCTTAACAAAGTGGATGAAGCTATAAGTATACCAATTTCTCTCAGCAAGAGAAGAACGAGAAGCTTGGGACATCAAATGAATGTCTAGATCAATAGTCAAAGAAGCAGGCCCATGCAAAGTTCACCATAAAATTGGTTCCTCATGTTCCATCATGTCCCTGTCTATTTTGGCCTCCTGTGAATATCCCCTAAGAGTGGTAAAGAATGGAATTTGCCACTGGGATGGAATATCCATAAGGAGAGCGTGCCACATGGAATGAGAAGGACAGGGATTTTTATCATTTGTTTTTATATCCTCTTCTTGATCTCACTTTCCCTCTCCTAATGCTCTCTCACTCTTGCAAACTTCTCCCTCTTAGCTTGTTGCCTCTACTTTCAACACTCTACTTCACTCAATGAAGTTTTTGTGTAATTTGGAATGAGAGGGATAAGGCATTTTATAAGCTTTTGGGAGGCCTTGCGAGTGGGAGTGGGACCCATTAGCAATTAGGGTTAAGGTAGAGGGCTCACAAACCAAAATCTTTTTTAAATTAAAAAAAAAAAAACTTTTTTGGTGTCCACCAGTCCGGAAGATACATGCACATTTTGGGGGTGTCAAGGGACATCTGGGCATCCCCTCGACATGCCAGGGACGTCCCATAGTCCCCCAGATGCCCCCTTTTTGAAGGGGCGCCTCAGAGACGTTCCCTCTTACAAAGAAACATCCCAAAGATGGTAGTGGTTCGAAACGGCAGTGGAGACGCAATAGAAAGATGTCCACCTAACGTCTCCACATCCGGAAGATGTCCCCATCTTAAAAACATGGAGATTTTAAGAAGGGCACGTGTCCCCGTGAAACACTAGTTTTTACCAACCATAATAAGAATTTATTCCCCTTGCAACATTGTCAAATTAATTATCATAACTAAATCACATGTTTGATACACCAATGTTTTTTTAAAATAGATAAAATATAAATTTTAAATTATAAGAAAGAAAACGTTCGCAAAACAAAATTTTGAACCAATAATCATTCTATCTGACTCCAACATTAAATTTTAATATTTGTTTTAATCCTCATTATGTTAGGCATTATGTGTGGCCTCGTGATTATCTGGAATCATTATTTGATGAATATCGCTAACAAACATTAATAATCGGATGAAAGCTATTTAATCAAACCCTACCTGGCAATTATTTACAAATTTCATAAAAAGGAAACTTTAAAATATTAAATTCCATTTCCATAAAATCTCATGGCTAAAATAATTAATAAAAGCAAAAAACTAGCATTTAAGGAGATTGGTATTTTGTTTTGAGTTTTTTCCCACATTGGCTACGCCATAACCAAGAAATTTGTTTTTGAGAGAAACTCTACATGCCATTAAATTTACAACCAGTAGCCATTATGACAAGCAGTTGTGCCTTCCTCCTGAATAGTAAAGTTGTGCCTGCCATTAATAAGAAACCAACTGAGAATTTTCTATAAATTCAAGACGTCTCCCTCAAAGAGCAGCAGGTAGGAGTAAGGAGAGGCGTGCTGAACCTGAGAAGGATGCCTTGCCCGATTTGGCACAGCCAGTCAGGGGAATAACTACCACAGAAAGATGAGGACGTTGGGAGGACAATTTGGCAACAGGGTTTATCAATTGCTGGTACACCATTCCTTCAACTATTATTTTATTTTCGGGTTACTCAGGATTTATCATTCAGATTTATATGGGATGTGTTGAAAGTTGGAGGATAAAAAAGGGTTTATATATGAATATGTTTATTTTTAGAAAATTAAGATATTTTGATTTTGTAAATTATTTAAGATGATTATATTCAAAATTAAAGATGGTATAAAACATGGATTGTATAATTTAAAATTTAATTTTCAAATTATTAAATATTTTTAATAATAATTAAATATAAATTAATTGAACATTTAAATTTTGAAGAGAAACTTCTTTTTTAAAGAAAATAGAGTAGACAACCAACCATATAATCCCTCATTTTTTGAATATTATTTAATATCTTTTGAAATCTTTAGTAAAAATTTATACAGGACCATCTAGTTTGAGATATTTTTTTAAATTTCAATGAATATTTTTTTTATTAATTTTACTAATAAATAGATTTTAAAACTAACCAAAAAAAAAGGATAGTCTGTTGTGCAACTCTATTAACTACCTCAAAAAAATGAAAATTAATTTTTTTAATGCGTATATAATTAAACCCATTTTGTGACCATATAAAAAAAAATTCATTTCTATCATATAACATATATATAGCAGTTTTGTTAGGCTATGGTTTATTTCTGTTAATCGGATAGTGTAAGAGCTTTATTTATATAAGCATTTAAGTCTTGACTTGATACATTAGTCTTTATGAGTTTAGAATTCAAAGACATTGATAATTGTCAATCATCATATTGTGTCATTGTTAAGTGTATTAAAATAAAGTTATTTGTAAAAGGACACATTATCGGTTATCTGACATTCTAAGTAAATGTATTGTTTTACATTGTGGGGGAATGACACAAATAAATATAATGTGGAAATATTTGAGCCTTCAATTTCATTCGGTTAAGTAAGAGCAACATTTGTTTGGAGGCTTGAGGTAATAGAGGAAGGAGGGCAAATAGTGTCCTCTCATCAGTCACAAGTGATGGGGTCGTGCAATGATGTTGTGACATGATTTTCATTAGTGTGTTTAGTTTTTTATTGCAATGTGTTTAATTTTTCAGTGTGTTGTTTGTTTGCTGAATAAACTCTTTTACATAAATTTGGAAAAAAATCATAATTTTAAAAAACTTATTTTTGGAGAGTAAGAGATGATTTCGAGGTTAACTCAATGTCGATGGCTTTCTAGCTAGTTTTGAGCTTGTGAATCTTAGAAATTTAAAATTTGAGAACCCAAGGAGGAAAGGAATGCCCCACATGAACCCAAAGAGAAAGGGATTAGTATTGCATAACTTGGCTTATAGCTATATCTGCATGAAGGTAAAGAGATAACTTATGGAGTTGTGCCTAATCAAAACAACACTTTCAGGAGGTGATTCAATTTTTTGAGAATATAATTTTCTTCCCATGTTCACATTAAAGGAATGTATGTTAGTAATCAATATTGTTCATACTAAAGGGTTAATATTAAGATTTTATAATTTCACATAATTAATAATGTGTGTAATTATATTATCAAGGATAATATAATATGTCATATGTGAATGATTATATTATTTAGAATAATAAATGTTTACTAAGAATGTAAATGATTTGTTATGTAAAAATTCATATATTTGTGTGAAATTGGGTTGTTCAACCAACTCACGTAATTAGACATGTGAGGGAAGTTTGGAGAATGTTGTTATGGCTATCTTATAGTTTACAAAGGTTTGATAGCCTATTTATATGTATCATTGTCCAAAGTTAATTAATTTAAGTATTATTATTTCATGTGTGATTGTCTTGAATATTGTTTGAGTTAAATCTTTGTATAATTTCCACTAATTTATATCAATTTGAGATTAAATTACCTTACATTTCATGACATATTGAGGGAAAGAGTGAATTGGTGCAATCAGTGATGCAATTTGGGAAAAAATGAGCCTCATGAATCTAATTTTGACTATAAAGGATGTAATTTAGAGATATCAGCCCCAATGTCATAATAAAATAAACCAAACAGTTCATTGGTTGAATCTGAAGGCAATTGGATCTGATTTGATCCCCTTCAATGTAATTATGACTATAAAGTGTGATTTGGGGCTTGATATACTCTAATTTAATTAGATAATGAAGGAAATAATCATTTCATCCAATGACATGTATAGGATGTGATTTTGGGCTTAATAAACTCTAATGTCAACATATAATGAATTAAATAGCCAATTGGTTCAGTTGTGGAAGAATTTAGGTCAATATGAGCCCATTGAACCTTGGAACTATACAATTTGAATAGAAGCTAAATTATCTTTGATTTCATCATTAATTGAGCTACTTTGTCAAATGGTGCAATCGGTGACACAATTTTTGAAAAATTGAGCCACATGAACCTATTTTCAATTGTATATGACGTGATTTGGAGTGAAATTGGCCCTAGTGTCATCATATGATGAACCAAATAGTTGATTCATTGAATCAAGGATCCATTTGAAGCTAATTTGAGCCCCTTCAACCTAATTTCAAGAGCATTCAACATGATTTTGGACTACATTAGCTCTAATTCCATCATGAATTGATCTCAGTAGTCAATTGGTGCAAATAGATATGTGATTTAGGCCAAATCGAGCCTTATGAACAAAAATGATGGCTCAATAGATTGTATAAGATGTAATATATGGATTAATCGACTTTAATTTTATCATAAATGCAAACTTGAAGGTAATTGGGGTCAATCTAAACCCATTGAACCTAACTGCAAGTATAGGATGTGATTTGGTGTTAATTTAGCTCATATTTCCTGACATATTGACGTAATCAGTTGATTATTACAACCCTCAACACTAAACCTAATTTTATCATAAATTCAAACATGAAGTTAATTGGGGCCAATATGAACCCATTGAACCTAACTATGAGTCTAGGATGTGATTTGGGGTTAGAAATTAGCACATATTTCCTGACATATTGAGCTAATTAGTTGATTGTTATAATTAGTGATGTAAGTTGGATGAAATTGAAACCTGTGAACCTAATTTTGACTATAAAAGATGTATTTTGGGGTCAATCAACCCTAATATCATAAAAAAAAACCAAATAGTCCATCAATTCAATCAAGAAGGAAATTAGGGCTAATTTGAGCCCCTTCAACCTAACTACAAAAGCATGACATGATTTGGGGATAAATTAGCTCTAATTCCATCATGAATTGACCCAATTACTCAATTGGTGCAATTAGGGATGTGATTTGGGGTAAATTGAGCCTCGTGAATCTAATTTATGGCTCAATCAATTGTATAGAATGCAACATATGGTTTAATTGGCCCTAATTTTATCACAAATGCAAACATGAAAGTAAATGGGGCCAATATAAACCCCTTAAACCTAAATGCAAGTCTAGGATGTGATTTGGAGACAAATTCTCTCATGTTTCCTAACATATTGGCCTAATTAGTAGATTGTTATAAATAATGATGCATGTTGGATTAAATTGAACCCCATGAACCTAATTTTGACTATATAAGATGTGATTTGGGGGTCATTCAACCCCAATGTCATAACACCCTAATTCAAATTAGTCCATCAATTCAATCATGAATGAAAATTGGACCAATTTGATCCCCTTGAACCTGATTACAAGATTAGGACATGATTTATGGCTAAATTAGCTCTAATTCTATCATATTAATTGATCCAATTAATAATTGGTGTAATTAGGGACATGATTTGGTCCAAATAGAGCCCCGTAAACCTAATTTTGACTATACAAAATATAATTTTGGGGTTGATCAACCCTAATATCATGACACCCTAAATCAAATAATCCAACAATTCAATCATGAAGGAAAATCAAGCCAATTTAAGTCTTTTCAACCTAATTACGACTATAGGATGTGATTTGAGGCTCAATCGATCCCAAGTTTAACATAAATGCAATCACAAAGTTAATTATGTGTAATTTGAACCCCTTTAACCTAAATATGAGTATAGGATGTTACTTGGGTCTATAAACACCCTATTTTGGTTGTATTCTCAACCTAATCGAACTTCAGATTGATTTCTAGCAAACTATGCAAATTAAGCCTAGAAATCACCAAAATGCCAAAATTCATCTACACATCAGATGTAAATGCCTATAATAATGTCAAGGCATCACTATTTGGGGTATTACTTTATATGTAACAATAACCTCCCATGGATTTATCCCCAGTCAAGTTATGACTAATCAAACTAATGTTTTCAACTAATTAAGGTACTTAACTAACTTTTAGAAAAGGTCAAAAGACTAATTAAATTTAATTAATTTATTAAACCCAATTAAGTGATTAGTTATATAATCCATGTGTAAATAATGAATATGTAAAATTAGAAATTCAAAAATGCAAAATATCAAGCCATGACATCACCCTAAAAGTTGGAAAGCACTCAAAAGCCAATGAGAACAAATATATGAAAGGTGAATCATGCTTAATAAATGGTATCTCTATCCCAAATGTTAATTGCTTCTCCCCTCCCTCACCTAACCATGGTTGAACCTAACCTAACCAAACTTGAGTTAGGGTTAGTTAGAGAACTTATAAATAAGAATACACTCTCTCTCTCTTTCATTAAGCTTTCTTGTGTAGAGTTATACTACCAAATTATTAAGAGATAACTTCACATGCCAAGCCAAGCCAAAAGTGACAAGGAGAAATGATGCAAGGAGCACCATTTTTAAAGACTCTTTGAGCACATGATCAATCACATTCGTCTAAGGGCAACTTTCAACTCTTGCTCACAAGGAAGGTGAAGAATATTTTATTATTATTATTATTATTATTATTATTATTATTATTATTATTATTATTATTATTATTATTATTATTATTATTATCATTATTATTATTATCATTATTATTATTATTATTATTATTATTATTATTATTATTATTATTATTATTATTATTATTATTATTATTATTATTATTATTATTACTTGCATTGTTATCTTGTTCCTTGAGTAGCTAGGCTTGAGGTGTTAGATCTCTATGTGTTTTTAATGGTTTTATCATACTAACATTTGACTAACCCTCGCTTGGATTCCTATGTTATATAGTAACATGCCTAGTGGGATGATGCACCCCACAAGTACTAGAGGAGTGACATTGGACTCTTAAAATCCAAGAAAATCTTGTTAGGACCTTATTTTTATGTTTTTTATTTAATGTTTTCCATGTTTTTGTTGCCTATGTTTTGGATACTTCTCTAGTCTAAATTATTCTTGAAGAAATGCTAACTATGCCACTCGATCACTTGACTGCTCAACTGCGCTACTTAACTGCACCACTCAATATCTCAACTGCATCACTTAATTTTTCATCTATTTATAATAAAGCCTAATAGTTTTTCTATCACCAACACTATACCATTGATTGGTAACTTTTATGTTGATCGGTATCTTTTCTATCAACTAACAGCTTCTAACATCACCCAACAATGTCACTGTTGACCAATAATGTCATTATTGACTGACATCATCATAGTCTAATGATAATGTCAAAATCAACAGATAACATCACCATAGCTTGACACTTCTTACCATCATCTATTATGGCCATCATCACTCAACATCTTTTATTATCACTCGACACCTTCTTTCCATCATCCACCACTGTCATCATTGCTTGACCACCTTCCTTCCATCGTATGCCACTATCATCATCACCTAACACATATTGTTATCCACTGACACCTTATTACCATTGTTTACCATCGTCATCATTGCCTAATACCTTTTTTTTTTATCTCTCAACACCTTCATGCCATCATTTTCCACTACTATCATCACCTAACGCCTTTTTTAATTGCTTGACACCTTCTTATCATCGTCCACCAATGTCACTGTCACTCAAGACCTACTATCTATCAACACCTTCCTACCATCATCTACCATCATCTTGATTTATTTACACCTTCTTTTGTCCCCTAACACCTTCCTAGCATCATCCACCACCATCATTATCACCTGACACCTTATCCTATCACCCAACATGTTCTTTCCATTGTTCACCACCATTATTGTCACCAAATACCTTCCTATTGTTGACATCACTTAACACCTTATGTTATTCACTGACACCTACCTGTCATCCTTTTCCACCACCATCATCACCAGATACCTCTTGCTATCACCTAATACCTTCCTTCCATTTTATGACACCATCACCATCATCTAACACCTTTTATCATCCCCTGACCACTCCTACCATTGACCAACTATTGCCATTCGATAGTTGCTTATAGGAAATTAAGTCAAAGGGAGAAGATTTTAAACACTTTAAAAAGTCATTCACATTTTTATTTTTGGTACTTAAAATTCACTTAATAACTTCCCTTTTTGATTTTCAAATTTACAAGTGCAAACACATCAAAGGGAAAAATTCACTTCACATTTCATTTAGTTCTCTAAAAAGAATAAGAACATTAGATTAGTGTTCCTAAGAGCTATTGCTTTTATGTTTTTTCACAAAATTACTTAGTTTCTTTTTTGAGATTAGTTTCTTTTTAACAAAAATTCACGTGTATGCCCTCCACCCATCCCCTTTAATGAACTTGGATGATCAAAAGTGCATCATTTTTGCTTATTTGGTTGAGTTTTAGAAGTTAATAAAAGTTGTGTATGATCTCCCCAAACTTCAAGTGACTTGGGTGACTCAGAAATGACCCTAAAGTTCTTTCATTTGTCATTTTTTTTAATGCATTATCTTGTGAGTAGGAGTTCAGAGCCTCCTCATGAGTTTTATAGGAAGACTTTGACCTAGGGTTTTATCTCCCAACATTATTCTAAATGCATTCAAGAATGGGGTATATAAATTGATCAAATTGATGGATTGGACAGTGGTTGAGTTGTTAGCCTGACAATTCCAATGGATCCTCAGAGCTTACACACACTAGACATTGAAATTCACTAAGAAGTATATGGATGAATGCATTATACAAATGACCAGACCATTCCATAACAAGTTATGTGGTAACCATCTAATTGACATGATTAATCCATCATGTTAGCCACACGTGTGGAACATATTGAACACTTAAAAAAATTAAATTTTAGATCAACCCTAGTTACCACATAATATCCATCCAAATGCCAAGTTGCTTTGGCACTCTAATTTCATGCCACATATCAATGTCTAAGAGAAAGATGGCGGCTAAAAAATCTACCTACATGTGCTCTTACTTTATTTAATTAAAAATTAATTCATTTTGAGCATTGGTATATCATTTGAAACTTTGGCGAAGACTATGAAACCTTATCAATTTTAAGGATAGGATGTGCACTTAGGTGCTTTATCTTATTATTTTACTTGTATTTATTTTACGGTCTAAATTTTCTTTTTGTCTTAAAACCATGTCCAAAACCAAGTCCAAAACTTCTAAATAAAACACATGTTACTATTTCCACTATGAGTCAAGAAGTGTTACGTTACCCAATTCATTCCAAGCATTTGCCTTAGAGATTTTCAAAACCAAGTCAAAAATCATATGTGTACCTTTGTTCTAAATAGTGTCATTATGTTGCATGTTTGAGTACATGACATTGTTCATTTAAAAATTAAAGTTTTTTAAAATCTCATTCAAAATCTATCTTTTAAAGTTGGGATCTAAAGATAATTGCTCTATGCTTGAGTCTTGTTTACAACTTAGGCTTGAGTGTTTCACCTTTCTATCTTTAGATTGTGCAACTTGGATTAATTTTTAGTTTTATTTTTAAAGACCTTTGTCTAGATACCAAGTTTCATTTTACCATATCTTACCTTGATTCTAAGTTTCTAATTTAGACCAAGTGTGTCATTTGTTTCAAATTAGGATCCACAGACTTAAGAGAGTTTCAAAATTCACATGCCTAAATCAATTTTGTTTCCAAGGGCCTAGTTAAAATTTTATTTTAGAGGCCTATTTCACTTTGCCTAGATCAAGTATTTCAAACCATTTACCTTAGACCTAGCATTGTTTTCAAGTTTTTACCTCGACTAGTTTGTTTCCAAGTCTAGTTTTGTTATGTTGACTTGAGACCTGGCATTGTTTCCTCACTTTAGACCTACTTGTTTGTTTTTTAGTCTAGATTTTTGACATTGGCCAAAGACCTAAAATATTTTATTATCAGACCTATATTAATTTGTTTGAAACACCTTACCAATAGATCGAGTTTTATTCCAAGTCTAAGTTTAAATTCATTTGCAAGCATAGACCAAGTTTTGTTTCTAGGCTAAGTTTTCAATAAATAACCAATATTTTTCTTTAAGATACATTAGCCATAGATTCACATATGCCTATTTATACACATAGTGATACTATGTATAATCTTCATTATGAGAACATAGTCACTAATGACCCCTTCATTCAAGACCCCATATGGTGATGATGATGATGGAGTTTATGAAATGGATCCATATCCCTTGTATACTACTCAATATGAAAAATAAGGGAAGAACCAATTAGCATAATACATGGTTAATACACCTATTTATCTAAGGAAAGAATAAGAGTAATCAACTTAATACCTTGTTAATGTGTTACACATCATAGTACAAATCCAATAACAGCCCTATTATGTAACCATGCCAGCAAGTTATGACCCATACTTGTTTGATCATAATTTGCTTAAAAATAGGGATGAAATTTTAGTTAGGGCCACAAAAGTAGGATCCAAATTCTCAATAGACTTTCCCCATGAAAGTCTACCTAGTCTAGTTAGAGCACCTATTAACACACCTCAAGTCAAACCAATTGAGTAGGCCTCAACTAGTTACCATCAGGTACTCATGCCAATGCCTAACGAAGATCCTAATATGCTTGCAAAAAGAAAGGGTCCAATGGAAGACCAATTCACACAGACGCAATAATAATATTAGACATATCTTGATTTATCACTAAAATTTAACATTATGGTCAATTAAAAAACCTGAATTATAGAGATAGTTCCTTCAACATGGATGCAAGTTTATTCTTTGGGCCATCCAAACTTGAACGTGGACCCCTTTTCCAAAATATGTTAGTTGGTGACATGTTTGATGTCACGATCATTGAGGAAACAACTATGGATTATGATCAAGACCATTTACAAAATGTAGTGGATAAAATGCAAGTGTTTCCTAATTTGAACAAGGGTTGGTCGAATGCACCTAAAAATAATACACAACAACATGTGCATCTTCCCAATACCATGAGTGGTTCACAACAATAGGTGGAAAGTGTGCCTATTTCCCAACCACAGTAAGCCATTATCACTCCTCAATCTATATCTTCCTCAAACATGCAACAATAGGGGTAAGTAGACATGCACAAACCAACACCCTACCTCAGTAAGTGGTGAATGTTACCTTGACTCCATAAGTGGTGACTAATATTTTGCTATAATAGACGTAAACCAATGTACCAACAGAAAAAATGGTGGGTTCATCATAGATGTTTTCTAATCAATAACATATTCCTATTGTTCAATAACTAATGCCAAACACCCAATAAGTGTTGAATTCACAATAGGTGTTTACGCAATAATGAGATCCCAACATATAGTAGGTACCTATTAGGGAACAATTTCCTTTTACCTAACATGTGATTCATACACAACTGGGACCCAACATGCCACATATTCCATAGCAAGACTTTAGTCAACAATGAGTATTGTTTATACAATAGGGTTTGACTAGTCGACAACAAGTCCCTACTTAAACCCAAAAAGCACAGTACCTTCCACATAGCTATATAATTCCATCATAGCCATAATTCCCTTTAACTCAAAGCCATATTATGAGCCCTAAATAGATTGTTTATCAACAAAGCATTCCATGTCAATAGCCTAATCCTAATGCACATATGTGTATTCTTGGTCACTTGGTTTAGGAAACCAACATTTGACAATATATCATTCCTCCATTGTACCCTGATCAAGGTAACCCACCATTAGTCACCTAACCACAACCACAATCACCTATGCCATATACCTTATTATCCCAAGAACTAAAGAGAATGAAGTATGCAACTATTTTCATTCAAATAGGAAAGTATACCAAGAAGTTCAAATCATAGGGCATGTATTTGTATCCATTTAACATGGAGTACCTCCAAATACCATTCCCTCCAGGTTATGAGCTGATGAAATTTGACAAATACAAGGGTAAAGGAGACCCTATAGAGCATTTAAAAGAATTTTTTTTGTTTGACATCCCATGGCCTATAGTTACATCTACCTTTTTATTCTTTTTCCCCAAAGTCTAGTTGGATAGGACTTGGAGTGGCTTCTTAAGTTATCAAAGAATTTAGTGTTTGATTTTGATGACCTCTTAGATAAATTTATGCAAAAAATCTCCTACAATATTGAACATAAGATTTTGATAGTTTAATTAAGTTAGGCCAAGCATAAGGTTGGTAAAATATTTTTGAGTTACTTGTAATGTTGGAGAGTGCTTGCTAGTCATTTCACCCATAATTGACCAAGTAAACAATTTGTAATTGTGTTTACCAAAAATTTGCATAGCAAAATATCTTATCATTTGGAGCTTCAATGTGCCCATACATTCAAAGAGATCATTGATAAAGGTATATAACTTTAAAAGGCCCTTATTAATAAATGTATTATCAAGTTATCCTCTTTGAACCAAAACCAAAATTTAGGCCCAAGTCAGAACCCTAACCTAGTCTAAACACAAGTGTCTACACTCATTCAAGCTAATAATTATGAAAAATATAAGTTGTACAATTACAATAAGAATGTTTTCGATAATGAAGTCACTAAGTTGCATCAAATCCAAATAGTACAAACATTATCTGCTCAACATATGCCATAAATTCACCCTATATCGTAAATGTAACCTATTCAGTAAAAGTAGTTTATTCCACAATCATGACTAGCTCCACAAATTTAACCACCTCTACACATGAAAGCACCTCATCCACCACCTTTGTAAACCCCTCATAGAGTCTTCAGTGACCTTAGTAAACCCATTGAACTAGTATTTCACAAATTAATTGTGACCAATATGATTAGTTGGCCGATTCTGAAGCACTTTCTTGAGGGTATACCTTGTCTTGACTGGTACAAAGAGCATGATTTTTTTGAATACCATCATGTTCATGGACATTATATATGTCATTGTGTGTAGTTAAAGCACCTCATTGAGAATATTTTATAAAATGAAGAGATCCAATTGGATAACATGGATTCCACTTCCAATCAGGACCTAGGTATTTACCAAGACCCATTTCCATAACATAACAATACAAATAAAAAATAGCAACAACAACAATTATGAAGGCCACCAACATAGCCATAGAAATAACAACAACCATACTACCAACCACAAAATGGATGAAATCAAGACCTAAACAACCTAAACAACCAACATACCTATCACATATTCACACATTATTATAATAGAGTTATAGGTCCTATTGTAGGTGGTCATGTCCCCATGATTACCATCAACCCTAGACCAAATGCCAATAGACCAAGACTTTTACCTCCCAATGCCTATCTGATCCTCCTAATGCCTACCATCTACCTTCTGTTTTAATCTTCCTTAACATGTGATTGTACCCAAGTTCAATACAACCAAGGATTATCATCTTATACCCCTATGTCGATAAACCTTCATTGACTAGTGATTGTAGCCAAGTACATTGGTAATTAAGAATTACCCTCTCAGGCCCATCTCCATCTTTTCCTAGTTATAATGGTCCTTTACTTAATATATATTGCATAATCTCAACTTGACAGTCTAAAGTCACCATTTCAGGCCCCTAACCCCCTACCAATGAGCCAATTCAACCCACCATACCAAGTAGGAGTAATAAAATTACCATTGTTAAGGAAAAAATGTATGATATTATGGAATAACTATGAAAGATCCTCATACAAATTTATATTTTGGATATGTTGTGAATGTCTAATATCCACAATAATATTCTTATTAGACTCTTAATCTAGTCCCAAGTGCCTATTGACATTATACTAGACAAATTTCAATCTTTGGTTGGACATCTAGCCCCAAGCCAACAATTAACCTTCAACCAAAGTGATATGTCATTCCTAGGCCCTCTCCATAATAACCCATTATACATTGAAGTTTTTATAACATGACATAAAGTTAAACACATCCTCATAGACAATGGATCAAGCCTTAACATTATGTCTCTGAGGTTAATTAATAATCTGGGATATACAATAGCTAACCTTGATCCATAAACCATTACTATTAAGGCTTATGACAATAAAAAGAGGGAATTTCAAAGAACCATTTGTTTATTAGTTGTCATTAGGATTTTGACCCACAACACACTTTGCCACATCCTTGATTTAGATATATCATATAATTTGCTTCTGGGTAGACCATAGATACATGAAATTTATGTACTACCTTCAACCTTGCACCAATGTATCAAATTTCCTTATTCTAGGTAGGAGGTAACTATTCATGGAGACTTACATCCATATCATTACTCTAAGCATTTGGAGACTGAATATAAAAGCTATATTTACCATTTTGACCTTGACCCCCTACCAAAGAAGGAAAAGGACAAGGACATGTCAAATTACCAGAGACCAATTGCATAGACCTTGACAACCTTGCCTCAACTTCCTATATACCTGCTATTGAAATTGTTAACCATTCTACTATTTTAGACAGTGGTCTAAGAGAGTACCTTACCCATAATACCTTCCATATAACCAAACTTCCATAAAACCCTAAGACTTATGGGAGGCCCAAAGCTAAGACAAGTTACATGGAATGGTGATAAAAGGGAAAAGGGAAAATTCATAGCCTAGTTCATGTTGTTTTCACACCAGCCACTAGCCATGAGTAATACCCACTGGTCGAAGATGATTCTTGGTTATATAATGATAATCTAGCTTATTGCTACCAAAGCAAAAAGTATCCCATTCCTAATAGGATTATGGATAACCAAGGTTATGAAGGCAAAGGCCTAGGGGCAAATCAGTAGGGTACTATTGATCCTATCTCTATAACCAAGTACAAAGGAACTCATGGTATTGGATTTAAATAGCCTAGGGGTAACCCCACTTATTATACTCATGTTCCTAGATCAATGACTAGTGATGATGATACAAGAAGTGAAGCAGAGTTTGATCATAGTATATATGAAGACTTAGACAGTACCAACATATTTGAACCCTTACCATTTATACCATTCCATCAGTAATTCATCATTCCCTACTTACCCTTTATCACCCTCAACTCATAGACTAGGACCAATAATAATCCATATTACTTCTAGATGAGTTTGATAATGATGAGGCCTTATATGATTTTCTAGGCCTAAGAGACAATGTTCCATTGGGAGACCATACACAAGTATTCTCTATCAAATTGGATCCTTCTTCCTATTTCAGAGAGTGGGTGAACACCCTTAGCCAAAAATACAAAAATAAAACATTAAGCTCCCAAAGTGAAAACCTCAAAGCACCAGGGAAAATTAAATAAAAAGACCAGTCTCTTGGTGAAAACGTGTTTCAAGCACCATTAGACAGGGATGATCACCCTTCCTTGAATAAATCTTAGGAGACCACCAACAATGAACTTGCCTTTAGGTCTAAACTCAGTACAGAGGAGCAACGTGTTTTTGAGTAAATTATCCAAGAGTACCCTAAAGTGTTTTTCACATGGCCCTTGCCACCATTAGGAGATTCAAATTCCTCTTGTTTGGAAGAACTTGAAGAACCATTCTGACCAGAGGACTTTACCATTTCCATCTAGTTTAAATATTTACCAACTATTTTGGAAGATGACTCTACTCTCCTTGTAGAGGATACTTCAGAGGTCAATATTGGGACTCTAGACAATCCCAAGTGGATAAAACTAGGTGTGTCCCTCACTAAAGAGAAATTTAAAGTTATTAAAAATATTGTAAGAGATTTTATAGACATTTTTGTATGGGCCTATTCTAATATTCTAGGTTTGGATCCATCATTGATTCTACATCATCTTATAGTTCATCTAGATGCTAAGAGGGTTAAGCACAAACTACATAAAATGCTTCCTCATATTGCCATCTTGGTGAAGAAATTATTATATGCGAGATGTATTAGGCCTATTGATTATTTAGAGTGGATATCCAACATTGTGTTGGTTAGCAAAAATCCATAAAGGTATCAAGTTGTGCACTAATTTTAAAGACACTAACAAGGCTTGCCCAAAGGATAACTTTCCTCTATCAAACATTGAAATGATTGTCGAATCCATAGTTGGGTATGAAATGCTTTCCCTCATGGATGGATTTTCATAATATAACCAAATCAAGATTTCACCATAAGACCAAAATGAGACATTGTTCACCACTCCTTGGGGAACATTTTGTTATTAGGTCATGCGATTTGGCCTCAAAAATATAGGGGAAACATACCAAATGGCCATTACTTTTATCTTCTATGATATGTTGCATGATATTGTCAATGACATACTAGGTAAAGATAAGACCCATGTAGACAATCCAACCATACTATGAAAAATATTTGAGAGGCTTCGTGAGTACAAAAATTTGCTTAATCCTAAGTAATATGTTTTCAATGTTACTTCATGCAAATTGTTAGGCTTTATTGTCTTTCATTGAGGTATTGAAGTCAACATGCTAAGGTTCGGGCCATTACTAAGATGTTACCACCTTCTAATTTAAAGTATATCTATAGTTTTGAGGGTAAAATATAGTCCATCAGATGCTTCATTTCATAGTTTGCCAATAAATGCCACCCATTTACTCATTTGTTGAAGAAAGGCATTACATTTTCATGGAATGAATACTGCCATAAGGCCTTTGATCACCTGAAAGAATACATGGCTAGTCCACCTATTTTACTACCACCTACGCTAGGAAAGCCATTTTTGCTTTACTTGTCTACCACTAAGAATGATTTGGGGACACTTTTATCCCAACATGATGAGAAAGGGAAAGAGCATGCAGTGTACTATATAATTCATACACTTGTAGCATATAAACATAATTATACACCAATTTAAAAATCTTGTTTGGTTATGGTCTTTACAACCCAAAATCTACGTCATTACATGCTTAACAACAAGACCATAGTCATTACCAAGGTAGATCCACTCAAGTATCTACTATAAAAAATAGCTTTACAGGGCCACATAGCTAAGTGGATCATGCTTCTGAGTGAGTTTGACATTGAATATGTCAATAAAAATGCCATTAAGAGATAAGTAACTATAGATCAACTTGTTGAAGCTCCCATATCCTATACTCAGCCACTTAATTTTGAATTTCCAAATGAGTCCATTATGACTATAACAAAAGCACCTCCTGAAGAACAGTAATGAAAGATTAGTTTTGATGGTTCTTTCACGTTGCATGGATCAGGAGCATGACTATTATTTATAACACCACAATGGGATATCATTCCCAAATCATTATGTATCAACTTTCATTGTACCAATAGTGTGGCTAAGTATGAATCACTCATTACGAGGCTTTGTCAAGCAGTACAATGGAACATTCAACATCTATTAGTTTTGACAACTCACATCTTATTATTAATTAGGTTATAGACCAATTCCAAACTGAAGATGATAATATGGTACCTTACAAAGCCATGGTGGACACTCTCAAATAGTAGATTGCTCATACTCAGTTTGAAAATATACTTAGGGCTAATAATAGGATGATAGATGCCATTACTATAATTGGTTCTCTGATTTACAACATAGATAAGGCAAGTGACTACCAGTTCCTCATTGAACATCTTCTAGCACCTTCTCATGGGCCCTTGGTCATTGAAATGATATGTGATATTATTGGTCCTAGTTCTGTTTGGTACTCTAAATTATATAATTACCTCCATGACCAAGTCCTTTTACTAGACCTTTCCCACAAGAAACAAAAGGCCTTCACACACCAATCCTCTCACTATAACTTACATTGACCTACACTTTACCGAATAAACTTTGATTAAACTCTACTTCATTATTTAACTTCAACAAAATTTATACTAGCATTGAGAAAAGTTCATGAAGGATTTTGTGGGGCCCACACTAGTGGGGTCATTCTTTCCAAAAATATCCTACACATTTTTTATTATTACCTAACCATAGAATCAAATGTAGATACTTATGTTAAACAATGTAAACAATATTAGAGGCATGCAAATTTGATCTATGCTCTAGCATGAACACTCAAGTCGATGACCACACCATTGCTATTTTAACATGGGGACTCAATCTCATAGGGAAGATTAACCTTACCCCCTTACATGGACATAAGTATATCCTTATCACTACTTAAGACTTCACTAAGTCGGTTGAAGCTATATCCCTCACATGATAATAAAATAAATTTCCAAATTCATCTTCAATTACCTCATTATTGTTATGGTATCCCATCTGACATTATATCTCATAATGGTAGTTTGTTTAGAAATAAGGATGTCAAAACATTTTATGTTGAGTTCAACATTATCCAACATTTTTCAAAACATATTACACACAAGATAATGGCCAAGTAGAGGCATCTAAAAATATTATTTTCAATATTCTTAAGAAGATCATCTATGATGTTGGCCATGATTGGCACTTGCAAATATTTCATGCCTTCTAGGCCTATAGTAATAATTACCACACTCCAACAGGAGCCACACCATATTCCCTTATTTATTAAACTAAGGCCATTCTTCCCATCGAGGTCAAGTTGCCTTCATTTTCCATCTCATTGAAGCACATCCTTGATGAAAAATATTACAGAGTAGCTCATATGAAAGCGCTGGAGTTACTAGATGAAAAATGCATGGTCATTGTGGATAGTCTCCAAGCATACTATAACTAGTATTGTGGCTAGACAATAGGCATGTGAAGCACATAGAGTTCAATCTTGTTGATCTTGTCCTCAAAGAAAACTATAAGAACACCACAGTCGAGAAAAAGAAAAGAGGCAAGTTCAAGCCTAATTGGATAGGACTTTATGTGATCATCGCTAACTATAGATCTAGAGCATACAAGTTAGCTATGCCAGAAGGAGACGAAATTGATGAACCCATGAAAATAAAACACCTCAAACATTATTTTTCTTGAGAGACATGAGGTATTATTTATGGGGATCATTTAAATTATACTATAATATCACCTTCCTTGTACCATACTGTATGTTGTTCCTCACATACCTTCTTTATTGGATAAATTTGTTCACTCTCTCTTACCTACACTTTTTTAACATGGGTTCTAATCCATTGGTAATTTAGGCACCTTTAATGATAGGATTCAGAGGAAGTTTTAGTGTTTTACTTAGTCTTGCAATTTTTTGAGCACATTTTTTTCAAAAAGAGATAATATCTTTGGGTAGTGTGATAATGGTTAGGCAAATTTCATCCTTCATTGTTGCCATGTTCTATCTCATTTCTTAATCTACTGATTATAATTGCCTTTGGGAAAATTAGTTTCATAGACCTTTGTCATTGTTTCCTATAATTTAGGATCAACCCATTTTACCCACATTGCCACATCATTGTGCCATATATTACCATTTGCCTATTTGTGAACTTGTTGTTACCTAGTTGGATTATCTGTTATAAGGCAAAAATACATGGACTTGAGGTCCTTTGAGACTATGTAAGAAACACTCAATTTACATTAAGGTCATCTTAGTTAGCCCCTTTTCCCATGCTCTTGTCATTTTAAGAATCACCATTGTGTGCATTGTGCATTTGAACTTGATGCATTAATGACCACTCAATTTATTAGATGCTCTCACCATTTTGCGAGTACTTTAAGAAACACTCTCTCCATTTTTTGAGTCGCCATTTTTTTTATTGTGTACTTAAACTTGATGAATTAGTGACCACTTAGTTTTTCCAATGCTCTCATCATTTTATGAGTAATTTTAGTCAAATGCTCTTGCCATTTTATGAACAACCTAAGCCACGCTCTCACCATTTTTTGAGTTAACTTGTTTTTTGTCTCATAATTCTCCGTTGAGTTGAGATGCCTTTAAAAAACCCAAAAACATGGATATACTCTAGAACATTCTTAAGAAAGCCTTCAACATTAGGCCATTCAGATTGTATTTTCTCCACTCAAGACGTGCATCTCCTAGTTAGCAGGTATAATTGAAGCATTCCCATGGCTCTCATCATGACCATTTCTATTTGCCTATTTCAATTTTTGATAATGTTTCATTCCATTTCTAGGATAACTACATTTGGCCTAAATTTCAGGTTGGACCTTGTGTCCATGAGACTATGTAGGCAACTTCTAAATTGCCTAGTGCATTTGGAGTTAGATCTATTAGATTCAACAAAGAGATGAAAATGAATTAACTAGTGTAGAAAACAATAAATAGAAATTATATTATATAGGCACAAAAGGATCAACCAAAAAACAAGGAGGTGGGTGTAACCAAAAGCATCAGATAGTGTAAAAAAGCTAGGCCCATGAAACCTACCTACCTAAGTGGTTAATGTCAGGATGCGAAACACCGGAAGCACACAATTGATTACCAAACCAAGCAACTTAATATGCGAAATTAACCAGAATCAACAAGTAACTAGAATTCAGAATAACACAGAATATGAGAGACAATACACAACTTGTATTAATAGCTCTTTCAGAAGGAAATACAACAAAGAAGACTGCCACAGTTCTTCTTCCTTACACACCTCTAGGGCTCCCACACCTCTAGGACATAAACAGTAAATCTTCCCTCAAAGCTCTCTCTACTAGGTCCCAACACCCAACTCAAACACAGAGTTGGTGTTCACCTTACACCTGTGCTCCACGCACTCCACAAGTGCTCCACGCACTCCACAAGTACTCAAAGTACTTCAAGTAGATCTCCCATGAACCTGCAACAACCTGCAATTCAACAAACCATACTTATGGAAGGAACTGCCTTGCCTTCCTCTTAGCTCTCCATGTACTCCACGTACATACCAATGAGTACACACCATACTCTAAGTAGATCCTGCTTGATCCTGCTCCCTGTTGTGTTGCTGTCCTATCTGATCTCCAACCTACAGATCAATACTGGTTCTGCACACCTGTGAACCTTGACCTTGCACACACACACACCTGCAGATCAACGATCTTACTTACCATGTAGATCTCCTATAAGGGTCATGCTCACCTAATGACCAAAATCATACATACCTGAAGAATCCAGCTGACTCTCCAATCCAGCACCCACCTTGGTACTGCTGTGGAACTAGGAGGAACACCCTTGCTCACCTCACACACAGAAGGAGCTAACTTTGCTCAACTCAAACTAGAACAACTTTACAATACAACCATGAGTCTATTATATAGATCTCATCCAAACAATAATTAGACATCCAATTACAATAATTAGATCCGCAGCTCTCAGTCTAAAAATAGCTCTCATCATGCAAACACTTGGTTCGTTAGCTAACTGCCCATAACATCTGCAGTCCGAACCACACAGGTGACCGACGTCGGTCCCTGTCTACCTGGAGGTGACCGACGCCGGCCGATCCCTGACCGACGTTGGTTGCTTCTCTTCACAATCCTATCGACGTCGGCTGATCAGACCAACGTTGGTTGCTCTGCAACTCAGCAACCCTCAACAACCCCTCCAATGGCCTTCTCCATGTCTGCATCAGTGAAGCTTTTAGCTCCACAACCTAACAATCTCCCACTTGGAGATAAATAGCTGCACTGTACCTGTACCTGTACTCTGTCTAATCTATTTCCTGGTTTGTATCCCTCTTCAAGCTCAACACTGAAGACAACCCACCACACATCCCGTGGTGTACCTCCTGTCATCTGAGTACCTTGCCACATCCGAACCTACAAACACATGTAGTGAAGTCCTGACCCTGCATGTATACCTATTGCTGGTCCCTCTCAAATCCCTGAGAACCCACTTCCCCGAATTGGCTTCTAACTCTCTGACAGCTCCCACTGCATGGGAATACTCAGGTCTATACCAAAACTCATGTGATTTTGGACACTGTACCTTTCCAGCCCTTAGTGTGCTCCGGCTCTACATCCTGAACCTCGCCAACACCTGATTCACATCAACTCCCACTGGAGACAAAATCAACCTGTGATCTCCATGCCTCCCATGTCAAAGAATTTTGCTGCTCCAAACTCTTCATGACATGCCACCGAACTAATATTACCCTTAGCTCAGCAAAACCCTGTATGTACAAACCTGCTAGCTAGCATACCATCCACATACAACAACAGAGTGATGTTGCAATCACCATCCCCTTGGTAAGTCAAACCACAGTAGTTACCCTGACATTGACTGAAGCCATGCTTCGTCCTCCACCTGTCAAACCCTGTACCACTGTCCTGCAGGTTCCTCAAGACCATATGCCTGGTCTTCCGTCTCACGTATCCGTTCTCTCTTATTCTTTAACTAAGGAATCCATTTGTCTCTGTGCTTTCGCACCGGTTGGCAACCCTACCAAAACTCTCGTTTGGTTCTACATCATATCCCTGCCATGCTCCCACCTGTTTCCTGGATCCTTCCTGCTCTACAATCAACAACGAGTATAAAGAAGAGGAACAATGAATTTGAGGGCCTACTTACTTCTTCAGTCCTCCGTATGGGTGTTTGAGACTCCATGACATCATGCTGTCCACCCAAAATCCGTTATAGTGACCGACCTCGATCACTTCATAGTCTGCATCTGACTGACGTCGGTTTCCATGCATCTGTCCCTGACTACCAACCTGTCAACATCGGTGTCCTTATTGCCGACGTCGGTCCTCCTGACTGACATTAGTCTTACTACTGCCGACATCGGTCCTCTTGACCAACGTCGGTCTTACCCTGCCTGACATCACCGGCTTTGGTCTGTACATGACCGACATCAGCACCTGTCTGTTCGACACCGATTCCTCCTTACCGATGCCGTTATCTGTGTTTGCCTATGAGTGATGACTTTTTACCCGTGAGCTCCTTTGAATCAATCTCCATGTCCAAACTGCCCTGCTCAGAAGTATCCAGCACCATCCACTGGTTTCTGTCTGCCATCTCCTCCAAGAACACCAAGGCTTTCCAGTTCTTAAGCCTGTCAAATATATCTGTCTTCTGCTTAAGAACATGCATCTCCTTCCTGCTCATGTGACCAAGCCTACGAAGCCACGTCTTCACAACAGAAGAAGAATCAGTAATATAAACAAGTAGATAAAGAGTACCTATTTTCTTACCACCAGCTAATTCAAGTGTATCCGCTGTGAGAGTTCTTGAGCATCTCTCATCACCCAATATTTCTAAAGAAATTAGCCATATCTCCAAACCTGGGACCTGCATGACCTTCATCAACATCTGTGTGTTGGCCGCCTGCAATTTCAGCTTCACTTCCCCTTTGCCAATTCTTTGGCAAGGCTCACCAGCGCCTCTATCTGGGGCTGCATGGAAAGAGGCAACCGAATCTGTAAAATAAGATTCAACTTTATCCAAGAAACCTCCCAGAGCATCCTGTGCCACATCACCTGCAACATCTGCTTCTTCAGTTCCTCCATGCTGATCTTCCACAAACCAACAATATTCTTTTACCTGCTCTTTCTTTCCATGGGACCGTAAGTGACCATCTATGCTTTTCAACTCCTCCATTTTTAGCTTACTTTCATCTGCCATTACTCTGCTCCCACTCAATCCAAAATCCTTGAGAGTGACCTGTAACCAAACACAAAACCTGCTTCCTGCAACCTGGCTCTGATACCACTTGTCAGGATGTGAAACACCAAAAGCACACAATTGATTACCAAACCAAGCAACTTAATATGCAGAATTAACCAGAATCAACAAGTAACTAGAATTCAAAATAACACAAAATATGAGAGATAATACACAACTTGTATTAATAACTCTTTCAGAAGGAAATACAACAAAGAAGACTGCCACAGTTCTTCTTCCTTACACACCTCTAGGGCTCCCACACCTCTAGGACATAAACAGTAAATCTTCCCTCAAAGCTCTCTCTACTAGGTCCCAACACCCAACTCAAACACAAAGTTGGTGTTCACCTTACACCTGTGCTCCATGCACTCCACAAGTGCTCCACGCACTCCACAAGTACTCAAAGTACTTCAAGTAGATCTCCCATGAACCTGCAACAACCTGCAATTCAACAGACCATACTTATGGAAGGAACTGCCTTGCCTTCCTCTTAGCTCTCCATGTACTCCACATACATACCAATGAGTACACACCGTACTCCAAGTAGATCCTACCTGATCCTGTTGTGTTGTTGTCCTATCTGATCTCCAACCTACAGATCAATACTGGTTCTGCACACCTGTGAACCTTGACCTTGCACACACACACACACCTGCAGATCAACGATCTTACTTACCATGTAGATCTCCTATAAGGGTCATGCTCACCTGATGACCAAGATCATACATACCTGAAGAATCTAGCTGACTCTCCAATCCAGCACCCACCTTGGTACTATTGTGGAACTAGGAGGAACACCCTTGCTCACCTCACACACAGAAGGAGCTAACTTTGCTCAACTCAAACTAGAACAACTTTACAATACAACCATGAGTCTATTATATAGATCTCATCCAAACAATAATTAGACATCCAATTATAATAATTAGATCCACAGCTCTCAGTCTAAAAATAGCTCTCATCATGCAAACACTTGGTTCGTTAGCTAACTGCCCGTAACATCCGCAGTCCGAACCACACAGGTGACCGACATCGGTCCCTGTCTACTTGGAGGTGACCGACGCTGGCCGATCCCTGACCGACGTCAGTTATTTCTCTTCACAATCCTACCGACGTCGGCTGATCAGACCGACGCCGGTTGCTCTGCAACTCAGCAACCCTCAGCAACCCCTTCAATGGCCTTCTCCATGTCTGCATCAGTGAAGCTTTTAGCTCCACAACCTAACAGTTAAAACCACTATAACCATAAGCATAGGGAATATACCTTATAAAATAACTTAATGTAACACAAATATATTCTAATACCCACCCTTAATGACTAAACTAGAAACAAGACTAAGTTTGTCCCTAAATTATATGAACTTGTTTGAACCAAGTGGTTTAGTCATTATATTAGCCGGTTGCTCTACAGTGGGGCAGTAAAAGAGATTGATGTCTTCATCTGTAACCAACCATTAGATGTAATGATGGTGAACTTCAATGTGTTTGGTCTTAGCATGAAATACTAGATTATTCACCATCTTTCAAAACACTTTTATTGTCACAAAAAATTATAGTAGGCTTTGATGACTCAAATTGAAGATCTTCCAAGATTTTCTTTATCCACATAATTTCACAACTTGCACTAACCATAACTTTATACTCTGCTTCTATTAAAGATAATGCCACTATAGTTTGTAGTTTTCTCTACCATGAGAAAACTCCTGAACCAAGAGTGAATGCATACCTTGTTGTAGATTTCCTTGAATCTACTGATCCTACCCAATTAGAGTAAGAATGTCATGAAAGCTCAACATCTACAGACTTCTTATACAGTATGCCAAAGTCAAGAGTACCTTTGACATATCTTAATACCCATTTTTAGCTAACCAATGTACTTCCTACTATTTAGACATGAATTGAGATAGAAAACTCACTGAAAAAACAAATATATGGTCTAGTGGTAGTGAGGTAAATGAGACTACCCACTAGTTGTTGATACACTGTTTCATTGACTAGAGGTGAAGTAGTGTCAGTTGAAATTTTAGCTCCAACTTCCATAGGTGTGTGAGTTGGATTAAAATCCATCATTCTAAACCTTTTCAACAATGATTTGGCATACTTATTCTGTGACATGAATACAACATAATCACCTTGCCAAAACTCAACACCTAAACAGTATTTCAGTAGTCATACGTCTGTCATGTCAAAAGTAAAACAAATATTAGCCTTTATCTATTGAATGAGACTATCACTACTCCCAATGATGGCTATATCATCAACATATACAATGAGAATCAAGATATCATCACCAAACACCTTTGCATAGAGAGTTGGTTCAGAATTACACTTTTTAACTCCAAACTCTCTAAGATATAAATCTATTTTCATATACGAGGATCGATGAGCTTGCTTAAGCACATAGAAGGACTTGATTAACCTGTAAACAAGATGTTCCTTATTAAGAACCTAAAAACCCTATGGCTAAACCATGTAGACTTCCTCCTCTAGATCTCCATTCAAGAAATCACTCTTGACATCCATTTAGTGCACCTACCATCCAAACTGAGCATCAATAGCGACAATCAAATGAAAAATTACCTTATTTGTAGTAGGAGCGAAAGTCTCTTCATAATCAACCCCTTCCTCTTGTGCATAAACTTTTGTAAAAATTATGGCTTTGTGTTTGTCCAAAGAACCATCTATTTTGCATTTTACCTTGTACATCCATTTACAACTAATGGATTTCTTTCCTAGTGGTAGCTCCATGAACTCCTAAGTCTTATTTTTCATCAAGGAATTATATTCCAATTACATGGCTAATTCCCACTCAAGCTTCCCTTTGGCCTCTAAAAAATAATTAGGTTCAAATACATGTGAAATAATAGTTCTTAGAGCAAAATTTTCATGCTCACCTCTATTACCAAACTTCTTTCTTGATCTCAATCTTCTTCCTTCCACACCCTATGGTAAGTCTCCCTCCTTTAGATCTTCCATTGTGGTAGAATACCACTTTGGCTTCTTTGGTTGTTCTATTGGAACCTCATAATGACCTACATCAATTCCTTCCTTGGAATGTCATTCCACTGATGAACTAGAATTCTGCTCAACTTTCACATCACAACTTATAATAAAATCATTAGAAGAAAACAATGACTCAATATTTGAAACTATACCAGTTGTTGTGAAGCATGGCATCTATTCATTTACTATGACATCTCTATTTACCACAACTTTATTAGTAGAAATATCAAGTAATCTATAGGCCTTTTATTGCTCATTGTACCCAACAAACATGTATGCTTTGCTTTTTACATCCAATTTTCTTCTCCTTTGACTAGGAATAACTGCAAAAGCTACATAACCCAAAATTCGAAAAGCACTTACATCTAGAGCTTGACCAGATTAAGCCTCCTCTAGAGTCATATTGTCCAATGCTTTTATAGGACTTCTATTTAGGATGTACACTATCGTATTCACTAATTCTGCCTAATATCTATATGGGAAATTTCTATTTTGGACCATACAATGAGCCATGTCCATCACCGTCCTATTTCACCTTTCCAAAACTCTATTTTGTTGTAGAGTGTAAGGGGTAGTGTATTGTCTATGTATTCCTTTAGTGGCACAAAACTCCTTGAACTATTTTTAGATGAATTCACCCCCATTATCTATTCTAAGAGATTTCACTGATCGTCTTGCCTATTTTTCAACCATAGCTTTCCAAGAAGCTAGAAAAATAATCAGATTTCTTCACTAGAAAGCATACCGACTTTTTCCTAGAGAAATAATCAACCAAAAATAGAAAATAACGGGCTCTAGAAGGGGTAGGTGTCTGCATTAGACCATACAAATCTACATGTAATAGATCTAACACTGCCTTAACTCTTGAAGCTTCCCCAACTGACATCTAGTACATACATGATGACTATCCTGAATAGAAGGAATACCCTTACCATATTACTCTTGCTCAACGTAGTCAAATACTAGAAATTCAAATGCCCATACCTTTCATGCCATAGTGAACTTGTGTTATCAACCGCTGCAAGTGTACTTTCCTTTGCTCTTTGTGGATCTACAAGCTTATACAAGACTTTCTCACCAATCCCAACAACAATAATCTTGTTATCTTTGGTAGTGACTAAACATTGTTGTCTTTGAAATTTTACAAGAAAATCATATTTTGAAGTGATATCACTAATTGAAAGTATATTTTTGTTCATATCAGGCATATACCTAACATTCTTAAATATATACCAAATTACACCATTAAAACTAATCTTAACATTACCATATCCCTTCACAAAATGAGTTTTACCATCTCAAAAAGATACAAATTCATTACTACTGTCATTTTCAAAAAAATACACATACCAGTCCTTATGGCATGTATAATGGTGAGAAGCCCATGAGTCAAAGTACCAAGATCGATCCACCATAGAATTACCACTAGAAGCCATGAAAGCAAAATCAAGGGATTTTTTCTTGCCTTCACCTTTAGCTATATTCACATGATGAGCTTTCTTTCTAGAGTTAGCCATATCTTTTTGTCTTTTACTACAATCTTTCTATAGACACCGAAATCCTGTCAACTCCCCTGGTCATCCCCCGTCTTATTCTTCTTCGCCTATTTAACTCTTGTCGATCACTTTTTCCACCAGCCTTGACCCTGGCAGCATGTAAAAATGAGCACAGAGCTAAAGCTAGACTCTATCCCCATTGTACATCTGCCGACGACGGTCGTTACCCGACTGATGTTGCTGACGTCGGTCACCTATCGGCCGACGTCGGTCACCTTACCGTTATCCGTTATCAGTTATCATTCGGTTCCCAATCGATTTTCCGAACGGTTATTGAACCGTCTCTCGAACCGTCCCTTGCCTTCATCAGCATCTGCCAATCGATCAATCGAGCCCGAACTCTGACATTCACAGACTCTTGCAATCAACACTCTCGCGATCAACCAACTCCGGCATCAACCAATCTGTGTTCGCTTCAATCCGGTACTGCACAGACAACTTCAACAACGTCAATCATGTCTTCGCACTGTGACAGGTAAGTATTCTCATCTGTTTATTTTTATCTTTGGTTATTGCTTGCTTGTTATTTCCATACTCTATATTCTGTCTAGACTCGACCTTCTGTAAAACCCCAGAGCCTGTTTAGACTCGACCTTATCTTGACTAGATCATGTCCAAAACCCTGCCCAGAACCTGTCCAAAACCTTGCCTAGACTCTGCCCTGACTTTATCTCGACTCCATCAGACCCTGTCTCGACCCTGTCCCGACTCTCCCAGACCTTCTGCAACTCGTCCAGACTCTGTCCAGAACTTGCCCCGACCGACGCCGGTCACTACCCCTACCGACGCCGGCACTTTAACCGACGTCGGCACTTTCCCTAACCGACGCCGGCACCACAGAGACCGACATCGGTGACTGCACAAAACATTTTACTTCATTATCAGGTACGCATTTTATTTTCTATCCTTTATTTCTGTCATTTTATCTTTTATATCTACTTCAGTCCAATATTCTGTGCTTTTTTTTATCAGTGGGTTGATATCCTTCTAGGAAGTCTTCGTACTTTCGGGATCGGATGTTCGCCTGACAGCCCACCATATCTTTGACTAACATTTTTTCCATGTTTCAGTCTCTTTTCTTCACAGGTGTCATTCCTCCACAGCCAAAGAGGAGAATCTTCCACATCTGATTTCGGTGCGCACGACTTTATCAGGTATCTTCTAGCCTTGACCATTTCTTTTAGTTTCTTATTTCTTCTTTGAATGTAGAAAGCAATTTTGCATAGAAACATTCTGGAACGCCCGGTGGGACCCTAGGGCCTTCTTTGGGTTTTTTCTTTCTTTCTTTCATTCATATAGGTGCATTAGGTTCCTTCCTTTTCGCCTCCTTTCGTCTCTTCTTAAATGACATCATAAGCAAGACTAAAACAAACTTTTCTTTTCTTTCTTGCACTTCTAGACTAGCTGAAACTCATATTCTTCGACTCTTTCTCCATTCGTCTTCATACGAACAAACATTTCGACTTGGGCATTAAAACACTTTGCATTCATTTCTGTTTGCCTGCATCTTTTAGACCACACATAGTAATTAAACCGCATATTGAATTAATCTAGATCACTTGATGTTACACGACCAAACCACCTGCACAAAATAAACATTTTAACTTACCTGAGACAAGGCCCGACTGGGATTTCATCCCCCAGCGGATACCTTACCCGTCCCGACAATCTTACTTGGATTTCATCACCAAGGGGAGAGCCAACTCTGTTCTCTGGCAGAGCCTAAACTATAGTGGAAGTATATTTTGGCTAAGCGAAACCAGCTAACCACTGGAATTGTGAAGTGAGGGGAGCTTGCTCCTTAGCACCAGGCCTGTATGGAAGCTAACATAGATTTTTTGAGCACCATAACAAAACCTGAAACCATCCATAGACTACTTCTTCTAGGACCTGACTCAAAAGCCAATCTTCCTCTACACACATTCTAAGGCATAAGCCACTATAATCCTAATAATTTACTTCTAGGGTTTTAGGATCTGCTTGTGTCTTCATCTTTTTTTTTATTTCTTATCTACTTGTTTGAGCTTGTGAGGACGTTCTTCCTTGCCTTGAATGGTTTTGACTCGTAGCCAAGCCAAGGCTCTAGTCGATCACGCGAGGCATCATCCTCTTCCATCTACCCCAGCTACAACCAACCCTATAATGGAGTTCAACTCAGAAACTGAAAGAACTCCTACCAGACCATCTCTGACTCAAACACCTATTATCCCAGAAGGGGACCAAGATTTCGCATGATTCTTGGACCTCAATACCGCAGCCTTGCAACACTATCTCACAAATAGCCGAACGCGAGACCCCTTTGGCAATCCAATTTATGGAATGCCGACTTCTATCCTCGAAATTGCGGTCGTATCAACGACATCCGTAGTCCAACTCTCAGATATTCAGGCTATTGCCTCAACCAATGGCCTCTCCTTCCATCATTGGGCCCACTTTCACTGGGGTTTCGGCCCCCTATCAATCTCAGCCCACTCAACCACTTTTTACCCCCTTTCAAAACTTGGTCGTCTCTATTCCGCCTACCCTTACTCCTATCAACACTAGGGTGGCTACCTATCCATTAGCCCATGTTACCTCTAACCAACCTCCCATGACAACATCAAACCTAGCCATACCTTTTATCCAACCATCCTTAGTCACTTCTTCTGTCCCTACGACTAGTCATCCGTACGTTGCACCCTTATTGGTACAACCGACTACGTCGTACACCTCTTCCAGCCTCTTTCAAGCACCTTACAATTTAAGAGGCGTTCCACCCGCCAATCCGTTAGTAGATATTATCAAGATGCTGATGGACAAAATGTCCAACCTAGAGACTTCCATTACTGGCTCACGTAACACTCTCTCTTACGAACAAATCTGCAACGAGCCCATCCATCCTTCTGTCCCCATCAGACCATATCCCAGCCAGTGGGAACTTCCTAAGTTTTCTCATTTCCAAAGCAAGGAAGACCCACAACAACATTTACGGGCATTCAGACATGCCTGTTACCTTATCGCCCACGACGATGCGTTGCTCTTACGCACGTTTCCCATGTCTCTCTCGGGTGCTGCACTTGATTGGTACAGCTCTCTTCCTAGCCATTCCATCTTCACGTTCACTCAGCTGGCCCAGCTCTTCCTGGATCATTTCTCCATCAATATCACCAAGAAGGTCTCCATCACAGACCTCTATTCTATTCGCCAGTTCGATGATGAATCCATTGTTGATTTCGTCGCTCGGTGGAGGGGCCTTATCAATCAACTTTCATTTTCCTTACCCCAGCCTGAGCTTATTGAAATTTTCTCTCAAGCCTGCGCTAAACATATTTCTTCTACCTTGAGGGTTCAGACCTTCTGCACTTTTGATGAAGCCTTCACGATGGCTCGTAAACTTGAGTTACGTGCCGTCGAGGAGAATAAAGTCAAGTTGCGGAGTAAGAATCCTAACTCCAAAACCAATGACCCCTCTTCTAAGCCTTCCTCGTCCAATCCTAAATCTAAAGCTTCAGCAAATGCTATGGTTGTTAGATCTTCTTCCTCTTCACCTTCAACTAATCAACCTGAACCATCCACATCTATGAGTGCCACTCGCCAATTTCAGCAGAGATACATACAGCGACAGTTTACTCCACTTGGAGAATCATATGCGTCTGTGCTGGAAAAACTCATCAAATAAGGGGCCATCAATCTCCCTCAGATCCGACCACCACCACAATTTGATCCCTCACGCGCTATCCCTACGTGGTATAGGGAAGATGACTTCTGTAACTACCACCATGTTAAAGGTCATGACACGGGCAACTGTAAAACCCTTAAAAACAAAATCCAAAATATGTTGGAAAAGGGTGACCTCATCCTCGACAATCCTAATGCCCCTCCTAATCAGGGTATCGATATCTTCAAACAACCGTTCCCTAATCATCCACCAACCCAAAACAACGTCCAGACCTTGACTGACAATACCCATGAACATAATATTTGAACAGTCAATACGGTCTCGCCCCTCATTCCTAACCAATCTCAAGAGGTGAGTTCATCCATTAGTCCATCACATATGGATGAACCTCTTTCTCCGGTTAGTTCTCCCTCAACTTCTCTCATTTTGGAGGACGCCTCGACCTTACCAGTACAGCCAGTTTCACCATATTCCTTCTTGCTACCCATGGAGGACCCAACCTTTCCTACTCCTCGACCACAAGTGGAGGGCACCATCATCCTTGCCCTTTACCCACTTGAGGAGCTTCATTCTCCAATTTCTTCTCCACCCAGGGAAGAACCTATCTCTCCTTCATCTCCAACCAAACATGAACCTATCACGACCTCACCATGCTTTGGGGCCGAAACTACCATACCTTCAATCCCACAACCGTCGACATCTTCTCAAGAGCCTAAACTTCATCCCGCACCTTCTCAGCCATTTTCCCGACTAGTGGAGAGACTCAAACTTCTTCCTTCTAGGAAAGTGGAACATCAGGGATTGTGGGACCGTCTCACAGCTCTTCAACAAGCCCGGGCCCTCTCATCTCATCCTCCCATGGCAAAACCTCCTAAGACTATCAACAAAAATCAGATTTCTGCCTCTAGACCATCTATATCTCCATCAACCTCATCAAAACCAAAACCCTCATCTACTTCGCCTAAACCTATCAAGTCGCTTGGCGTTCGCCCCGTCTCCAACCTCACTCATCCACAAGTGAAGGTGGACTTAAACCAGACTTTAACTAATAGTAGTCTTCAACCCAAATCACAAAAGACTACCAAACCACAGAGGCGAATGCCTCCTCTTCCGTCATCATTGCCCTCCATTTTGGGCTCGCATCCTTCAACCTTAACCAGAATCCTTTCCATTTCAACTTCTAATCAAAACCGATTGCCTCCTTTGCTTCCTTTACCTACCACTAGCCTACCCTCTCCCAAAAAGGCGGTACCTCTCATGAAGAGTGTACTGTCTCCACCTGTCATCGCACCATCAACCCAGAAGGTGGTACGAAAACCTCCTCCAACTTCGCCCAAGCAAAAGTCACCGACATCGCATACATCGATGAGCATGGATCCTTTAGTGGGTTCATACTCTTTAATCTTGCAACGACTTTTGCAAACTTCTAGCATAACTCTTCCACCCATCAAGCCTTTCCAACCTCTCGAGTCTAAACCCTCCTGGTTCGACGACACGAAGATTTGTTTATATCATCGTACACTAGGACACGACACTGAGGCTTGATGTGCCCTCAAGGCTGTCATTCACCGTTATCTGGAGAAAGACACTCTTCTCTTTGAGGATACTTTCGACCGACCCCTGACTCCTTCTCATAACCCTTCAACCTCTTCAAACCCATCCACATCTCATCAACTGGTTACAACTCCCTCATCACCTTCACCTCCCATCTTTGAAATCAATGCCATTCACATCACCACTAGGTCACAAAAGGACAAGGCGAAAGAAAAAGCCACCATTCCTTGGACCTACCCTTTTGTCAATCCACCTCAACCGCCTAAGCCTAAGATTTCTATCCTTGGCGCGCCTCAACCCTCCTCTTCTTCTTCTTCTTCTGGACCAATCCACGACTCCATGTTGAAACAGCTTCACCAGACGCCTGTGAAAATGTCCCTCTACGATCTCATCCAAACCTCACCCCAACATCGTCAAGCCCTCATCCAAGCCCTACAGGCAGCGGAGGTCCAACCCGAAGACCCCCAACCACTTGCTGCCCTTGTCCACTCTTTAGCCCCTGTTGCCTCCATTACATTCAGCGATTCTGAGATTCCTACATCCAACACGGAAGATCAGGACGCTGCCCTCTTCATCACTACCTATATCGATCGGACACGCATTAAACGCGTTATGATTGATGGGGGCGCTAGCATCAACATCATCTCCACTCATGCCTTTGATCAGTTGGCTCTTCCCAAGAATTGTGTCTCCAAAACTGACGCAATCTTGCGCTCTTTCAATGACACTACTGCCACGACCATTGGCACAGTCGTTCTTCATATTCGCGTTGGTCCACGCACAGTCCCGGAGCTCTTCTACATCATCGAAGGAGAGTTTCAATACAACATCTTGTTGGGCTGACCCTAGATCCGTGCCATGGCCTGTGTCCCCTCCACCCTGCACCGTTGTGTGAAATTTGAGCATGACGGACATGTCCACACCATTCTTGCTGACCCTTCGCCCTTTAAAACATGCAACACCACCTACCGTCCAAACAATGTCCTCATCCCTATCAAGCCGTTAACCTCGACACTGCCTCCATCCGCAGAAACTTCGACCAGTTTGCAACAGGCGGTCGCCCTTACACCTCCCCTTCAAGCGATGACCACAGACCCCATGGAAGACGTCTTTCAAAGACTTTCATTGGGAGAGTATCGCTTGCTGGCTTTAGATATGTTCTAAACTCCACAAGAGTATGGACACCTTCATCACAGCCCTAGCTACGACCATCGAATAGGGATGATCATACCTTATGGTCCCCCTCACCTCTGCACTAACCTCGTCTATGGGGGGCTTAATCTAGCTCCTACTGATGGTAATCCTCTTTCTTCACCTCAACCTTTCACATCAGACTTTTCATTTCTTAGCAACCCCACTTTTGCACACACTTACCTTTACAGGTGTGTATGGAAGGGTTTTGGTTTCGAACGCTATGAGCAGGGCTCTCATCAGCCTATCCAATCGCTCAACGATGACAACGCCAAGAAACGATATGGTCTGGGATATCACGACCCCACTCAAGACCCTGTAGACCTTTGTCCTGAACCAATCATTGACCAATCTCCTCCACACTCGCCTGTTTCGCCCCCTTCACCTATGGAGTCAGTGGTTTCCATTCCTCCTAGTTTTTTTTTCCATAAACACCATCCGCCTGGACCCCTTGACTTATCAGCTCAATGGGGTGTCCAATTCTCTCCCTCTCATTTTTTCCAACATGATCGAAGATGAGTCGGCAACCATTCACACTGTTCACTGCGTTGACGATGACGCCATTCTTTCTTACATAGGCGCTGATGATTCTTTCATCCAGTGCTCCCTCCCTTCTGAGACCCAGGTTATGTTAAATGAATCAACCATTGACATCAACCTTCCTTCTTCTGATGTTTCTTATGTCTTAAAAATTGGCCAATCTTTAGATGCTCAGGAGCAGCTCGACTATACCCATTTCCTCTCTGACCATCGCAAGGCCTTTGCCTGGACTTACAGTGATATGCCTGGCATCGACCCCACCATCGTTACCCATAACATTGTCACCAAACCAGAGGCTAAGCCTGTCAGGCAAAAGCTTCGAAAGATGCATCCTCGCGTTGCCCTCCTTGTCAAAGAAGAGCTTCAACGCCTCCTTTCTGTCTCCTTCATCCAGCCCATCGATTATCCACAGTGGGTCTCTAACATCGTCCCAGTCACCAAGGCAACTGGGGGGATTCGGATCTGCACAGACTATCGTGACCTTAACTTAGCCTGTCCTAAAGACGACTTTCCTCTTCCTAACATTAACCAGCTTGTTGATCTTACGGCCGGCCATGAGATGCTATCTCTTATGGACGGATTTTCAGGATACAATCAAATCCTGATTGCTCCAGAAGATCAGCACAAGACTACTTTCATTACCCCATGGGGGACTTTCTGCTATCGAGTCATGCCTTTTGGCTTGAAAAACGCAGGCGCCACTTGTCAGCGTGTCATGACCTACATTTTCCATGATCTCTTCCACAAAATCATGGAGGACTATGTGGATGACCTGCTCAGCAAGTCCAAGCTTCGTCATGACCATCTAACCATTCTCAAAATCAACTTTTCTCATCTTTTTCAGTACAATGTTCATCTTAACCCCAAGAAATGTGTCTTTGGGGTCCTCTCTGGCAAGCTTCTCGGCTTCATCATTTCCTTCCGTGGCATTGAGATAGATCCCACCAAGATTCGCGCTATCCTCGAAATGCCTCCCTCGACCAATCTCAAGCAGCTTCGCAGTTTGCAAGGCAAGCTTCAATCCATTCGTCATTTCATCTCGCAGCTTTCTGACCGCTGCCAACCTTTTCATCATCTCCTTAAGAAGGACGTCTCTTTTACATGAGATAAGGACTGTCAAGAGGATTTTGAGGCCCTAAAACGCTATCTGGTCTCTCCACCAGTTCTCATACCACCTAAAAATGACCAACCTTTCTACCTTTATATCTCAGCCACTCACCATTCGTTGGGTGCCATGATCGCGCATCGAGACGAGCATCACCGTGAGCAAGCAGTCTATTATATCAGCTGAACATTGGTCGACTATGAAACTCGATATACCCATATCGAGAAACTCTGTTTGGCGTTAGTCTTTGCTACTACTAAGCTTAGCCACTATCTTCTTAGTCACAAAACCTTTGTCATCACCCACACCGACCCTCTCAAGTATATGCACTCCAAGCCATATCAAAATCAACGTATGGCTCGGTGGCTCATGCTGCTTGCTGAGTTCGATCTCGAATTCATCCAACAGAAATCTATCAAGGGGCAAACCATTGCTGATCAACTAGCAGATGCCCCTCTTCCTGACAATCAACCTTCGCAGTGTGAATTTCCTGATGAGTCTATCGCTGCGCTTTCCTCCGACGACACCATCTATCAGATGACTATGTTCTTTGACGGTTCCAAATGTCAATTAGGTGGGGGTGCTGAGGTCATTCTCATCCCACTCGAAGGGGAGCCCATGCCTTTGTCTTTTAAACTCGACTTTGATTGTACCAATAATATGGCCGAATATGAGGCCTTAATTTTGGGACTTCAGACCGCCCTCTCTCTCAGCATCAAGTCCATTAACATCTTCGACGACTCGCAGCTCGTCGTCAATCAGGTCAACGGTTCATACCTCTGTAAAAATGAAATTTTGCAAAGGTACAAAAACCGTGCTGACATTCTCCTTGCATCTTTCGATCATTACCTCCTGCAGACTGTTCCTTGATCCACGAATAAGTTTGCTGACACCATGGCTTCTCTCGCTTCACATATCCCATCTTCCTCATCTGCGTCCAGACTTTTTGTCACGGTGTATCGTGTGTCGTTGCCTTCATATATCTCTTCTCACATTCATCATGTCAACACTATAGACCCTAGCCCACAAGATGCTTGGTATAAGCAACTTGTAGACTTCTTATCTTTCTCTGTCATTCCTCCCAACCTCTCTAGTAATACACGATGAGCTTTTATCAAGCGTACCGCTCACTATACCATGCTAGGGGGTCTTCTTTATAAGCGAGGCTTTGATGGCCTCCTTCTTTGCTGTCTCACCTCCACTGAAGCATCTCAAGCCATTCAGCAAGTCCACGACGGGATTTGTGGCTAACATTTCAGTGGGAATTCGGTTGCCAAGCGCATCCTTCATTTGGGCTATTATTGGCCTACCCTTCATCAAGAATGTAGCGACTATGTTCGGCGTTGCATCAAGTGTCAGTAGCACTCTAACTTGCTTCATCTTCCTAGTCACGCCTTACAAATCGCTCAAGATTTCTGGCCTTTTTCTCAGTGGGGTTTAGATCTCATCGATGAGATTAACCCTCACTCGTCTCTTGGTCATCAATCCATCATCACTACCACTGAGTATTTCACCAAGTGGGTGGAAGCCATTCCTCTCATCTCCACAAAAGCCGACAAGATTGTCGACTTCATCACCACCCATATCATCTGTCATTTCGGTGTCCCTCATAAAATCATCACCGATAACGGCAAGTCCTTTAAAAACAAAACTGTCCAAACATTATGCGACTCATTCGGCATCAAACTCAGTTTTTCTTTGCCTTACTACCCACAAGTAAATGGGCAGGCCGAGGCTTCCAACAAGATTCTCACCAAAATTCTCATGAAAGTGGTCAGTGACACAGGCAAGGATTGGCACATTCACATTCCCTTCGCTTTGTGGGCTTACCGCACTAGCATTCGAACCTCTACGGGCGCTACCACTTTTTCTCTCGTGTATGGAACAGAGGTTGTCTTACCTCTCGAAGTACAGATCTCGTCTCTCCGCATTTCTCTACATGATATTCTTTCCAACGATGACTTTCGTCAAGATCGCTTAGCTCAACTTGAGTTACTTGACGAACGCCGTCTTGCTGCCCTTAATCATCTCCATGTCTATCAACATCGCATCAAGCGCACCTATGACAAAAATCTGTGAGAACGAGATTTCAACATCGGAGACCTCGTCCTCAAAGAGAATCAACACGTGACCAATATGGAGCAAAGTAAACGAGGCAAGTTTGCTCCTAATTGGCTCGAACCTTTTATTATCACGCACAAGTATGGATCAGGGACTTATCGTCTGTCTTCTCTTGATGGACGCCCAGAACTTGAGTCTCTTAATGCGTTGCATCTGCGACCATTCTACTGTTAGTCGAGTATTCATCCACTTGACACTTAACTTGAGCTCGTCCCTTGAGCAATCCCCATCCTCTTAATCCTACTTCCTTTCAACCCTATTCCTCTTAACAATTCCTATAACCCTTTTATGCTGTATGGATGCTTTGTCCTCATAAAAGGGAGCCCTTGACCTTCTATAATCTTGTCCATGACTCACATTTCTATCAAAATAAATCAAGATGTCACAATATCCATGGTCACTATATCAATATCAAAATCAAAAAGTAGACTGCTCCCTCGAAGGACAGTTGTACTATCATTGCTATAATTAATAGACTGCTCCCTCGAAGGACAGCTATTCAAAAGCCTTTATATTAAACAAAAATCTAGACCACTCCCTTGAAGGATGGCTATGACTAAACTGGCAATAAACAACACTATTTCAGAAGCTTCCCGCATTGATCAGCTTCACAACTGACCACCAAGCAAATGACATCTCTATGCAGGCTTCCCGCATTGATCAGTCTGCGCAAAAAAAAAAAAAAAAATGAATGAGTCATGGACTTGACTTATAGTTGTCTCAGGGTCTCCTATAAAAAGGGGCATAGTTATCTCTGCTCTTAAACTGGGTTACCCTTTTTTCCTCCTCCTATCACCTGCTCAAGGGACTTCGAGCTCACTTTAATGTCAAAGTGATTCGATTACCGCTATAACATAACTATGGTCAACGACGTCACGCATGAATGGGGCTCTTGGTTCTCATAACCCCTATCTATGTTATCTTTTTGGTCCTTGTCAATGAAAGAGCAATATGCCTTTCACGTATCTTTCACTTTGGTCACATTTAACCAAACCTTTTTCAACCTAAACATTCTCAGACCAACAACTCGACAACATGACATTATCATCATCCTTGTCCTTTTCACATAGTTTCTATGGACACCAATACACATGGAAACTATCAACTAGACTCAATTTATGTTAAGCATAAACCAATACTTGCTGAAGCATAAATAGACCTCCATTCATTTTTAGCATACATCCATCACGACTATGGAAACTTGCTAGGGGTGAAAGCCTTTCGACCAATTCTACATAATACACCATCTGTAGCATCATCTTATCCTCATCTTCCCCTCATCATTTCGACACTTGACCACATCTAATCATCGACCAATCTTTTCAATTTGTTCGAACTACATTGGTCTGAGGCCCTATGACCAGGGCTATGTAGGCAGCACTCAGATAACACATCCTCTGAGGTTAGCTCGACCACCCCCGTTTGTTCGTCTCCTTGATGGACAAACCTTCTCTTCTGTAACTTTGATCAAGACCAATCATTTTTTTTGACCATTCCTCCCTTTTAGGGAGAACTACATTGGCCTGAGGCCCTTCACACAAGGGCTATGTAGGCAGCACTCAGATCACATGACGTTTTTTGAGGTTAGCTCAGCCACATCCTTTTGTTCATCCATTCACCTTGACCCATGACCATTGGAGATCATGCCTATCTCCTCCAACCTCGACCACTTCCAAGACACTGTTGCCTTGGTTGTTTTTGCATGTATGCTCCCTCATGACTGATTAGCAGAATTGTGCGCAACCCTTTTTGGACCCTCACAAGTATAGGATCGCAAGCCGGTTGATCCACACTACTTGTGACTTTTTCGTGTTTTTAGGAGCACTTCCCGAGCCCGGGATACCTAGAACGCGACGACCCATTTGGAGCTTCAGCTTAGATTGAATAACCCGATCAGCAGACGACTAAATGCTGGGGCCCAGTTATTTCAATTTTAGCACTCCTCGACCCTTGACCTGCGACACTTTTGACCTGACCATCTCGTGCAGTGGTATGCGCACAATCACAACTTTTGCAGCGTTCACCCTAACCCCTTTTTCATCCACTCTTTGTCAAATCAGCACCCGATTCCTAGTTCCCCTTCCCTCGACTCCTGCTTTGAGGGGGAATACCTTATCTATAATCGGGGCAATCACTCCTATTTTTGTCTTGCAGTTCATCTAGAACAACCAACAAGACAAAAAGGGGCAAATGTAGACACCGAAATCGTGTCAACTCCCCTGGTCATCCCCCGTCTTATTCTTCTTCGCCTATTTAACTCTTGTCGATCACTTTTTCCACCAGCCTTGACCCTGGCAGCATGTAAAAATGAGCACAGAGCTAAAGCTAGACTCTATCCCCATTGTACATCTGCCGATGACGGTCGTTACCCGACCGATGTTGCCGACGTTGGTCACCTTACCGTTATCCGTTATCAGTTATCATTCCGTTCCCAATCGATTTCCTGAACGGTTATCGAACCGTCCCTTGCCTTCATCAGCATCCGCCAATCGATCAATCAACCGAACTAATCAATCAATCAATCAATCGAGCTCGAACTCTGACATTCACAGACTCTTGCAATCAACACTCTCGCGATCAACCAACTCTGACATCAACCAATCTACGTTCGCTTCAATCCGGTACTGCACAGACAACTTCAACAACGTCAATCATGTCTTCGCACTGTGATAGGTAAGTATTCTCATCTGTTTATTTTTATCTTTGGTTATTGCTTGCTTGTTATTTCCATACTCTATATTTTGTCTAGACTCGACCTTCTGCAAATCCCCAGAGCCTGTTTAGACTCGACCTTATCTTGACTAGATCCTGTCCAAAACCCTGCCCAGAACCTGTCTAAAACCTTGCCTAGACTCTGCCCTGACTTTATCTCGACTCCATCAGACCCTGTCTCGACCCTGTCAAGACCCTGTCCCGACTCTCCCAGACCTTCTGCAACTCGTCCAGACTCTGTCCAGAACTTGCCCCGACCGACGCCGGTCACTACCCCTATCGACGCCGGCACTTTAACCGACGTCGGCACTTTCCCTAACCGACGCCAGCACCACAGAGATCGACATCAGCGACTGCACAGAACATTTTACTTCATTATCAGGTATGCATTTTATTTTTTGTCCTTTATTTCTGTCATTTTATCTTTTATATCTACTTCAGTCCAATATTCTGTGCTTTTTTTTATCAGTGGGTTGATATCCTTCTAGGAAGTCTTCATACTTTCGGGATCGGGCGTTCGCCTGACAGCCCACCATATCTTTGACTAACATTTTTTCCGTGTTTCAGTCTCTTTTTTTCTCAGGTGTCATTCCTCCATAGCCAAAGAGGAGAATCTTCCAACATCTGATTTCGGTGCGCACGACTTTATCAGGTATCTTCTAGCCTTGACCATTTCTTTTAGTTTCTTATTTCTTCTTTGAATGTAGAAAGCAATTTTGCATAGAAACACTTTCCTAAGATGACTAGGTTGCTTATAGTAAAAACATTTCCACTTAGATCTCTTATTAGAACCACTTACTTGTGAAGTTTCTATCAGAGAATGTACTCTTTGTAGAAGTAGATGTAGATAACAGTATTTGGCCCTGTCGTCTCTCCTTTTGCAATATCAATGTGGACAACTTTTTTAAGTTCAAAGTCTCCATCTCAGCAATCATGTGCAAAGACTCCACAAATGACTCAAATGAAGGTGGAAAATTTTGCATAACCAGAGCAATCAAGTCTTGCTCATCAACTTGCTTTTACATAGCCTTCAACTAATCACTCATGTCCTTGATCTACAATAAAAACTCAAAAATGAAGCCACCTTCCTACATCTTAGTAGAAAATAACAAATTCTTCAAGTACAATACCCTGCCATCTTTAAAATTTTAATATTTAGAACTAAGATTAGTCCACAAAGCTAATGCAGTGGTCACATTTCTGACCTCTAAGATTAGATTATATGCTATTATAGTTTAAACAACATATGTTCCTTACAATTATGTTTATGATAGTCATCGGTACCTATTGCAGGCCTTTGCTCTTTACCAAGTACTATTTGATCAAGATTATGATATTCACATATCATCAAAATCTTGTGACTCCATAAACTAAAAATTTTGCCTAACAATTTTTGTGAATCTGGGAACAAGAGGTGTTGTAAACTAGCCATTTTGACCTAGTTTTTCCAAAAAATGCAAATACTAGAAAAATATAATGACTTTACACAAAATTCTTCCTACCCACTGATTTAAATCACAAACTAATCAATACCTCTAGTTTTCAACAAAAAACTCCACATCGTCTGGGAAATTTTAAATTTTTTATCTTTAAAACACTAAAAAATGGATAAAAACAATTTTATCTGAAGATCATTAATTCTAATTTGAAAAATTCATTTTATGCCAACATCTAGATTAATAACTCAAAAAATGGTGAAATTTTCACCTTCTATAACTTTTTAAAGATAATTAGTCACCAGTAGGTCCCCAATAACCCTTATAAGCTAAAGTTTTGAATTATTTCACTTAAAAAATTAAAATTAATTGAAATAATAAAACTTTAGATTAAAATTTTCATAAAAGTAATCATCCAATTAGAAAATTGGCCTACTTGCAAAACTTTAGATGCAAATTCTAGGAGAAATACTCAGCCAAATTAAATATCGTCAGTTCCTATCATCTCCTCTCAGAAAATAGAAATTTTTAGAGCCCTCACTCACCAAAAATACTGCCCAAATGAAAATATGGTCTCTTCTCCAAACCATACATAAATGACCAACCAAAAAACTTCAAATGCAATTTTTAGACAAAATACTCAGTGAAATTTAATTCTGTCTGATCCAACAAACGAATTTTGAGCCAAAGAATTTTATAGAAATAAAAATCATAAACATTAGTACTCCAATGAATTTCTAGGATTTTCCTATTATTTAAATGGCTGGTCATAGGAAAAAAATATTTTTTTTCTTCTCACGGCTCTTCACCATGCGCTTCACGCTTCTCCCTAACAATATCATCTTCTCTTGATTTATTGGCTTCCTCCCAAGCTTCTTAAACACAAGCTCTGATTACCATATTAGATTTATAAAAGAGATGAAAATTAATTAACCAAGGTATGAAACAATACATAGAAATCCTATTATATATGCATGAAAGGAACACCCAAAAAACAAGAAGGTGGGTGTAACCAAAAGCATTAGGTAACGTAAAAAATCTAGGCCCGTGAAACCTAACTACCTAAGTGGTTAAAACCACTATAACCATAAGCATAAAGAATATACCTTAGCAAATAGCCTAAGGTAACACAATAATATGCTAATGAGATCATCTAGTTTTAATGATTGATTTTATTCATCATTTGTCTCCCAACATTCTCACGATTTTATGAGCCCATTATCACTTTCTTCTCTAAGCAATTTGTTTTGCTTATCACCATTTTATTCTATCCTATATCTTGGAGGAACTATATTTGACTTGAAGTTCACATTGGACCTCATGTCCATGGGATGATGTAGGTAGTGTCCACCTGCCTAGCGCATCTAGAGTTAGCTCATCCATCCCTTCCTTATTCTTCTATTCCCCACAACTATTCTAATAGTGTTGTCACCTATAGCCTAAAGACAACCTTTTATGCCGAGTGTAACACTTCTATTACACATGAATTAACATTTAGATTAGTTGTTTATTCTTTTATCTTAACTTAGGTTGTCTATTGCTCTTGATTGAACTCATTTTTTTATTGCATTGCTTTATCTTGGTTCTTTGTTTGATGCACCTTAGAGTAATTTGTTCATTGCTTTATGGTTTTTCATTTTACGTGTTGTTTATCTAAATACAATTAGTTTACACTTGAGTATTGATTATAATTTGGGCTTGAGTTGTTTACTTTTTGAATTTACATTGTGTTTTTGTGTCTCCCTTCCCCTCAATTATCATAGGATTCTTAAACTTTATTTACACTTGAGTCTTGATTACCCATATCTTGTACTTCAATTGTGAATTTGTGTTCATTCCTACACTTAGTTTATTGCATTACATTCACTGTGGATTTGATTGTTCATATCTTATGCCTAAGTGATTCTTATTTGCATTTAAACTAAGTTTTCCATGCTTGAGGTACACATTGTTATTATAGTTTTTTATAACTATGATGCGTAATATCACAAGCTATAACAAAAATTAGGCTAATGGATCTATCAAACAATATAGTGGGTAGTACTCCACCTTGTTCATAATTGGCATAACCCAGACACTACCCAAATAAAGAGTAATAAAATCACAACTGAATATTAATCACTACTAGTTAAGACGTACATCTTCATACTAGTAGGTATCCTAAATTCATGCATATCCTATGTTCCTTTTTATTGTTAATCCATGAGTACAAATTCATAGCTTAAGCTCCCTTTACTGACTTTCTATAATGGGGCAAATTATTTAGACCTTCACTAATCATATCCACCATGTTGGGGTAAATCATAATTATATCATGCTTGCATCCACCCTACTAGGTCATTTTCACTATGCCAACGATTATAATTGCCTTTGGGAAAATCATTATCTCGACCCATCCACTTTACTAGGGAAAATCCCTTTTCCATTGATTATAACTACCTTTGGTAAAATTAGCATTTTCACCCCCAATACCTCTAGATCATATCATTTTCTTATTTTTGAGGGAACGTTCAACAACACTATTTACCACCCGATCCCTATAGGAGGTATCTAGGGCTTATCCATCACTCTTTTGGGGTATTAGCCAAGGCATTATTTATTTGAGAAGATGTTATTGTGATTATGTCTTGAAACACCTTCCCAAATAGTGTAAAATTGTAGACACCCCATTTTGGCTGCAATCCTAACATAACTAAACTTTAGATTGGTTTCTAGCAAACTAGACAAATTAAGCCTAGAAATCACTGAAATTCCCAAATTCATATACACATCATAAGTAAGTTCCCATAATAATGTTGAGGAATCCATATTTAGGTTATTACCTATTGACCAAATTTGGTTTACATACCAAAATGTGCCCAGTCTAAGAGTCCAAATTCCAAGCAAGATCCTGATTGAAGAATGACCCAATGTCATGAGGAACAACCAGACCTCAAGTGGAGATCATATATCTTTTACAAATATTTTGAAACACTTTAATCAAGCTTAAAGTGTGATCTAATTGATCTTCAATGGATAGGTTTACAATTACAGATGAAGGGTCCAAGTAGGTCTTCATGGTGTTCGAAGCATTCAAGAGCATGAACCAGATTACATAAGCCTTAGAAGATCATTAAAGCCTTAAAATATTGAGTAAAATATGGATTGTGAATGTTTAAAGAAATAGACTGTCATCAAGACATCATCCAAAAAAGGAATGAACTAGTTCACTTGTGCATTTAATAAATGTACCTCAAGAACTCTCATGAGCCAAAAGGTTAGAGTGCCATGAAGTCCCTTGTGCCAAGATGTTCTATAAATTTCATGCTCGTGCAATAGTTTTATCCTAAGATATAAGCATTCAAAGGTAAACTTGTAGAATAGAATGTTCGTGTGAACATAAAGTTTAAACTTGTCATTAGGGTTCAAGGATTGACAGTCGATAATGGTTGCATGAACATCAAATATGAGCATGCAAACATCAAATTTTGAGCTCTATAAAGTAACTATTTGGGTTCAAAGGTCCTTAAAAGGTTTAAATTTGATCAAGATCTAACAGTTCGTGTGAGCTCACATACTGACAACATGATATCTAAATTTTGATGTTGGGGTCAAACTAGTCAAAAGGTCCCTAAGTTAAAAGCCCTTAAAAGGTTACAAGTTGGACATGATCTAATGGTGTAGGTTCACCAAGAAAATATCTAACAGTGTGAGGTGACTGACAAGAAAGTAGGTCCAAAGTAGATTGATGATCAACATTCAATCATACCAAAGATCTAATAGTGCATAGGAAATGATAGAAAGTGGGACTAGGTAGATCAAAGGCTTACATTGCTTCATACATCTTGGTCTAATGGTATGAGTGAAAGTTAACATGTCAAAGGGATATTCACGATGGGAAATCAATGGACCACATTCATTTATGTATTTTTATCTAAAGGTGTAAGATAAATCAAGAAGTCAACAAGGATCTATGAGGCTAATGGGAGTGAAGACAGATTGGAGCATTTTAATTGTCTCGAGCAATATTTGATGAACAAGGTAAAACCAAAGGAGCCATTTTCAACTAAGGCAAATAATTCTTGTAGGGATCATCCCATCACCATTCAATCTCAATCAAACACCATGGAGCAGACATAGCCATGTAGGAAAGATGGTTAAGGATAAGGTTCCATTGCCATTGAAGTTTAAACATGACCCCTAGTCAATAAATTAGAACCTATCAACTCTGTTGTAGAGTCATTCCATTTACATGTTCATTTATTTTATATGGAAGATCCTCATGTACATTATCTTTTTAACTCTCATAGTTTTCTATGAGTAAAGTATGTATTTTAGACCAAATACAGAGGTCAAAGATGGACTAGTAATGTTGAAGCAAGACCAAGCAGTCTACAGGTTTCCATTAATATTGTGACTATGTGAAAACCAATAATTAGATTGGTTTTCATCTATTATTGACCCATGTTTAATTTAGACCAAATACAGATGTAAAGATGATCATAGAGAGTTGTCTCTTCTATCAACATGCTCACATTTTTTTATAAGCATGTACCTATGGCCACCGAAAGTTGTTGTGGCATAATTTTATCAATTCCAAGACATGGTCCTCATCAACATATCAGATAGATAATAACAAGGAGTTATAAGAAAGGGACATGGTGGTTAGATAAGGATGATGAGCATTCAATTATTTTATATAATTTGTTCCTTATTGATAAGGTTATGAGTTAGCATCCTCTAACTTGTGCTAATGCATCACAGTTATCTCTCTCTCTCTTCCCTTTTTCTATATATATTCCATCTTCTACCACATTGTGGGACTCTCTAAAAAGTTTTAGACAATAAATCTCTGAAATATTTTGAGAATAGACTCTTATTCTTTGGTTTTCTTAGGGTATGGCAAAATTTGCACTATACCACCTTTTGACGCAATAAAGACTGAATTCCATAATTTTGTAAGCTAGATTGAAGTGTGTTATATGAACTCATGTATTGTGCTTAAGTGAATGTATTTTCCTTGTCTATGTTTGATTTTTTTCACCTTCATGAAGTGTTTGGTAGTTTTCACAGGTCATTATAAATGCAATTTATAGTTTATTGGTTAGCTTGAAAGTGAATATCTACCCTCTCATGCTAGTTTAATAATTGATTCATGCTCTATTGTGAAATACTCATGTGGAAATAATTTTTTTTGGTCTTGAATGTGTCTCATAGAGTATCTTGTGCAAAATATAAGTGTTTTAATTACTAGAGCAACACCTCATTTACATGTTTCCGTATATTGTTGTATCTCTCTATCTCTTTTCCAAGCAAGTGTTAGATTTAGGTCTAGTTTAGGTGATAGATCCAGAAGGAAGCTGATATTTTTTAGAGGTTTGACCCAAGTTTAGGATACCCATAGCCTAGGTTCATTCCCATGTTGGAATAAATTTGAGTAGGAAGATCTAAACAATCCCCCTAGCTAGGGTGTAATCTAGAATGCCAATAGTTTTGGCATGCTCAGTGGGACTCGAAGTCTCTTTGGCATAATGAATTTCAAATATTAATAAGAATAAATTATAAAAGGAGGTGACATCTACCATCATCAAAAGTTGAATATCCTTCAAGTTGCAGAGTTCATAGCATCTTTCAAATAGTGTTTTCATGCCAAAGGTTACTACAAGATCATCAAGTAAAGGTAATCCTTTTGAACACATTGAATTGCCTTTTACTTCTTATAAAAAATCAAGATTCAATAGGAAAAATATTTATCCTCAAAATAAACATTCATCTCCTGATTATCCTATCATTTTAGTCCAATCTATTGTACCTATTACCCAAATACCCTTTACCCAAATGGTTACCAAGAATCAAGTGTTTGTTCTATTCAATAGGGGTAGTCCCAAGAATTTAGCTCAATATGATGACATTCTTATGCCTAACCTCAATATTATTCCTTTCTTCTCAAGGGAATGGGATAAAACTACTGCTATTGAGCATATTTAAGATGTTACCAACCTTTACTCTGTTCATAATGTTGTTCAAGATAATGTGGCTATCAGACTACTTGTTGCCTCCTTTAAGGTAAAAGCATTGAAATGGTATAGGAATATTCCTTTGACCTCTATTACTACTTGGGATGAGTTAGGTGCATCCTTAGTCAGACAATTTGAAGACAAGTTTGATCATCTATCTTTGGTTGAAAAATTCAATACCATACAAAGGTACCCCCATGAGTTAATGTATAAATTTTAATCTCAGATTCTAGAAGACATGGACTAGGATCCCTACATTGGTTAGACCACCTCTATATTATGCATTTTTATACAATTTTAAGGCCCTTAATTCTGATATAAGTGTCATGATATAGTCTATGGGTGGCAATACCTTGTCAAATGCCTATGAACTTGCAATAAGAGTAGAAAATAGCTTAATGTAAGCTAGTAAGCTTGATCCAAGACCTCTAATGCCCATATTCCCAGAATTAAAACCTATTCCACCCCCTCAAGTTCCTCAAATCACATATATACATCCTATCCCATCTCCAAAAGCTTAATTTGTAGCCCCTTCTAATCAGGCTAGTGAGATCAAAGATCTAAAAAATACGTTACAAGATTTTGGAAATGAGATTGTTAAAATCAAGAGATAATAGTACTAGGGTAAACCTTATCAACAACAAAACCAAATCACCTATCATTCCTTCAATAACCAAAGACCTTCTTATCAAGGTTTAAGACAAAATAGGCCCCCTTACCAATTTCAAGGAGCCATAACCTAAACTAAGACATATGTAGCCCTTAATCCTAATGCACCTTCTAGTTCAAAAGCTATTGTTCCTAAAAACAACTTGATGCAAAATTAAAATAGGCAACCATTCAATCCAAATGGCACTCAAAACCAAGCCTTAATATCACGAGATATTATTATGCCATAAATGACACAAGAAGAGTTATCTCTTCAAAAAGGTTAGTATCAAGACATGAACATAGAATTTCAAGGATAATCTCAACAAGTTCTAGGCCATCTTAATGCTATCAATGTGAATTGGAAATTGGATGATCATGTTGAATTCAAAAAAATTGGTGAAACTAGCAACACAAATGGTTAATTTGCAGCTCTGACTAGAGCTTAAATAAGAGAAGATGAAGGAACTCAAGATGTGAATAATGATTCTAGTGTTCCTAATTTTTTTCAAAGAGTGTCAAGGATCAAGTTGATACTCCTATATACTATAAGATTTAGAATGCAGAGGTAGGGAAGGTTCCCCAAATACCTCTAATTAGAGAAAAATTGGTGGTTTAAAAGTTACAACCAAAGGTTAGTGGGACATCATTCAGCATAATAGATAAAATGAAAAAATAAAATTTTAACATTAACATGTGGGATTTCATTTCTATTAAAGAGAAAAAATGCATGCTCATTCAAGAGCTTTCAGATCTCAAAGTGTCTAAATAACTAGTTGAGAAACATTGAGTTGTCTTGGCCAATTTAGACCAACCTACCAAGCAACCTGATCTATAGGTATGTAACATGATAAAGGTGGCCAAAACCAATGTTAAATGAAATAAAACCCCTTCCTTTTATCTTTTTTTAATATTTGGTGACTGCTTAGTCCATAATTGTATGGTAGATAGTGGAGCTAGTAGCACTGTCATGCCCAAGTAAATTGTAGACAAGCTTGGTCTTGTCTATGAGCCAAATACCAAAGGAGTATTGCAATTATATGGGTCACCAATAAGAATATTAGGCATAATAAAATATATGAATTTGGCATTACATGCTTTTTCCAATGTTACCATTTATCAAGATGTAGTTGTAGTGGACTTACCTCCCTATTTTGCCATGTGTCTTTCAAGGGACTTTACTTCAAAGATTGGAGGATATTTTTCAATTGCTTGGACATATTTATTGTTAAAAACTAGGTATGCTACTAAGGTAACAATACATTCTGAAACTATTACAATGTTTCATTTGGATCCATCTATGCCAAGTATGGTGAGCACTAATTGTACTATCTTAGATGAGGTACTAGAAACTGATAAATTTAAAATTGACTCGCCTCTAGATGGAGTTCCAAATATATTCTTTAATGAATGGGCCTCTGATTTGTATGAGCATGATCCCTAAAATTTAATTGAAGAATAAGGACTTGGTGTCTATTGTCTTGATGAAAATTATGCACCAATTCCAGCATTAATGAAAGATGAGGAGCCTAGTGATGGCCTATGACAACTATATTTTAATGGATCCAAAAACAAACATGGCACTAAAGCTGGAATGATGTTGATTTATCTAGTCAATAAAGTTATTTCTCTTCTCTCAAGTTTTAGTTTAGTTGTTCCAATAATGTCACTGAATATGAAGCATTAGTGCATGGTTTGCATTGAGCAAGGAAGATGAAGGTTAATTATTTACAAGTTTTTAGAGATAGCAAACTAGTAGTTCACCAAATAAGAGGTATAAACATATGAAACAATCCATTGCTTGGGTCTTAGAAGCATAGAGTATGGGACTTACTTGAATATTTTCAAGCTTTCAATATTCATGTCATATCAAGAAATAAGAACAAGCATGCAAATAGGTTGGTTGTCATTGGGTCATAATTCAGTATTCTAGATGACATAAAGAGTGAAAAGGTTCAGTCACATATCAAGGTGGTTGTATGGCCTTCTATCCCAAATAACCATGAAAATTGGCAAGTATTTAAGATGATAATTAGAATGTTAGGTTATTATAATAGAAAATTAAATTCTCCTCAAAGAATTAAGATAAACACTCACAGTAGTATGGTGACCAGATTGTTTAATTGAAGACAAATAAGTTGCCTAAAGGGTTGGTCACCCTTAAAAACATATTTAGCAGAGATGATGAATTGTGAAAAGAAAATTTTTCTTTATCAACCAAGGAAGAACATTTTACAAATTTGGAGATTGCCACTAGTAAGAGCTTAAAGTTTGACAAAATTTTAACATCTCCAGAGAAGGAAATTTTTATTGAGTTATGTTCAAGTTTTGTATATGTCTTTGCATGGCAATATAGTGGTCTCAAAGGATTTGATCCAAGTCTAGATAAATATACCATTGGGTTAGAGGATGATAATAGGCCAGTTAGACAAAGACAAAGGCCTATCAACTCAAATTTTGAACCTTTGATGAGAGATGAACTACATAAGCTCATTGAGTTAGCTATAATATTTTCAATTAAGCACTCAACTTGGGTGGCAAATCTTGTTCTAGTATGGAAAAATAATGTTGAAATAAGATGGTGTTGAATTCCATGACTTTAACAAGGCCTCTCTTCAAGACCACTATCAATTGCCATCAATGGAATAAATTTTACAACTAGTTGTATGTTTAGAAAGGTTCTCTTCATTAGATGGCATAGTGGTTATACCCAAATTTTAGTCAAAGAAGAAGACCAGTTCAAAATATCCTTCACCATAAAATGTGGGATATTTGCATATATAAATATGTCTTTTGGTTTATCCAATTTTGGAGCAACTTTTAATAAAGCTATGGATATGGTATTTCAGGGTCTCCTTAACAATTTTATACTTGTTTATTTGGATGACATAACAATGTTCTCTGAGAGTGCAGATGAACATATGATTCACCTTAGACAAGTGTTTGAAAGGTGTAGGAAATTTGGGGTGTCTTTGAATCCAAAAAAGTGTGTTTTTTTTTTGTTCATGAAGGTAGACTTCTTGGACATGTAATTTCAAAACATGGTACAAGCATAGATACTAATAGGATAGACTCAATTATTGTACTTTTCTTGCCTAAACACAAGAAATCCTTGCAAAGCTTTTTAGGCAAGATCAATTTCATAAGGAGATGCATTTTAAATTTTTCTGCTTTAGCTAGGCCACTCACATCCATGCTAAAGAAGGGTTAAAGTTTCATTTGGTCCAAAGAAGTAGTAATAAGTTTTGAAAAAATAAAGAAAGCTATAGCTAATGCTCCTACACTCCCGAACCCTGATTTCACAAAGGATTTCTTCTTATACATCTATGCTAACATTGACACAATTTCATGTATTCTTATGCAACAAAATAAACAAGCCTTAGAGTAGCCAATAGCCTTCTTCAGTCAATGCTTAGAAGAATTTGAAACAAGGTACTCTTTTGTTGAGAAACATGTACTTTCATTCATAAGGTCTCTTAAAAGGTTTAGGTACTTGTTATCCTATAATAAGATACATTTGATGGTTGCACATCCAAGTGTCAAGTATTTCCTCTTGAACAAGGATATAAATGACAAAAGAGTTGGTTGGATAACCAAAGGATTGGAGTATGATGTGGAGATCAAGGTCACAAAGCTACTTAGAGGCAAAATACATTGTAAACATCTATCCCAAGACTTACAAGAAACTGGTGGGTGGTTATGGTGTCAAATAATAAAGAAGTTACAACTGATCACATCTCATCTTCCATCTGGCTCCAAGACATGGTAATATATTTACAAGATGGTGTTTATACTTCTCATCTGACCCCTTTAAAGAGGAGATATTTTAGATTGCAGTCAATTCCTTTTTTTCTTGTTGACAGTGTGTTGTTCAAAAAGGATATCAATAGCATGTTGCTAAGATGCACAAAACTAAGTCAAACACAGAGATTACTTGAGCAGTTCCATGATGGACATGGTGGAGGAGATTATTCAACAAAGATCATATCCCACATGATCATGAGAGGTAGGTATTATTGGCCAAGTATATTTGGTGATTGTCATGCATGGGTCAGGAAATGCAGACAATGTGCCATGTTTATTAGAAAGGTGAAGCTTGCAGCCTAACCTCTCCAACCAATTTTAGTAAATCAACCCTTTGTCTAATGGGGATTAAACTTTATTTATCCTATTAACCCTCTTTTAAGCTTAGGACACAAATGGATCCTAACTACCATAGATTATTTTACAAGGTGGATAGAAATAGTAGCTTTAAAATAAGTCAATGAAACAAATATTTTGGACTTACATGAAGGTTTGCTTACTATATTTAGTGTCCCTCTAATAATTATTTCTAATAATGCTATGGCTTTTGTGGGGTCTAAAATCAACCAGTGGGTAGTTCAACATAGTGTGTTTCTCAATACCTCATCAAACTATTATACACAAGGCAATGGCCTTGTTGAGTCCACTAACAAGATTTTATTGAAGATCATTATGAGAAAAATTGAAAACAATCAGAGGTCATGGCATCTCAAATTTAAGCCAACTCTTTCAGTTGATAATATCACATTTAAAAGGTCAATAGCCAATTATCCATACAAGCTATTATATGGTAAAGAATCAAGACTATATATTTTTCTTGAATTCCCTACCTTGGAACTAATGCATCAACTTGAGATTTTGGAGAATGACCCAAAGGAAATAAGATATGTTGATCTCATGGAGCTAAAGATACAAGGAATCAATCCATGTTGGCTATGGAAGCCCATCAATAAATAGTAAAGAGATCTTTTGACAAAGGAACTTTTTCAAGAAGTTTGTAAGGAGATTTGGTCCTCAAGTGGGATGAGGACAAAGCTAAGCCAGGGAGGCACATAAATTTTGACTCTTTTTGAAGTGGTCCATACATAATTTTCATTTTCAAATCCCATAATTCTTTTCAACTCACAAAGATGGATGGTGAAGAGCTTCCTATCCTAGTCAATGGGATACATCTAAAGCACTACTATTGAGGAAGCTAAGTCCCCTATACATAGTTGGTTGATTTTGATTTTTTATAAGTGTTGTTCTAACACATTAGTTTGTTTCTATTTTTATTTCTGATAAGTGCTTCATTTTAGAGTTGTTTGATAGGTTAGTTTCCCTTTGCTTTATTAAATTAGTTTCTCTTTCAAGTTTGTTTGTTTCCCTATTTGTTAGAATTCTTTGTTTTGCAAGTCAAAAAGATTTCTTGCATTTTTAGATCAAATGATTCTTGTAAATGGTTCATGTATCATGTTAATGATCTAAGAGTTATAAAGATGGCCTGAGTTTTCAATCATAGCAAGCATGTTGCCTAGCCAAATCACCAAAGATATTTTTCAAATTTGGTCTACATATCAAAATGTGCCTAGTATAAGAGTCCAAAAGCTGAGAAGGATCCTAATTAAAGAGTGACCGAATGTCACCAGGCAAACCTCAAGTGGAGATCATATAGCTTTTACAAATCTTTTGAAACACTTTAACCAAGCTTAAAGTGTGATTTAATTGATCTTCAAGCAACATGTCTACAATTGAAGATAAAGGGTCCAAGTAAGTCTTCATGGTGTCTAAAGCATTCATGAGCATGAACCAGATTACAAAAGCCTTAGAAGATCATTAGATCCTTGAAAGATTGATCAAAATATGGACTGTGCAAGTTTAAATAAATATACCATCGCTAAGATGTCATCTAGAAAAGGAATGACTAATTTATTTGTGTATTTAATAAATGCACCTCAAGAACTCTCACAAGATAAAAAGTTATAGTGCCATGAAGTACCTTGTGCCAAGAACATGCTCTATAAATTTCATGCCCATGTGAGCTTTCTATCTCAAGATCTAAGAATTCAAAGTTAAACTTGTAGAATTGAACATTCATGCAAATGTCAAGTTTAAGCTCAGCATTGGAGTTCAAGGATTGATAGTTGCATAAACGTCAATGAAAACCATGTGAACATCAAATACGGGTGTGAAAATTTCAAAGTTTGATATCCGTAAAGTAACCATTTGGGTTTAAAAGGTCCTTAAAAAGTTTAAAGTTGATCAAAATCTAACGGTCTATGTGAGATCACATAATGACAACATGAGATCTAATAGTTCATGTTGGGGTCAAACTAGTCAAAAGGTCCTTGAGTTAAAATACTTTAAAAGGCTACAAGTTGGACATGATCCAATGGTGCGAGTTCACTAAGCAAAGATCTAATTGTGTGAGGTGACTGACAAGAAGGTAGGTTGGATCTAGATCAATGATTAGCATTCAATCGTACCAAAGATCCAATGGTGCATAGGAACTAATAGAAAGTGGGACCAAGCAGATCAAAGGTGCATATTACTTCATACATCTTGATCCAATAGTGTGAGTGAAAGTCAACATGTTAAAAGTATCTTTATGGTAGGAAATAAATGGACCACATTCATTTAAGCATTTTTGTTTGACAATGCAAGAGAAGTCAAGAAGTCAATGAGGATTTATGAGGCCAATAAGAGTGACGATAGATTAGAGCATTTTAATTGGCCTAAGCAATATTCAACAAATAAGGTCAAACCAAAAGAGCCATTTTTGATCGAGGCAAACAAGTCTTATAGGGATCATCTTGCGACAATCATAGATCGATTAAACACCATGGAGTAGACATATCCATGTAGTAAAGATGGTTAATGACAAGGCTCCATTGCCATTAAAGTTTAAATAGGACCGCTAGTCGATAACTTAGAAATTGTCAACTCTATTGTAGAATCATTCCATTGACATGTTCATTGATTTTAGATGGAAGATCCTCATGTACAGTATCTCCTTAGCTCTCATAGTGTTCTAGGAGTAAAATAGGTCTTTTAGACTAAATACAGAGGTCGAAGATGGACTAGTAGTGTTGAATTAAGATCAATTAGTCTATAGGTTTTTGTGGATATTGTGACTATGTGAAAACCAATAACTATATTGGATTTCATCTATAATGGACCCATGTTCAAGTTGGACCAAAATTTAGATGTAAATGTGATCATAGAGAGTTGTCTCTTCTATCAACATGGTCACATTTTCAATAAGCAAGTACCGATGGCCACCTAAAGCAAATGTGGCATAATTATGTCAATTCTAAGACATGGTCCTCATCAGCAGATCAGATAGATAATGACATGGAATTCCATGAAGGGGACCTAGAGATTAGATAAGGATAATGGGAATTCAATTATTTTATAGAATTTGTTCCTTATTGATAAGGTCATGAGTTAGCATCCTTGAACTTGTGCTAATTTATCATAGCTCTCTCTCTCTCTTCCCTTTTTCTCTATATATTCCATCTTCTACCACATTGTGGGACTCTCTAAAAATTTTTAGATAAAAATATCTGACACTTTTATATAATAGACTCTTATGCTTTGGTTTGATTAGGCTATGCCAAAATTTTCACTGTAACACCTTTTAATGCAATAACCACTGAATTCCATCATTTTGCAAGCTAGATTGAAGTGTGTTCTATGAACTCATGTACTATGGTTAAGTGAATGTATTTTCCTTGTCTATGTCTGAGTTTTTTCACCTTCATGAATTGCTTGGTAGCTCTCACAAGTCATTATAAGTGTAATTTATAGTTTATTGTTTAGCTTGAAAGTGGATATCTACCCTCTCATGCTAGTTTAATAACTGGTTCATGCCTTATTATGAAATACTCATGTGGAACTAATCTTCTTTGGTCTTGAATGTGTCTCATAGTGTGTCTTGTGCAAAATATAAGTGTTCCAATTACTGGTACATCACCTCATTTACATGCTTTCATATATTGTTATATCTCTCTATCTCTTTTCCAAGCAAGTGTTAGGTTAGGTCTAGTTTAGGTAATAGATCCAAAAGGAAGCCGACCTTCTCTGGAGGTTTGACCCAAGTTTAGGATACCCACAACCTAGGGTCATTCCCATGTTAGACTAGATTTGAGTAGAAAGATCTTAACAATCCCCTTACTCAGTTAGGGTGCAATCTAGAACACCAACATTACCCTGTATGCAATAATAACCTCCCACATATTCATCCCTGGTCAGGTTGTCACCAAGCAAACTAACTTTTTTGGCCAATTAAGTAGGGTAATTAACCAACTTTTAGAAAAGGTCAAAAGGCTAATTAAATTTGATTAATTCATTAAACTTAATTAAGTTCTTAGTTAAATAATCCATGTTCAAATAATGAATATCTAAATTTGGAAATTCAAAAATGCAAAATATTAGGCCATGACATCATCATGACATCACCTTGAAAGTTGGCAAGCACTCAAAATTCAATGAGAATAAATATATAAAAGGTGACCCGTGCTTAATAAATGGGATCTCTATCCAAAATATTAATTTCTTGTCCCCTCTCTCACCTAACCATGGTTTAACCTAACCTAACCACACTTGAGTTAGGGTTAGTTGGATAAAATATAAATAAGAGTGCCCTCCCTCTCTTTCATTAAGCTTTCTTATGTAGAGTTATAATGCCAAATGAAGAGATAGCTTCACATTTCAAGCCAAGTCAAGCCAAGCCAAAAGTGACAAGGAGAAATGATGCAAGGAACACCATTGTTAGAGATTATTTGAGCACATGAGTGAGCACATTTCTCCAAGGACAACTTGAAACTCTTACTCATAAGGAAGGTGAATAATACTTATTTTCTCTTTATTTATTTGTTACTTGAATTGTTCTCTTGCTCTTTGAGTAGCTAGGCTTGAGGTGTTATATCTCTATGTGTTTATGTTGGTTTTATCATACTAACATTTGACTAATCCCCTCTTAGATTTATATGCTACATGGGCTAATGAACCTAATTTTAATTGTATAGGATGTGATTTGTACATCAATTAAGAGTCAATTTCATCACATAATATCATAATGGCATAGTTATATGATATATAATTATGTAAATATCACACATATGTGTACATATTATAACATGTATGCATTATGTTCACAATAGACAAAAACACTTTTTTCAATGACTATTTTTAACCTTGATCAAGAATTGTGTCCCCACTTACATTCTCTACATATTTTTGTGGCCTACAAATCAAGGATAAAAGCTATCAAGCTATTTTTTGGACCCCACCTTCAAAATCTATCAAGTTGTTTTTTTTGGACATGTGATAAGTTTTTCTAGTCATGGGTGATGGATCTCGTTCAAAGAAGAGGAAGAAGTTAAAGCATAAAACACCGGATCAATTACAAGTGTTGAGAGAAAAACAAAAGGTACAAATCAAAGAATTTCACTTAAGATAAGGTAAAAAACACTATCCCTAATGAACCAAATGTCATAGATAATGATGAATTGAATAACGATGATGAATGTTTACCTAAAATTCCAAATTATGTTGCACGTCCACATTCAAAGTATGATTTTTTTGTTTTTGTTGATGATGAATCTATGCATAGTGTTTTACCCCTTAACAATGAAAAAAATTACATGGAAACACTGAATGATGAAATTAATAATGAATAAAATCCCATGGAAACACTAAACAATAAAAGTAATAATGAAAAAACTAGTAATGAACTTAATGATATGGAAACACCCTCTCAATAAATTCCACCATTAATAACACCTCATGCATAACAAAATGTCTGACTGTCATTCAAAAAGACTAGGTGAAAGAATTTGGGATAATTTATTTTAAAAAATAGAATATGATAGTCAAAAATGTCAATTGTTTGTTTCATTGATGAAATTGATTGAGATGAGATCTACAATGTACAACCTGGGAATAAGAACATCTAACATGGATGATGAAGACAAGGAAATTATTGAAAATATATGTGATGCTTATCATATTGTAGGTGTGAAAACACACAACAAAAATTATAATGTTTCTCAACCTATAATTACAACTTGTGTAGTAAGTGGTCAAACAAGGAGAAAACACTTGATTTCAAAAACTAGTCGAGAATTGAACATAAATAGAAAAATAATCATGAAAGCAATTGGAATATGTAAAAGAATTAATGATACAAATACCAATGAGATCTGGTCATTCTCTAGTAGAATTCCAATGAAAGGACAAGGCTATATCTGATGTTCTTAAAGATCTATTTATATAATTTATGGAAAGACAATATAAGAGTTTCACCCAATACAAGAGATATATTAAAATTAAGAGTTTGTTCTCATAATCATGAACCGTATCTAAAATATTTCTTGGATCTGACCCAAACATAATTATACTTTAAGTTTGTACAAAAACATCCACAAATTTTTATTAGTCAAAGATACTTCGAGATGGCCAAACCCTTTTATGTAAAAATAAATCACAAATACACACACCACTTGTTGTAGGCAACATGTTAAATTTCGAATGCACTATAAAAAAAATTGTCATATACTTTGTTCTTTGCATAATGAAAATATTTTTTAGGAGTGTGGCATGGAAGTTCCATCAAAATCAGCAAGGGAATTTATTTCAACCATTTTTTGTGAAACATCAGATGGACAATTTTTTAATAACAAAACATGTTTAGAAGAAAATTAAAACATTTGTGGTGGATTACCAAAATTAAAATAATTTATCCATGAGAAGAGTGAAATTGGATAGGAATTAGTTGGTTTGAGAAAGTACAAATCTATGACTTATTAAGTAAATGATTGCAAAAAATCTAAAAGGTCTGAGCTTGTTACAAAACAAATCTTTGTTTTACAATTTATGGTCAAATATAGGGAGAAAATTGTTTATGAGTATGCAAGGCACACACATAGGGATAGACAGTTGGATGAAAATTTCAAGTTAAATAAGAACACAATTCCAATTGATTCTATTGTTTCAGTAGTTAAATTTGTTGTGAATTACATATTCAAACCACAAATGGAAGTTCACTCATAGTATTAAAAATCAGTACATGGTACCATATTCGTGTATATAGCATTCATGCATGCACCTAATATTACAAAACAAGATCAAAAAATATTAAGAGGGTACAATTTCTATGTCAATCATGATCGATCACATTTACAACGTGTGAGGTTGTTTTAAAATGTTTTATGGAAATTTGACTTGGAGGAACATTAATTTAAATTAAAATTAAATTTGGTAAGACAATTACACATCACAATTCTAGAATACATGGATGTTTTACTGATTGAGTAGGATGCACGTTACCACTGGCATAAAACATATTTGAACTGAGGCTGGCCATGGTAAAGGTGAGCATGACGGTGCTAGATCATGTGTAAAAAAAATTATTTCAAGAGAGGAGTTTAATTTTGAATATGGAATCTTTTTTAATGATGCAAAAACCATCATTGAATAGTGTAATGAAAAAATGGGCCATTGTGCTCAATGAAATTCTAGCATTCGTAGATATTTTTGGTTGAAGGAGGAAGAACAATTGGAAAAATATGAGGATTGTATGATCATAATGGGATAAAGTGAGTTCCACTCATTTTGTAATTCAAATTTAGGTTCTTGGACTATTCATACAAGACACTTGGCATATTTCTATTTTGCATGCATGGACTTTATTTAGGATGAATGTGATCCATAAAATTGGATGGATGAATGGAGCTATAGACCTATAATTCTAATTAACACATATCAAGTTCCACCATAATTATAACTTGTATATATGACATTATCATATGACTTCAACCATATATCTAATCTAGTGTAACCAAGTAGAAGATTAGTCATTATGTACTATTTATTCTCATTATTTATCTTGAAATCATCATTAAATTTTATTTTTTGTGATACATGGCATGTTTTTTTAGTTATTGTTGATGAGGAAAACTAAGATGGAATAAATTAATATTTATCTTAATGTGTAAAGTAAAAAATAAATTAACTTCCCCATTCATAAATGGGGAAAACATTGACTATCTCACTAGATCTGTGGTAGTCACTAGAAATTGGCTTCAACGATATCCTATCCAAAATTTAGATGTATGGTTGTTTGAAGACTATGAAATGCACAGGAATATATTAAATTATTTAAATTTGGTTCATAAAACAAATATTCAATTGATCAAATATATTTGAAGGCCATTAAACAAGAATCTATGTAAAGTTTATGAGTCAAACCATGAATCTATTCTTGTTACTATCAAAATTAGAGTATATCCTAGTGGTTCATTGGATTAAAATTACAAGGTATGTTGAGTTATCAAATGTAGATGCATATAAGTTTAATAAATTTTATTTATATTTTAATTATTAAATATAAATTTTATTTTTAATTACTTACTAAATTTTTTTGTAGGTTAGTGGTGCCAAATAAGCTTCCACCTTCACATGGATGGCACTATTAGTAAATAGTTTCATATTATTGAAACTAAGAGACGATTAATAAAACTATTATGTTATTATAAAAATGACATTATTGAGGTCAGAATGGGTGCTTCATATCTTGGTCAGGTGTGATTGGAGGCCAAGAACCTGGTCCCAGACTTTATCTTCCACATCAGACATGTTGGTAATGCTAATTTCTAGCCATGAAGCATCAAAGGTGGAGATATCAAATTGATGTTTCAAATTTGATAGTATTTGTTGTTAGTGTTTCAAAAATCTTGAATAATTATGAAAACATACATCTAGTTGGATTTTGAGGTCATGGTCTTTGGAGCACATGTCATTTGCCTATCCAAATGTGTTCAAATCAATGGATTTGAATGTGGAGGTCTCGAAGGTATAATTGATATTTGGAGGAAAAGAACTTGACTCTTCACTATAAAAATATTACATTTCAAGACTAATTCATCTCCAACATTTCATGGGCATTGTCCATGGTAACATTAGAGGGCTTCAACATGCACATTAGGGTTATTTTGGTTTCCGCAAATGAATTACAGTTTTTATTTTATGTACATATAAATTTACCTTAAAAACTATAATTTTATCTTAATAGAAAGGGAAATATTGAGGCTAGAATGGGTACTCCATATGTTGATCGAGCATGATCAAAGGTCAATAACCTATTCTTGATGTTATTTGAACCCCTAAGTATTGGCAATGACAATATTAGCCACGAACCACTAGAGGTGGAGATATTGAATTGTTGCTTCAAATTTGACAACATTTGTTGTTAGTGTTTCCAAGATTATAAATAATTATGAAAACATGCATCCATGTGGATTTGGATGTCAAGGTCTTTGGAGAAAATTTGGGACAAATGGTTCCAAGGAACATGAGAGGATAGTTAAGCTTTTGAATGACAGAAAAGTGCATTATGATGATGGAAATCTTGTAAAAATTATTTTAAATGTGAGGAGATATATGTATGATGATGATGTAAGTGACAATGAACATAATTTCAAGCAGAAAATAACTTCTCACATGCATGAATTAAGTGAATATTGGGATGACGATAAGTATCTAGACATCAATTGTTATTCATCAAAAATCTTGAGAGATTGCATTCATCATAATAAATTCTAAGGAATTGATCTCCAAGATCCATTAGTTTCATATGGATGCATTCGATTAGCTAGGCCAATGTTAAATCTAGGAAAACTTAGATTCAAAAAAGAGGTATACCCTAAAAATACAATATGATGTTGTAGAGAAACAACTATACTAGCCAATGTGTAATTGTATGATGATGGAGACCATTGATTATAATATTATTTTCTTATCAAATTTTCTAGATGCTTTTCCAATAGAAATTGACAACCTAGAAATTATTTCAATACAATATTTTATTGGTTGGAGTATCACTTGATTCTATATAAGATTTTCCTACTCTAGTGGATGCTTGATGAGTAGTATAACAATTATATTTTTGAGAATAATGTCATTTATTCTTTGGTATCCTAGCTCCAGTGACACAATTGACACCAACATTCTGATTTTTAATTTATTTTTAAGATATTGCTATTTAACTATATCTTTTATCTAATATTTAACTAAAGTTTACCATATATAGGATAACAGCCTCTACCAAGGATGCATAAACCATGACTGAGGTATGCTTGGTAAGCATTGCACCATATGCTTTTTCATCCAATCAAGATTTGAATGAGTCCTTTGGTAGTTTTCAAAAACATGCAAAGGGAATTGGATCTAAGTTGTTATTAAAGATGGGTTACGATGGAAAATGGCATATAGGTTAAAATGGGAAAGGAATGAAAAATCCCATAAAGGTTGATGAAAGGGCTCAATATACAGGGTTGAGGTATATTTGTGGAAAATAAGAAGTTAGAGAATGCTAAAAAATGGTTAAATCATGACAAGATTGTAAAGACAAAGAGCCCAAGTCATAGCTTAACAAAAATAGAATTGTAAGGTACAATCATCATTATTTTTGTCAAAATTAATGAGGAATTGGAGTGTCTAAATAATTTACATGTTTCTAATGAAGATAAAGGAAACATTTCACTACTTCAAATGGCCAAAGAAGAGTCTCTAACAGAAAGATAAACTGTATGAAGAAGGAGATATCACAACATCATTTCATGATTACATGGGTGAATGCAAGTGGACTCCAAAAAGAGGACAACCATTCAATAAAGGAAAAATCATCAAATAAGAATGCAAATCATCATAATTTTGGAGAGAATATCCCAAATTATGATGTAGAACATAACAACTTCATCAAACTTGCACAAGTAAAATGTATAAGGGCATCCCAAGAAGGTATGCAATAGATGAGTATTCCATTATTTGCTTCAATTATATAAAGAAAGGTTGTATAACACAAGAATGTTGGAATACATATTCATGTTCATTTTGTTTAGTTAATAACCATTTTTTGGCCACATGTTGGAATAATAAATATATCACTAAACATCCAAAGTATTTCAAAAGGAATAATTTTTTTACACCACTCTCCAAGCCAAAGAAGAGATCAAGGTGTAAGAAGAAATAAGGATGAAAATTGTAAAGACCACTCTCTAAATCAGTATGGAAGAAGGGGAAGAAGAATGAAATGTTTTCCAAGGACATGAGTAATATTTATTTCACTCATTGTAACATGTGTGGGCATTGGCATGCAAAATGTTGGAAATTTTATTCACAACTCCACCCAAGGAATTTCAACGGGCATTCCAAAAATAAAGAGGTGTCTAAAGTTAATAAGGAAGAAGTTGTTCCAACACTTACAAGTCAAGATATATAAAAAAGAATACTTTCTATCTGTAGAGGTCATTTTCGGTGTCATAGATAGAATACTAGAAAAGATAAAATGTTGATTGACATGCATATTTAAGAAGCACCTCAAATTTATTTGTGTGTTCCATTTGTTGAAATAATAAATAATGGATTGGCCCCATTTGAATGAAAAGGTAATGAGGAATTTCACTCTTCAAGAGTGAATATGGAGCAATTGTCCAATATATTTGAGAAGCATAAGTTAGAGCAGTCGATTTCATCAAAGAGGTTGTATCATGTTTAACATTCTCATGTTGGCATATGATAAGAAGAGAAGAAATGACCAAACTAAGTGTAGCAAAGAGGGAGAGAACAAAATTGAGGAATCAAAATAGAAGAGCTATAACCACTAAAATGTTTGAAGGCCTCAATGATATTATTAAGTTTAATAAATATAAAACATGAATGGTAAGATCCAAATGATATCAAACTAGTGTTTCAAGGGTATCCACATTAGAATAGTGAAATGTAATGAAATGACATCAACAAAGCTAATAAGGATGACAAGACTTTACACAAGTATCCAATCATAGTACCCATTACGATTAAGGATCAAAAATAAAATCATTGAATGGTATATCCAAACCATGAGAGGCACTTCACATTAATATATGACTCTACCTCAAACATTATACTATTTTATCCCATATAGTTTTAAATGCAACATATACTGAAGGATTGTAAGTTAGTTTTAATAATTACATGAAGGGAATATTAAATATGATCATATTAAAATATGTCCATACAACCATAAAATTCAGTTTTTCAATAATAATGTGAGCCAAATTTTACGTAGATGGATGATCAACACAAAATGTGAACTTGTGTGTGTGTGTGTGTGTGTGTGTGTGTGTGTGTGTGTGTCCATAAAATCCATAAAGACATACAAAATAAGAACATAATAGGCATACATGTTATTATACTATATAGGCATACAATGCCAAAAAATGCATATATTTCAATATAGGCATACAAAAAAGTACATCATCTAAGAAAATAATAGAATGTCGAGTGAATGCCATAGAGACATATAATGCCAATAATGTGTACATTTTCATATAGGCATACATAAAAATACATCATCTAAGACATCCTACTCGTCAAAAAGCCTCTCTTTTTTTACCTTCCCCAAAGAAGACTCTCCTTGGAATGCCTTGATCGTAGATGAAGATGACTTGGATTCCTCCAAGTTTTGACTGTAAGTCCTACACTCATAGCTCTCATGTAGCTAGACCTATTCCTATATAAATATTATTAGAAACTTTGCATACTAGACACACAACTAAGTTCAAAAATTAATTTAAACTAATATAAAAATTATTCAAACATGCACTTATTGTAATCTCATGGTCACACTCAATTTTCCTTTGATATTCAATGGGGTCAATAACATGTTGAGGTGCATGTATAAGAGTATGAAAGGGGGGGCATGAGAAGGTGCCTTACTAATCATCTAAATTGGACTATCAAATGTCATAAGACAACCTTGTGTGCACAATACATTCACGTAAGTTATATTTGCATAAGTATAAAATAAAATTATTAAAATAATACTATATTTAAAATTAAAAATTACAAGTTAACATACCTCAGTGAGTGGTTGTGTAGGTGATATTTTAACAGTAATACCTATATCTATTTCAGCCCTTAAAGATGGAGGATTCTTCACTGTGGTCATCAACTGAACAAACAATATATGATTTTTAGGTTGAGCATAAAAATATATATAATAAATATATGTACATGAAGTATAATATTAATAAAAAATTACCTTTGTATATGTAATTATCAGCTAAGTAACATCAACAAATGCAGTAGTAGATGACCCACAAACTAGCTGTAAAGATGATAATACCATCTCCTCCTACAACATAAAAATTACATATATATTTTTGAATTTCTATGTAAATTAGTTATTATCTTTGAAATACAAATACAACTAAAATTTAACAAGCCAAATATATAAGATCCCTACATATGTTTAGTTGATGTCTACACATCAAATGTACATGTCAAAAACTCATCATTAAAAAATATAGCATATAGGCCCTCAAAAGCACCACCATTGTCATTTGAAGGTCTAGTGCATATAGAACCATAAAATCTATAAGGGTGTGGTCAGGTATGCACACTAGGTGGAGTATCCCAATGTCCACCCTCTCCAATATCAGTCTTGGAAAGATTATTCATGTGTTGAACAAGTGTATGAGTAAGCACGCCAATCTCATGAAAAGTGTCAATCTTTATGACTCATTCACTACATTTGGTATCTCAAGCTAAAGTGGGTTTTGGGTAGGGAATTTTGTAAGTCGGTTAGATGCACGATGTGCACCTTGTCTATCCTATGTAGAGTTTTTTTCTTGATTGTAAAACTCTTCGTAGTCAAAATAATTGGGAATCTCTTTAAGGATAAACTCACAATATAGTTTCCTAAACAAATACAATGGAACCTCATGGTTTTTATAAGGTGGATAAGCGAAAATCATCCACCATTGGTCCCAAAAATTATTTCTTATCAAATTATGTTGGCAATGGTGGATTGGGAATTGTTTTGTTGATAATAGAAAAGGTGTATTGGTTGATGGATCAATAAATAAAGAAAAAAATTGGTATATATATATATATATATATATATATATATATATATATATATATATATATATATATATATATATATATATGGCCAAGTTGACTTGATAACAAGTCAAATTGACATATGGACATCTTATAGGGAGAGATATAGAACTTACTATGCTGGAAAGTTGTTAGCATGTGAAGTGAAGGACAAATATAGGGAGAGATATAGAACTTACTATGCTGAAAAGTTGTTAGCATTATATATGTCCTTCACTTCACATGCTAACAACTTTTCAGCATAGTAAGTTCTATATCTCTCCCTATATTTGTCCTTCACTTCACATGCTAACAACTTTCCAGCATAGTAAGTTCTATATCTCTCCCTATAAGATGTCCATATGTCAATTTGACTTGTTATCAAGTCAACTTATATATGTCCTTCACTTCACATGCTAACAACTTTTCAGCATAGTAAGTTCTATATCTCTCCCTATATTTGTCCTTCACTTCACATGCTAACAACTTTCCAGCATAGTAAGTTCTATATCTCTCCCTATAAGATGTCCATATGTCAATTTGACTTGTTATCAAGTCAACTTGGCCTAGTACTACCTTTAGGGTATTAACCAAATATGTAAAGTGGGTGTTGGTCTAAATGGAGTCCCTCCTCCTAATTGTCTATTTAATTTATATTTTGTTCTCGACTATGTGTGTAACCAAATCCTCCTGACTACCTGCGGGGTCTTGTGGAATTGTAGGAGGACTAAGATGGCTAGGATGAAGGTTAAGAGATTGTTTTATTGCACTTGAACTGGTTGTTAAAAAAAAATGGTTTTAACAAAAAAATAATGCTTGAAAAAAAAAATGCTAAAATTTTATGTTAATAGGTTTGAATTTTTCTTGCTTACCTCTCCTCCATAGTGGCATTGTCGATTTTTCAAGCTAACTATCAAAGGTGGTAAGTTTTTTCATCCTAGTAGAAAAATGTGAACATGGTTCTAGTTTTGAGTGTAGAGAAGAGATGTGAGACAAATTAAAATTGAGTTTTGTGGCATTTGGACACATTTTTTTTTTTTTTATGCTAAGTTAAAATACCACATACGTGGTTCTTACACATTATATACCACATATGTGGTATATAATGCATACACAATTTATACCACATATGCAGTTTATAGACATTATATATCACATATGCAGTTATGGCTCGATGACTACTGGACCTACTTTTTAATAATGCATATGTTTTATATCAAAAAAATGTCTATAAAAATATCCTCCAACTCCATGCCCTTAACCTATACATTTAACGTCATATTGTCCTAAACATCATTAAGTTTCGAAAAAAGAAATATCTCAAATAAGACTAAGACTCTTTTTAAATGGGAAAAGTGGAGGTTGAGACATTATTATTTGTTTTCAAAATTTAACAAGTGATAATTATCCCACATAGAAGTGGATTAGTCTGTATTGAATCCCTTTTATTATATTCTTATACTTTGATATGTGTCCATGAGAGAACATGGTAGTTGGGCCAAGTAATAGGAAGATACATGTGGATTATTGGTGAGGTAATTTTAATTAGAGTAACATATGAATCTAAATGGAACTTTACAAATAGACATTTTATCTTGATATAAAAAATTTACATCAAATTGTTAGAAATGTGTAGTATAAAAATATTGAAAACTTATAAATGTCTTAAAATTAAAATTGGTAGTGCATGGTAATGGCATGAAAAAATAATTGAAGCATAGGAAAAGTGAATTAATTTGATGTTATCCTCAATGGTGCTTTACCATAATTTATTTCAATAGTGAAGAATATAGTAGTGTATGTTTGTTCAATTAACAACTTAACAAATGTGCATCTAATGAACAAACATAGTTACATAGGCATTCTACTTACATATATTTGCTTTAATATTTCTCCCTCTTCCAAATATGGTCTATGTCTAAAATAAATAGATTATATTAAAATGTAGATAATTTTATATATTTAACTCAACATAATGATTGCCAATTCAAAATCTTACATAAAAACTTAAATCACTTTTGACCAGGATAAAGCTCTGTAATTCTCTTTGTTTCTTGTTTCGTTTTCAATAAAATTCTGGTGGATTGTGTGGGGTTGCTCATGCTGGCATGTTTCCTCTCTGTCTGAATTATGGGATCGTTTGGGCCACCCTCCTTCTAAGGCTTCTTTTCTTCAGGTTGCTTGGTCCATTGGTCCTTCCCTTATTTTGTGGCATATATGGCTTGAGAGGAACATGAGGATCTTTCATGATGTGCACTTTGAGCTCAGGTTCCTGCGGGGGAAAATTATTAATTCTCTTCATGAAACTCTCCAAGATAAATATGATGTTGCCGTTGGTTTGGATCCTGTAGATGCTGGTATTTACTCACGCTTTTCCTTTGCTCCTCCCAGTGACACTCCCTTTGCTCCCCACACTCGCTCAGCGAATGGCACTCGGCAGCATTTGCATCCTGTCAATCATGAGGGACATTGGAATCCTCCTGCGGTTGGAGTTCTTAAAATCAACACTAATGGTTCTTCTCGGGAAAATCCAGGGTCAGTTGGTATTGGGGGTGTTGGGCGTGATAGTTCTGGTGATATTCAGTTTTTCTTTTCTATCTACAAGGGTTACCATACTAATAACCTCATGGAAGCTCTGGGTATCTTGGTTGCAGTGCAACAGTGTTGTCAACGTGGCTGGCAAAGAATTATTTGCGAGACTGACTCGCAGGTGGTTGTCAATTTATTGAATAAAAGGAACTTTGTGACTGTGGATTGGCATTTGGTTGTGGTCGTTCAACAGATCCTTCAGCGATGTACTTCCTTGGATTCTGTGTCTTTTATGCATAGTCCTCGCGAGTGGAACGGTGTGGCTGATTGTTTGGCTAAATGGGCCTCCGAGCATGGGCCGCCTTGGAACATTTTTGATCATACGATGCTTCCCCTGAATTTATCTCAGAAGCTGGTTCAACTTATTGACCAGGATAAAGCTCTGTAATTCTCTTTGTTTCTTGTTTCGTTTTCAATAAAATTTTTACCCCTCCTTTAATGAATATATATATGTGAATGATAGGATCCATCAAGAAAATCTTCTAATAATTTTTTTAAAATACTATTTTTAAAATATTTTAAGATATTTCAAAGTGATTCTTACAATAAACACAACTACAAAATTAAAATATTTGTTGAAATTAAAAAAAAGAATGGGAAAACACTTTTATTTGCTTTGTTTTATTCTTGAAAAGACAAAATGAACTTTAAAAAACATTTCAACTATAAATTTTAAAGTGTCTTTTTCATTCCCAACAATTTAATATATCATTGTTTGTATATGCCCTAGTAGGTCTTGAAATCTAATGGTTTGATTTAAAAAAGCCAAAAAAAAAAAGGTTGGGGGGGCCGAGGGCGCGGCGTGGGGAATCAACCACGAAATCAGAGCTTATTAGATCAAGTGGAGTGGTACAAAAAAATGCATTATGTCAATTAGTGGAATCTTCTTAAAATGAAAAGGAGAATCTAAGAAATTAATATTCTGATTTTGAAATATATCTCTTGATATATTTGGATTTTCTTGTTTTAGTTTTATTTTATTTTATTTTTCTTATTTATTTTAATACTCTGACGTTGCAATTTTAAGTTAGTTATTAAAAAAAATTAAACTCTCTTTAAATTAGAGGGAATTTATTCAGTTGGAAAGAAATTGAAAGAAAAGGTGGGAAATGTTTTCAGATTGTGTGTTCTAGAAATTAAAAGGGAAAGAGACATATAGGATGTTTATATTGATTATGATATAATTTTTGACACCTTCACTATTTTTTTAAATCTATATTTGATGACTTTTGGCATGTTCTATGAGCACCATATGTTTGCTTTTGGTATTACGAACATACCCGTTAATTTAATGAGGCATGATACATTTAGATAGATTCAAATATTGAATGTTTTATGAAGTGTCTTCACTAAGTGATTAGACACCTTATCAAAACCACATTGCTAACCCACTTTAACTAGCCTATTTTCTCCAAAGAAGACAAAAATGTGCATTTAACCTCGTATTAAATGAATATGGAAAAAATATTATTGAAAAGAAGACTAACATATATATATATGGGATGCTTTGAGAACGACAAAATATATGCACCACCCATTATATTAAGGAGGATGAAAAAAATGATTGCAAAATAGAAGGACAATGAAATAATAGCTATAAAGAACAAAAATAAATATGAATATCTTAAGGCCACCAAAAAAAGGATTCAAACTAAATATATTACTCATCAAAAAAAGATCAAAAAAACTTTAAAAAATGCTGCAAAAAATTATAAGATTTTTATCCTTTCTCTTTATTTTGAATAATTTCTTTTAAATTTATTATATATTTATTTTTTAATGATATTTATAGCATAAGGTATTTGAACATAAACCAACTAAAAAGTTATTCAATTCTTTATTAAAAACATTTTGTGGAGATATGTTGTCATGACTTATGTGGAATTAATATTTAGTTTTTAAAGATATAATCTTTTTATTATTTATTACTTAGTTCTAAGTACTTTTATTTTTTATAAAATCTCTAAGATATTATTATCTTTTTATTACTTAGTTCTAAGTACTTCTATTTTTGATAAAAATTGGCCCTATACACAAGGATTAATAAAAAAAATTGGATAACATTTCTAAAACACATCTACAAAAAGTATCCAAGTAAGTATTCAAAATTTGTGGTATTAAAATTATTTATAAAATATTAAATTTAAATTATAAAATTAGATTTTAGAGATTTAATTAAGATTTATAAATTTTGAATATTTGTGAGACACATGAATGTCGCAAAAGATATCCAAGTACATATTTAAAATAAAATATTAAGTTTAAATTATAAAATTAGGTTTTAGCTATATTTATTTAGGGTTTATAAATTTTGAATTAAGTTGTATTTTTTAAAATTTAATAGTTCAATTATTTGTATTTTAATTGCTATGAGGAAAACCTCTCGGCGGCACCACGTATGTTATTTGAATTATTATTATATTTCAGTTATTATTAAATATTTAAAATTTAAAATTTGATTTATAATATAACATTTATTTTGTAGGTTATAAAAATAATGACAATAATGATAATAAAAATGATGAAAATGATAATAGTGGATATGTAATTGATCGATGACAATACATAAAATTAAAAAGAAGAATATCAAAAATATTTTTAATTTTTTTAATTGATTAATTCTTTTAAAATATAATATAAACTATTATTTCATATTTTTAAAATTATTTTTTATAACAATAATTATAATCATTTTCCATGAAAATGATTTTAAAATTTATTTGAAATAACTTAAACAAATATTTTGTTTTATTAAAATCATTTTTTAATATTTAAATTTTAATTATTATTTATTAAAAAATCAATCAATTTAATTACACTTCATATACTATTGATTATTAATACATTTTATTTAAATATTAAAATTAATAATTTAGATTTTTTATATTAATTAAATATTTTTAAATTTTCTATAAATAAAATTAAATATTAAATCGCTTTCATTTTTTTTGAAATAAAGAGTGAATTGTGTCACCCAGAGCACTCCCTGACTTATCATTCGCCAACTTCAATATTTTTTTGCATTTTGACATAGTAAATTATGACCTGAGATTTTTTATGCAAATGATGATGCAGAAATTTCACACCCACAAAATGTAAAATTCTAGGAAAAAACGTGCACAGAAATCATATTCTAACTCCTGGTGCTAAATTCACGGTGCTTATACCATTGTCTTGTGGTATAAGGAGAGAGAAAGGATTTAAGTATTTAAAAGATCATTTTTCTTATCCTTAATAGGGTTATACAAAGCCCTTGTTTTGACTTGTTGAAAACCTTTTGAATTTGTAGGATGTGTCCTAACTTGTGCCTCGACTTGCTTCGGTGGCATACTCTGAGATGTGCCCATAGAGTGTTTCTATCCATTTCTAGAAGGACATGATGATTGTGCAGCCTTGACCTTCTTGAAACCTCTTTCATCTACCATATGGTTGTTGCTGCTTGATGATGGTGATGCATGCATATCTTTCTTAGGAGGCATGATGTTAGGACGATCTCAATATAAATGTTCACATTGTTAATAACTATAGCATTGAAATGGTACATTTTCATAATCTATAACTTTCTCCTACTCAGATACTAATAGAATAGCCTAAGTTATCGACATGTATCATACCCTGCCCCAAATCTCTTATACAAAAATGGTCACTTTTCAAGGGCTCTTTAGCCATATTTTATATTGGAAAGGCTCACAAAGAAACTTTTGGGTCTAAAGCTAAATTCCTTACTCTCAAGAAGGTTTTCATACTTGTTAAATTTATGCTAGAAAGTTTTCCAACAACAATATGGGATAATCTACACAGACAATGTCTTTAATGTCTTTTAAAAAATAACACATCATCCTAAATCATTTTCTTGATCAACCCTGAATTCTCTTTTTTATTAGATTTTTTTTTTTCAGAATTCTGATTAAAAATTATCCTATGCAAAATTCTATCCTAAATCATTTTCTTGATCGACCTGAATTCTCTTTTTTATTAGATTTTTCTTTTTTTTTCAAAATTCTGATTAGAAATTATCCTATGCAGAATTCTAGGTAGAAATTGTCCTATTCAGAATTCTGGTTCCCGACTCCTCCACTGACGAACCACCTCGGCCTGAGGTCTCAACTCTGTAGGAGGGCAGTCTTGAGGACGGGAAGGGTTCATGAGGGGAGGCCATTCCCCTAAAGGAAAAAGTAATGAGAGCAGAAATCTCAAACCAGCTGCTTTGTGAAAAAGTAATGGGTTAAGTTACTGATATTTTCATAAACAAAAATCTGCCATTTTTGTTATGTGAGTTAGCGACTGACAAGAATATGTACACTTTTGTTAGTATAATTATATCCTTCGGTACACAAATTCCCTAATTTGTCATTGTGTAAACTTTGTTAATACAAAATGTTTGCACTCGTGAGCTTAAGACATTTGATGCTCGTTAAAAATGTTAGAATGTCATGAAAGTGCATTGAAGCTTCTGGTTCCAATTCCCTGTTTTGTCAAAGTGCCATTCAAATCTGATTAAATCTCGTAAATTGTTCCAATGCTAGCCTTAGGGTTGGGCGCAGCGGTAGAAATTCAGGACCTATCACCAAACTGCCCCCTGTTCAAGTTTCAAAGGCTGACAACCTGAAGTTTCAAACGCTGACAACCTGATAGTGACAGCTTCTTAAGTACCCTTAACTAAAACTTAAAATACAAATTCTTGCAATCCTGATATTAGAAAAAAAAAAAAAAAAAAAAATCTTTTCTGATTAATGATATTATAAAATTTATTACATGAACATTTTCAGCAGGTATGCAGTGAAAATTTTTATACGAAATTTTATTTGTATTATTTTTATTTTATTAATTATAATTTTTAAATAAGTATTAAAAATTGAGGGGTATTTATTTTATAAAAATCAATCTCATCTTTTTATGACATTACATTTTACCATCTTTAAAAAAGATTGAGAAAAATCTGATTAGAACTATTATATTAAATCACTTGTCTAAGGTTTAAATCTCCCATTTAAAGGAGTCTTGAAATGGAAAATCGACTAATTTGGGTAAATTCGCATAACACTAAAATACAACAATAGTGACATATTATGAAATCTGCATTGTCTGTAGAGTATTGGTCATTTAGTAAAAAATATAAAAAACACATGCATTTATAGGTTTTATGGGATTTATGCTGCCTCATAGTGACCCAATTCTTTATCAATCTGCCTTCTAGTTTTGGGCAGATAGGTATCAGTAGTAGGTCTGCCATGGCAGCGATATGTTGCATGAAGAAAACTGGAACTGAGAAACTACTACAAACTATTCTATAATGTTGGGTTTTGCTAGTTGATATTTTCTCCTCTAAAAGATCCATGTCCCTTAGTTACACCAAGTGAGGGTTTGACTGCTTCAAACTTCTAGTTTAGTTTCATTCTTCTTAGAGCAATATAAGCAAGAACTCTATAGCCCACTGCCATGATGAGCATTGCCCATACTTCCTCACCACCTCCTCCAAGACTTAATCCGTGGAAAGCAGGAGAAGATGAAAAGTTTTTGCATCCACGGGAGCTACCACAGTCATAAACTTGATTGTCATTGTATTGAACTTTCATCAAGAGCTTGAAGGTGTAGTACTGGAACGAGCAATACCTGAGCCATTTAACAAATCTTGGAATATGCTGCAGAAAATCAAGAGATTATTAATGAAATAACAAAGAATCTTCCAAGCTTTTTAGGTCAACCTAAAAGGTTTTGGAGTCTAAATTATTAATCAAATAACAAAGAAATCAAGAGATTATTAATGAAATAACAAAAAATCTTCCAAACTTTTCAGGTCAACCCAAAAGGTTTTGTGATATAGATTATTAATGAAATGACAAAGAATCTTCCAAGCTTTTCAGGACAACCCAAAAGGTTTTGCAGTCTTTCTTAAACTGTTTAAAAGTGTTGCAAATATTGATGCCACCTTGTTCTGAAGGTTTTCTTAAGCTATATGCAATTCATTTTAGAAGCTAATGCAGTTCTGACCTACATGCACCTAATTAGTTATTCAGTGTCTAATTTCAACCAATATGTTTAATAGATAGAGAATATGATATAGTGTTTCTTTGCCGGACCCCTATCCAAAAGAGATAATGGCCACTAAAATAGGGAAAACTTTTTTTGAGTACACATAAGTGAGATTATTGGGCCTCCACCATAAACCAATATACTTAATAGATGGAGAATATGATATAGTGTTTCTTTGTTGGACCCCTACCCAAGAAAAATAATGGCCATTAAAGTAGGGAAAACCTTTTTTATATATGCATAAGTGAGATTATTGGGCCTCCACTATTAGTGGAGATAATGGCCAGGGCAAACTGTTTTTTGGGAATGCATGGACTAGATTATTAAGCTTTCACTATTAATAGGCTTACAATTATTCTTCTTTTAATTTTGAAAATGTTTTTCAAGTTCTTTAAATGGCTTCCTAGTGGACTGGTGCATATCCACCCATTAAAGATGGGGAATTGTTATAGCAGCTCATTGTCTGCTTCTAGTAATCAGGGTGATAACCGAGCAATGGTTTCATTTGAGCCCCAAGCTTGGCAAGCCCAAAAATAAATCCCTTAAGACTAAAAATAAAACCCTAAAGAGAGAAGTCTTAATAGTCAGAACTTTCAATTTAGTATGATTTACATATTTTATTAAAAAAAATTGAAGGAAACAACGATTAAAAGAAACCATTGAATAGGTTTAATATCTTTTGGGGAGCAGGGGAGGGTTGGGTCAGAGGGTTGGGGAGACGCATACTGTTTTAATCTTTCCACGACTATAAAACTGACTTATAAGAATTTTCACTGTGGTCAATTGGTCCCGAGTTCATGTTGAATACTTCACTGTGGTCATCAATCCGGGGACCATGATAAGCCAACCCAAGGGTCCATTTTATTGTATTACATTGATTCGGTCCCCTATGGATTCCTGTATTGCTGATTGTTATTCAAATGACCGACACTTCAACTGCTAGAGGGAGCCATCATATAACCTACAAATGTCTCTCCAGTGTCTTTGAAGAAAGTAAATAGTAATCTACTCTTATATTCAAATATACCTGCACAAAATAGCCACCAGATATCATGAAAGCCAGAACCAAAACAGAAGCCACTGTAGTTGCTTTCTTCATGTCCATCATGACTGCTCCAATTGCTAGACCAAGACCCTGGTTAACAAAATTTTAATTGAGAGGGATGATACAAATTCCTGAAACTATTTAGCCTAACTGCAAAATTTTAAATCCATTAAAATTTAAATCTAAGCTTACAGTTTTTGCATTAATAAGAAAAATCCAAACATGTCCAGCGGGTTATGTTCCAAGAAGGTGGAGCATTTGCCATGATGGAGAATTTATCATCAATATACCTGAGAAGTGATCACGTTCAAGAAATTGACGAGCAATGTTAAGAAGAAAGTCGCAATAGACATCCTCAAGTGAGTCATGAAGTAGACAATCACCATGAAAATAAAAGTGAGGATGAGGTCCAACGGAAGATCACCCAATGTGCGGGCTAAGAAGTAGCTGCTCAAACGATACATATCAGATCCACGCTCTTTTGTCATAATGGCTCTCTCTTGAGGGAAAGTGAATATAGCTGTGAAGAGAGGGAAATATCCCCAAAACATAGAGATGAAGAATAACAGGCCTACCTGTTTTAAGTCATTAAATCATCAAAGTCAGACACCGTGATCCATTTTTTATGCTAAGATATCAAACAAATGCTGTATTGATCGGGGAGAAAGAAATCTTTTGTCTTATTTGATGATCTACTTAATGTCATTGAAATAATGTTACAATCTAGATAAACATTGATTAAATTTTGGTGGCATAGAGGGGAGGACTCAATACCAATAAGAGCCAATTACAACTTGTCATATAGGCTGCACGGGTATTGGAAAGCGATTCACATGTTTTAATATCAATTTATTTTTTTTAGTAAATTGATTCAAAATCTATGTTTCATATCATTAAAGCACAAACAAAAATCGTAAATTAATGATAACATAATCTTATTGGTTTGCCTTTTCCATACAACATTCAGCTGTCACATAATGTTCTTATTAAACCCTATGAGTGCATGCGTATTGGGTCCTTTCCCCAGTATACTATGCTTAATTTGAATGCCAAGAATTTGGTTCATTATTTGTTTGTGTGCTCTTTTGAATGTAGCTCCCACTGCTAGCAATGGATTGCTTTCAAATCTAGTAGTAAATAGCTCTGGAATTTTCAGGAGAAACAAATTACGTTTAGTTGAGGAACAAAATTTCTAATGTTTATATGATAGATGAAATCAATTTCCAATGGCATGAGCTTAACAAGCATTGTACAAAAAGATAAGCTTGGCTACTGCCCTGTTTTCTTCCTACTATGTTTCTATCTGATCCTTGGCCGCCTCTACCAACAATTATTGTGAAAATTTATTACACAAGCTTTTGGACTGTTTAACCTCTTCTAAATTGCCCAATACCAGCAATATCATATCATAAAAATTGCAACAAATTAAATCTAACATAGCTTATCGACTTTCTAGTTTCCATGGACCCATTGTTGTGTAAGGCTTCTACAGACCTATTGATTTGTTACGAAGCTTATCATTCCACTCTATGTTGTAATAAATTAAAATAATTGATGCTTCTTTTCTCAGATAAAAAATGTCAAACTAGTCAACTATCTAAGTACCTGATCAGATAGCTGTCTTTCTGTGTTGATCTTGGATTGCCACCACAGGCAGCCTGCCATTAGAGAAATGGAGACAACTTGGATGAGTCTGAGCAAGCTGAGGTACTCATGGCGTCTCTCTTTCAATCCTCTGATCATCAATACAGAAAATTGTTCGCACCATGTAGCTCCCCATTCTCTCCGATATTCAGACTGCTCATAATTTTCAGCTAGCTTCTGTGGTATGCCTGTCACTTCCACCTTGCCTAGACTCGTAGATTTGTGGGCATCTACCATGTGCTGCTAATTCCGCTAGTGTTAATGAAAGAAACTCTAATTTTCATTTAAATCCATAACAGAGAAATCAGAGAAAGAAGTTCTTTCATAGAATGCATTTGTACCTGTCTGATATCTTTAGTCTTAACTGTATGCTGATTTAATGTTGGAGGCATAGAAATATCATCCATGTTCCCACTGCAAAGGTCTAACAGAAAATCTGCAGGATTCATGGGCATTTGAGGGTTGAAGCCGAGACGTGAGAAATAATCTAAGCAAGAAGTGCCCTTTCCATAGTAGAGTACATGGCCTTCTGAGAGCAGAATAAGCTTGTCAAAGCTATGGAAGACTCTGCTTGATGGCTGGTGTATTGTTGTAACCAAAGTTCGCCCTTGCTGCAAACAAAAACCAATTAGTAATTATGCTCATCTGTAATTTTTTATTTGAATTCATGGAAGATATCATTCAATGGGATGGAACAAACCAGGGCTATGTTTTTCAATATCTGTATTGTTCGGAGAGCAGTTGTAGAATCCAGTCCAGAAGTAGGTTCATCCAGCAGGATCAGTGGTGGATCCATCAGAAGTTCATGCCCTATGCACACCCTTTTCCTTTCACCTCCAGATATACCTCTAAGAAAGGGGCCTCCTATTCTGGTGTCTCCACACCTAAAATTTTATCATCGCCCATTTTCATGAGTTAATTCTAGCTGTATGCTAATTTATCTATCTAATCAAACATAACTCCAGAATGCATGGTTTTCCAGGTCTTAAAACATAGTCGTGTGCCCACGGAGGCCAACAATCGGCAATGCTGCTTAATCTTCATTTTTAAGATGAACGCTAATGTTCTTAATTGCTAAGGTGGTTTTCTATGTTCAAATTTTAGACTTGTGCAAAACTAATACTGCAACCAATTATACCTTTCCAATCTGAGGTCTTGGATAACTTGATCAGCTCTTTCAATCTTCTGTTGTTTGCTCAGATCTTTGGGAAGCATCAGTAAAGCAGCATATACTAGAGTTTCTCTCACAGTCAGGTGAGGATATAGCACATCGTCTTGAGTTACAAATCCTATTCTGTTTACCGAGCACAGACACCATTTCCAAACAAATGAGCTATAGCTTTTTCACCCATCATTAATCAACTATTTGTACTTGCTCCAGAAAAAAACTCCAAACAATAGAAAATGGATGCACATTAACAATCATATATCAAACTGATGGACAGGATTTTGAATACAAAATGTATGATTTGTTATTTAGAAAAAAAACAAAATACAACATCAGCAGACAATATCTGTCACAAGAGCATGTGGTATGTCTAAAAAAGGTACACTGACATGAACGTTGGAAGATGGAAGAAAGTAGATTAAAAAAAAGTCAACCTTTAGATTGAAATTCAACCAGGAAAGGTTGTTTTAGATCATATAGATATGGAAGGATCTTAATAGCACAGTATTTCATCAGCATGGATGCGAGTTTAACTTCCCTTAATAAAAGTAAGTTGTGCACATATATCATTCCCCAAAAAATCTTTAAAAGAACAAAAACATTTTGGAGGGGAACACAGTAAATAAAACTTTGCACGATAGAACAAAAACATTTTGGAAGGAAAGGCAGAAAATCAAAATCTGTGCAATATTGTGTAGTCCTTCTCAAGTACCATAAACTCTTCCCAAAAAATCATTAAAAGAACAAAACAAATTGGAGGGAAATACAGGAAATAAAACTTTGCACCATCTTGTACAGTGAATGTTTCGCATAAAGCACCATTGTTATAGCTTTTGGTCCCATAAACTGCGCTCTCCTCTTCCTATTTTGGTGTGTCAACTGAAACTAGGTTTTGACTATATGGCATTCCCCTGGGGACCATAAAAAATGCGCGTATTTGTTTGAAAAAAAAAATCTAATTTATGTGAAGAAACTTTATCATTGGAATTTTGGGCGGTGGTAATCGCTTAAAACAGATTTATAAAATAAATACTAGGGACTAGAAATATGTTACCTCCTTTTCAAAGATTTGTGAAATGGGAGGTCATTGTAAGTGACTATTCCTGTCATATGTTGGTGGTTTCTTCCACCCAACAAGCTCAGTAGTGTAGTCTTGCCACTTCCAGAAGGTCCCATCATTGCCAAGAACTCTCCCGGGTTAACTGAACCACTTACACCATGCAGGATTTCTTTCTCCAATGAGGGTGCCTTCTTTATTCTCCGCAACCTTTCCCATGAGGCTGTCTGAGAGAGTGTCACTTTGTATTTTACATCTAAAAACTGTACTACAATCAAAGTTAACAAGCTGATTAGCCCATTTGAAATCAATTTGCAATTCATAATGTCTTTAGCTTTCTTTCCAAATCTTGGCAAAGAAAGGTCAAACATCTCGAAAAAAAATTGGAACAAGACTGACCTTTAAGAAGATAGGCGAAGGCTGATTCCTCTCCCCCTTTTTACCGTTGCCATTCAAATAGGGATCAAAATCTTCTTCAATTTCATTCCTTCCTGACTCCACTGTTGAAAAAATGAATAAAAAAGAAAGGTAAAGAAATCAGCAGCTATGTCTAAGATTTTGATAAAACAACTATTGGAATGTAGCACAAGCATATACCATCATAGACAAGCTGGTTCATGTTTCCTTCAGGGACCTGAACTGGTCCCCCAATTGAGAAAGACAACCTTTGATTGGCCGCAAAACTAGATGTCCTGCTAAGATGAGTCTCGTCATGGTATAGACCCATGATAGAAGACTGAATTTGTTGGTGCTCGTTATCATCCCCATTCGATGTTACACTTCTCCTTCTAGAGCTTCCAATGGGGAAATTCACACTTATTCGAGATGAGGAAGACCTCCTACCATGAACATCTACATCCATTGCATCTGATTTCCTTCCAAAAGTATACAATGCTTCCTCTTGAGAGACTAAAGTGGCTCCATGGGGTGTTTCTGGATCCAAATTATTGAAGTCCATTTTACCCAATTGATGTTTTGCCTCAAATGACATTGGCGATGCAGTAAATTCTTTCGTTGAATCAAATTTAGAGAAAAACTAGCAACTGCACCTTAATTGCAATGGTGAGGCTATAGGCCATATAAATTTTAAAATGTGGCTTATGAATGTTACCTCCTATTTTTTGAATGCATAACCCTGTTTACACTACTATCCTTTTAATCACTATTAGTGCAAAAACTGTAAATAAAATTACCCAACGGTGCAAGTTTCTGGAACTTTTTTAATTTCCAACGTTTTGAGTCTTATAATAGATTCATCAACAGGGAGGAAACATTTGGTTCAAATACCCCATCTGTACTCTGCATATTATTTACCATGTCATAAAATTGATCCCACCTGGCCTATGCTCTATTTTCTTCCTTTGCTCTGTCAATAGGGGCACTAGTGAGTTCAATGGAGTTTCACGGGACCTGGTATTCTAAGGATCTCTATGCTATGAAAAGGATGATTGCTCTTTGGCAGGTGAGGAAATGCTAGAATGCTTAGAAGAATGATGTTTTGGAAGACCCCAATAAGTTGAAAGAAGCCATGACAAATTCAGCAAATCCACTTATATAGACTGGAACAGAAAATAACCATGCCTCCCAATCAATAGAAACAAATAACAACAAAATGAAGTTGGTTTCTGATACAGATTGGATGGAAAGCAAAACAGCCCAACTTCAGTTTTGAGCTATAATTGTAAATTCTCTTGACATTCAGAGAAATGGAGTTGCACCATGCAACTTTTGGGTGAGAAAACATACAGCAAAAACTCTTCACTTGTGTTATAAAGCATGAAAAATGTACATTTTACAAGTTCAACAGATTAGTCGGTCGACTGTCACATATTTTATGGTGAAGTGTCTGAATTGGAAAAAAAAACCATTATAGAACCCAGAGAGCTTGATTCTTTACGTTTATTCAGATCTTATAATGAAGTGCAGAATTGGAAACATGCATTGACTCCCAAAACGAACATACCAAGGAATCTGCTGTGTCTCCTGATATTATGCGTTACATCATCATACACCTACTGCCTGATTTTTTTAATCTGGAGGGATGAATCATGATGATGATGCTAAGTGCAGGAGACTCATGATTCCATTATTGCTAGTTACAAAAATTGACTAGCACTTGTTCTATTACCATGCTGAGTTAACACAGGCAAGAAGCTAGATTGATCCTTTGCATGGCAAACTGCTTCAAACTTCGATAATTACATTTTGTTTAATGTGGATTAACCCTCCATCAGTGCTTGAAGGTACAGGCGTCATGACAGGGAAAACAGTGCAGTTAATCTGCATGTTTTTTCATTGATTAATCTTGATTGGAAGACAATTGAAGTTGGGTCAATTATCTGACTGTGCATGAAGGCATGGATGACAGCAGAATGAAATGACTGCAGGTTATCTCCATTATGTCTCAATCATTAACGTATACCCACAGTGAGAAAGAATAATTATTTCATTTATGTGTTAACTTTTATGTTTATATTTATAAACAAATAAACGAAGAACCAATAACAATATCAGCCTCGGTATCTCCTCATTTTAAACTGCCCTTTTAACTGCCCAATAATATATATTATTAAATATAAAATAGTTTGTAACCGACAAAGCTATTTAATTTTAATTAGCAGTTTGCTATTAATGGAATCTTTGAGTCTTTTAGCATCATGTTGGGACTCGAGGGATAAAGATTTTTTTAAAAAAAATGTTGGTTTAATTAGAATTCGAACACGTGTTACATGGTGGTTGATTGGAAATATTTTATTTTGGTGGTTAGTTATTCTCATTGTGATTTTTTGAATGCTAGTTAGAAAGTCAATTTCTCTCCACAATTTAAGGAGGACAATTTGTCACGGTATGGAAAGTAATTATTGAACCCAAGCAAGAGAATTTCCTTTGGGGTACCTTGGATAAGGGCTCCTTAGGCTGGTCATCTTATCTATTTAGGATCTCTTTATGTTCGTTTTGCCAACATTTAGAATTTCTCAAGTATTTTTTTGATTTTTCAAGTATGTTCAGTTAATATGGAGGTAGAATTATATTTTTTAAAATTATTTTGTCTAAAATCTATGTTTTAAGAAGATTCAGTCATAATTTTATATAATATAGTGAATTATGACATATTTTTATTAAAAAAATTATAAGAAAAAAATAATATTGTAATATTTAATTAGTTGTTTTTGGATAGTTTTTTTCTATTATTAATAAAGTACAAATGATTTAGATAAGGTAATGCTATAGATTCAAGTACAAGCGAAGGTAGTTTGAGTAGAGGTAGGGCACCTCTAAAATTGGTTGGATAATTGCGAGTGTTCCCTACCTAATCAATCGAGTCTCCTTTAATTCTCCTCATCAACGATTGTTTTCTTAAGGTTGTGGTAGAGACTATATTTTGGTATAACATGATTATATATGATGAGAAGGATTAGAGCCTTGAGATTGACAAGGTGTGTAGTTTCAATTCTTGATCATTCAAGGCATATAGTTAGAGATAGTTTGGACAATTTGACTCTAGGATGTACTTTGCTTATGTTCAAATGTGGTTTAGATGATAACTTTTTTTTTTTTTAATTAGATTTTGTAACATCAATTGTCATTATTTGGAGTTGCCTTTTATTTATTTTTTAAATAGATTCTGTAACATCAATTGTCATTATTTGGAGTTGCCCAATGTATGTAGAAGATTAAAAAAATATTTCTTTCCTAATGATGAATCACAGATGATAATTCGAAATGCATTGATCAAATAAATTACACACATTTGTCTCCCATAAATCATCTAAATCATCTTCATAGACTGTGAAAACATCAAAGCTTTTATTAAAAAAATAGATTTGTAAGTACATTAGTGATCCAAGAGGATCTAAGACACTAGTTCTTATCGTAGTTATTAAGTTTTGCTCATCTAGCCTTGTGCTAATTTTAGTAGCTTATGCATCAAGTTCAACATTTGCATGCCAAAGCACAAGTTTGACTCATCCTCTACATTACCACACAACTCATGTGATTTAGCACTACAAACCTTGCATGGTAGTTTCAGAGGTCTTTAGAATGTTTGTGGGCATTAGCACACCTCCCCACACAACTTTCACTGTGTGAACCTATAAATGATGGGATGAAATTTATAAAAAGGTATTATGGTCCACAATTTGATTATACCCAAATAAAATTTAGGTCACACCATTGGAACTCGCTTACTCTATAATTTGTGGTATCTCCCTACATATTATTTAGCTTGTCTGGCTCATCCTAAGTTGATACAATGCATTAAGGAAATATTATGCTCTTCGCACAATTCCATGCATGCTCATACATCTTGTGTACCTTTGCAACCCCCATCTAGACTCTCTAAACTCTTGGATGCGTTCATAGCACCAAGACAAATCACCACGATAATGTGTGGCACTCATGAAACCTCTATAGTATCCTTGTTTGATTCCACAATGTCAAGATGAACATTGCACAACATTTTAATCTTGCACATAAATTATCACCTTTACAACATCTCATGCCAAACATATAAACACATGGCACCCATGTGTGCTTCTACAACACCTTGTAGCATATCATACATCAATCTAGCTCAGTGTGAGACTCAACATTCATGTACCAAAACTCTTCTAAAATGTGGCATTCCCCATATTCGTGCCATGTCATATATCATATCAGTAAGACATCATTGATGGAAGTTTAGCCATCACACTTGTAAGGGAGTTTAAATAACACATAGACATAAGATGATCCATTTTTGTAATTGTCTACTTTGTTGACCTTCTATTGTAATTACTTTCTTGTAATGATATATATTATAAGACATCAGTCATGATGATACACATAAGAGTCTCACACAATGACCAAGTGAGCAGCTATTGTTTTCTTTCCTAATCGTCCATGTCTACAACATCTTGAATACTTACATGCCTCAAGCATCTCATATCAGATGTTCCCTTTTGATACTAGATAAATCAGTTAGGATTTTTATCCTTATTTGACCATGGGAACCTATTTTCCCTGCTTTGCTTGATGACATTATAATCTAGACAAATTGTTCAAGATGTGTATCCCTTTTTATCACAATAAAATGCATTCCTTATCTTATTGTGCATTATACGCATATGTACTTTTACCTATTCCTAATATTTAATAAATTTGGTAACATTTTTCCAATATTCTATGTTGAATGTGTAATGGTTATTTCCACATCTATATATTATATTCCATTATATGTTCTACAATTATGCAATTTTAGTTGAGTTTGTTGTCATATACAATTGCCTTAAATATATTTAAGTAGGTCATCCACTAGGTCTCCTCTTGGGTCCCAAATCAATGTTATCAATGCAAATTCTATCACACCATGTCTTTAGCTATTTATGCTAAGACAACAAGTTGGTATCAAGAAATATGCTCCCTTTTCTTATATGTTACAATCATAAAAACAACAAGCATGAAGGAAAACAACTCCCAAATGGAAGTGTCTCTTTAAAAGTCTTTGGAAGAGAACACACACTTGCTTAAAGAGATCCTACATCTCTAGCATTAGAATCAACAATTGCAAGATATTCCCCAGCGCAAAGAGAAAGGCTTTAATCTTGTCATGGAGCAACTAAAATATGTCATGACATGTAATGTTATTCTTGTTGACCCTGTCCTCCATGACCTTGTTCAAGTCAAAGATAGATGACATTTTATCATGCAAAATCTATAGTAGTATCTCTCTACCAAGGAGAAATAACTTGAATAACTCGAAGTCGAGTTCATAAAAATTCAAGCACTTAATCCTCTGGTTATTGGTGTGCTAGCATGCCCAACATAACATGTGTTGTGGAGACAATAATGAACAAGAACTTGGCAAGTCTCAGACATTCATTACAATCTTATTCATCAAAAATCATGTTTGGCCATTTAGAGAAACACACTAAAGGAATTGGTTCCAAGCTACTAAATTAAATGGGCTATGAAGACTAAGGCCTAGGAAAGAAGGGCCAAGGCATCATCAATCCCCTCCAAATGGTGATGTGACTACTCAATATGGGTATTGGTTATAATAGTTATAACATAAGTAGAGAAGGTTACATACACTTCTCACCACAACCAATTGCCAATGATGCTTACAAATTGTACTATATGGAAGATGGCTTAAGGGTTTCCACTCTTGCATCAACCATAAACCCTCTCATGGATATGAATATTTCATGCAGGCATCTCAACCACATTCTATACATAAATCATTATTTCAATAAGTGTAAGCTTCACAGTTACATTATGTGTAGAAGCAACCATAGTGCCAAAGATGGCATATGTCTTGACAATGATGTTGAACACAATCACAAGTGCAAGCTTCCTAGCAGTACTCTATGCAGAAGCAACAATAAACACATACACAAACATCCAAGAAGAAAACCCTATGCAATAGTAATAGTGACAACCAAGGCGTATGCCTCGACAAAAACCTACACATTGCTAGTGCAAAGAACATAATGTGTCTCAACCATGCCAATCACAAATACACTCTCATCATAGACATACTCCACACTCTCAATTTAATTGCATCCATTATCATTACAATAGTCTTACAACTGATATGTGTTGGGATATTCAAACTTGTGATATTTGAGAAGAAGTAACCATTCCCAGTCCACTCATTAGTTCTCAGACATTCTTGTGAAAATAACTACACATTCACTGAAACTAAGCTGTGGGTGGATGGAATTTGAAAAATGAGGGGAAGTCTCTTTCTCTCTGCAATAATGTTATGAGTGCAAAGCTTTCCACATTAGTAATATGTTGGATAACAAAACTTCATGCTATACAATTGCACATATATTGATCTCTACACAACATGCCTTGTGTTATATACTAGTAGGTCTAGGATTCCACTTTATCAGTAGGTTTGCATTATAACATGTCTAGTGCTCACACTGTAAATTCCATAGTTATTCACAAATCTAGAGCACATAGAGTTTTTCAACTTCACTTTTATATAATAGAGTTTTGATTATTGGATATTAAAATCATATAGCACAAAGATCACTGGTAGTAGAACCACTACAACATCAATATTATTGGATCATAATTTAAATTTTGATATGTTCCTCAATATGCAACATCCATTTGACATGGATATGCTTCAAGACAATATGCTCTTGCAAACAAGGATTTTTTGCATCCATCAAGAAGGTAGCATGAGTGCATACACTCATACTTCTTAGTGTTAGAGTATAAGTATCACACACCTACTTTGGCAGGCATCCATATAAGATTCTACACCTTTCTATCATGAGTAGTGGAAAACTCTTAAGTACTACAAGGTCAATTTTTAAACACTTTTAGTACCATTCGCATCTTATGTAGTGTCACATCAGGGAACATAATGGAAGATGTACATCTATTTTTAGGGATTTGACATACTACATTCCTTCTCAATAATTTGAGTCAGTATCACCATGCCAAGAATTTATTGGGGTAATGTTTCAACACCATTATTGTGGAACCCAAAGTTAACAACAATGGGGACCAAAACTCATTAGGGGGGTGGGGGTGATTAATCTAGGAGAATTTGAAACACCATATCTTATCATAATTATCTATTTTACTCATCTAACATTATGCTAATTTCAACAAGTTTTGCATCAAGTTCAACACCCATGTGCCAAAGTGCAAGGTCTAACTCATCCTCCACGTTACATCACAACTCTTGTAATTCAATAGTACAAACCTTGCAAGGCAATTTCAAAGGTTTTTAAGTGTTTACAGCTACAAACATGCCTCCCCACATAAATTTAACTTTGTGAACCTCTAGACGATGAGACAAGCTTTCTAAAAATGTATTTTGGTCCACAATTGGAGCATACCCAAAAAATTTAGGTCATGTCATGCAGACTAACCTACTCTAGAATCAATGGTATCTCCTTGTGCATTTTTTAGTTTCTCAATCTCATCTTAAGTTGACGTGAATCATCCCAAGTTGACACAAGGTATTAATGAAAAATTTACACATCATAAAATTCCATGCATGCTCGTACAACTTGTGTACCTTTGTGACACCCTTAGAGACTATGCACACTTGTGCACTTCTGCAACACCTAGACGAATCACCATGGTAAAGTGAAACACTCATGAAACTTTTGTGGTATCTTTGTGTGATTCTGTAACAATAATAACATTGTACATCACTTTAATCCTAAACATAAATTAACACCTTCGTAATATCTGACACCAAGCATACAAACACAAGACACCCCTACATAATTTTATAACACCTTGAACATACCACACATCAGCCTAGCTTAATGCATGACTCAACATCCATATACCATAACTCTTCTATCATGTGGCATGCCAAGTGGCATTTCACAAGTTTGCATCATGTTGAGGATCCTGTCAGCAACATAACACTAATGAAAGTGTAACCTTCACACCTAAAAGGAATTAAAAATGTCACACATGCAGAAGATGAACTATTATTGCAAGTGTCTTCTTTTATTATTATTTATTATAACTAATTCCTTGTGATAATATATATTGTAATACACCAAACACGGTGATACACATAAGAGTCTCACACAACAACTAAGTGAGTGATCATTATCCTCTTTTTGCTAATTGACCATGTCTACAACATCATGAATACTTGCATGAATTGAGCATCTTGTATCAGATGATCACTTCCCAGACTAGGTAAATTAGCTAGGATGTTTATCCCTCTCTCATCACGAAAACTTGTTTTCCCCACTTTATCTAATAGCATCACAATCTAGATGAATTAGTCAGGATGACTACCACTTTTTTTATCATAAGAACTTGCATTCTTTGTCGTACTACACATTATACATGTGTAATTTTACCTATTCTTTATATTGAATAGAAGTGGAACCATTCTGCCAATCTCATGTGTTGAATGTGTAATGGTTGTTTCTACATTTGTTTATTAGATTCCATTACATGTTTTGCACTTTTGTAACTCTAATTGAGTTCATTTCCATATATAACTACATTAAATATATTTTAATAGGTTATCCACTATGTCTCGTCTTGGTATTTTGATACAACAAGATTATATATGATAAGAAGAATTATAGGCCTAAGGCTGACAAGGTGCCTAACTTCAATTCCCGATCACTCAAGGCATATGGTTTAGATATAGTTTGGACAATTTAATTCCAATACATATTCTACTTATGTTCAAATGTGGTTTAGACAATATCTTATTTTTAGTACTTTAAATTCTTTAAAATTTATTATCATTATTTGGAATTGGCCATGTATGTAGAAGACGATTTTTTTAGATTCGTAGGTATATTAGATGTTGCTTCGGAGCCATGAGTGTAAACACATGTATATCCGCATGTCTTATGTTACTTTGATATGTATGTTTACACACATCAAAGTGGGAGAAAATATAAACACCTAAAAATGACTCCTAAACATTTATTAGTAAATAAATTGCATCATTTTAGGGTATTTATATACTAGTGAATTATTGGTCTAAACTAGGCATTATTGACATGTTTTGTGGGTTGTCATCATATATCCCCTTCTTCTTTTTCCCCCTTTCTCGTTCTATCTATTTTAATTGTCTAGGGAAATGTGTCAAGAATGTGCCTTACTAGAAAGTCATGAACATTAGTACATATTCCTTGAGTTCTTAATGTTCCTTTTTGGTTAGGGTGCACCCACCTTGTGTGGTCCTATCTTTTTAATTTTTAATCTTTAATTTTACAGTTTGCAAGCTATTAATTTCTTATTATGAATTGAATTTGTATACAAATACAAAAGCATTGTATTTCATTTAGATATACATCATCTATATGGCATTCATAAGAATCTAATGATAACTTGGAAGCATTCTAGAAGAGATCAAACATTCATTAGAGTATTCATTAAAACACAAAAATTTATATTTAAACACAAACCACAAGACAATAGTTTGTATGTTATTAGAGTTTCTTCAATTATTAAGATTTGTTATTTTTATATTGTTACTATCTAAAGGTCTAACAAATATCAAGATAGTTTGACTATAATGTAGGTCCCAAAATATATATTATTTTTTTTAGGTTTTCATAAATTGTTGCCCAAATAGGGCAAGAAGAATAACTTTATTTTGTATATGATCAAAGTGAAAGATAGAAAAATTGAGCAAGGTTTTTTGAAGTCAAACCCATGAAAAAAATGTTTCAGATTTTTTGGGGCATGTCTACACTTTTGTGCATAATAATGTGATGATTTGGATTATTTGCAGTAAAAGTATAAAGTCTAGACAAGCTTGTATGATTATCAATAATTTTATTGGTTAACTACCTATCACTTCTAAACATACATTGCCACTGTTACATTCTAACAACTACCACCAAAACAAGAAACAAATCAAATAAACCTAAACTATGTATATTTACCTTACTTCAAAACTTAAAATTAATTAATTGAACTTGTTTAATCTACTTCTAAATTTAAAATTAATTAATTAAGCTTGATTATTGTTATGTACATATAGGTATCACAATTTATTTGTAATCTATTTATCCATATTACAATTTTTCCCACTCGAATACAAGATTTTGGTTCTTAAACAATTCAAATTTATTTTAATAATTATAAGCATAATAGTTAAAATTTTAAGAAAAGCATAGCCTAAATAACTACTTAAAAGAGTCCAACAAAGTATAAATTTTATATTTCACATAAGTAACATCAATAAAATTATCAATTTAACTAATGCCATCAATAGTAAAAATATTATTTAAAAATTAAAATATTTTTTAAGAATTATTGAGATATAAAATATTATATAAAAAGTGAAATAATATTTTCAAAAAAATCATTGTATCATTGATTATATCTTTATTTTATTCTTTATCATCAAAGTAACCAAGGTAAATACATATGAAGTATGATTTGATGCTTTCACAATCCATAAAGATAAACTACATGCTTTTGGAAGTATTGTGTACCAAACTTTTATATTTAAGAAGTTTGGTACACAATACAAGTCCCAAAACATGTAATCTAACACATGAAATATATTTTTATTTTGTCAAAATTTAATTATATCTTCATCTTAACAATATAATAAAGGTAACCATGGTAACATATACGGAGTATATTGTTTTTTTTTTTGGTCAAAGTTACAAAGTATTCAATACAATTCTTCGAAACTTGTTAGATGATAGGATTAAAGCTTTGAGACTTCCACCTTTAAGTTGTTTTACTTGTGATGGAAATTTATGAGATCATTGTTGGAAAGATACAAATGAAGGATGTTGAGACAAAAGATGTCTAAATTACTATAGGTGTTAAACAAAGCTTCTCAATCTTTCCTACACCTTTTGGAGTCTACATTTACAAGCTAAAGGAAATCATATCAAATATATTGGATGTCACAATAATTGCTTACTCTTTAGATATTTTTTTTCAATCTCATATTTAAAGATGACATAATTTGATATCTTACTTAGTAAGGGGTCTCTAAAGACAACTTGATATCTTAACTTATTTTTCATGGGATACTCATAAGCTTCAAGTTAATTTGGGTAAAACAAAAGTCATAAATTTTAACATTTCTAAATAGAAGGTAAACTAAGTGATTCTTACTTATAAATATGAGAGAGGTTGAGGTAGTCTCTTCATATGTATATTTGAGGGTCCTCTTCTCTGGACCATGCTTTAGCTTGACTTCCGTTGTAGAGTTTAGATTGAATAAGGCATATCTAACTCTCACTACACTTGAAAATTAATATTTTTCGCTTTAATTTCAAGACATTCAGACAAATATCCATCTTTTTCATTCATTGGTCACCCCTACCATCCTATATGGTTGTGAGATTTGGAGACCATACATTTAAGTAGCAAACTGAAAACAAATAGAGAGTGCTTGTCATGATATTATCCAAATATATTCATGCCAAGAGATCAGTTCCTTACGATGTGCATAGCTTGGCACAAGCCCACACATTGCTTCAGTGAACTTTTATGTACTAATAGTGTGTCATAAACTCAGATAGTTGGGTAACGTCTAGAGTGTTTGCCTTAGGCATCAATACCTTGCTTTCATGTCCTTTATCTAAAAGGCAAATTGTAAGGTCGAATAATGTTGGTATGCGAGGTCTACCTCATTTTTTTGCCTTGTTGATATTGATATTGATAGGCCACCCTCACATAAATTCCCAGTGGATGCTCATAGAGAGACAAACAAAGGCATTCATATTGAGATTGAAAAAGCATACCTCCAGTCCACATGGTTTGAGTCTAAAGAGTCGCTCTTCTCAAAACTTCAACACTACTCAGACTTATATCTTTACTTCAAAGATATCCATCCCCTAGGGTACACTAGACTCTAATTACCTTAGAGCCTAAATCTCCCCTTTGCTCAACTCAATGTTTACGTGCATCAATTTTGCATCAAAACAAACCCCCATTTTCTTCAGGGGCATTTTGTTTTCTATATTTTCTATTTAGAATTTGAGATTGAGGACTATTTTAAATTTGATGCTCTCGTTATTACGAGATACGAAGGCATATATGTTTTCTTTTTACAATTTCACTTCTCTCTCTCTAAACACTTAGGGCTTATAAATACCAAATACGTTTGGGCCTCTTCCTTTGGGAGAAGTTTGACCTTTACTAACAAATTTTTAAACACAAGTCCCCTAAAGTAGGGTAATTACTTTCTACTTAAGTCCCATTCACACTATTAGTTGGAAGGGGCCCTTTGGCAAATGTTCAAGCTAATACAGTAGCCCTGAGAGATGTTGTAGATTCAGTTATTTATATGGTCTCGCACCCATCATAGAGTACTTAACCCCTTTGAGTATTAGAAGTATTTTTCTAAAGCAAAAGGTTTCATCTCATTATATAGGACCTTCCTCTTTTTGATCTTCTTCATTATACTTTAATCTATTAAATTCACATTTTACAAATGTTCTTTCATCATTGAAATTTAATTTTATCATATATATTCCTTAAAACGTATTTTTACGCTCCACTTTTTTCACAAACCAATCTTAAACTTTACCAATACAATAGTCATTTTATATTTGTATATGTACCTACCAAAAAAAGATATATACCCTTTTAGATTTGAGTATGTGCCTCTCCCAAAAGAGGATACATACCCTCCTCATTTTACATGTGAATGTGTGCCCAAGGCCACGAAAAGTCCATGAGGTTCCTTAAGATACGGGTACGGCCATTATGATTTCTCACGATACCCACGCAGGGAGGCTAAATGACCTGCCAGCCTGGACCACCCGGGATTTTTTAGGATATTAAAAGTACAACCACGATAAGATTTTGTTTCTATAGGTACACGAAATTAAAAGAGATTCCAAAAGGAAGTGATAATAAAGGTGATTGTTACTCCTTTCCATGGTATTTTCTTCACATCAATAAATCCATAGAAAAAACGTGCTTCAACCATTTAGCTCATAGCTCTTTATGCTGATTTGACAATCCACCTATTTTCTATTCCCTTTGACCCCCAAACATATCTTTAATGCCAATCATTTGATGTTTTGGTTGGTTAATGCAATAGGGATAAATGCTGGATTGCACCTACATGTAACATATGTGACTTACAGAGTTTCAATTTTAAAAATAACAAATATGTGTAAAAGAATGATACTATTTAGGTGATATTTTATAATCAAGAATTAAGGTAATTATATGGGGTTTGGATGTGTATTTTGAATATTATAAGATTTGATATTTGAATGTGAAAATGTTTATTTACAAGTGATAATAATTTTATCTAAAAATTTAAAGGTGATCAATGATTAATGAATAAAGCATAATAACTTTGATATTAAAAGTACAACCACAATAAAACTTTGTTTTCATTGGTAAATGAAATTATCACATTGAAAAGAATATATATCAATTATCTAACTCATTACTTTTTATGTTGATTTGACAATCCACCATCTATTTTATTCCCTTTTAATATTCGAAAAGAATAAGTAAACTTTAATGCCTATCATTTGATGTTCCAGTTAATATTAGAGATAAATGATGGATTACACTTACATGTAACATACATAGCATAACTAGTTTCAATTTTATATATAATAAATACGTACAAAAGAATAATGATGTTTATTTGATATTTTATAATTAAGAAGTGAAGTAATCATATAAGGTTTAGAGGTGTATCTTGAATATCATGAGATTGGGTAATATGTGTCTGACTCTGATTGTGAAAACCTCTGCCCATTAGTGACAATCACTTTTCTTGATAATCTAAGAGTGATCAACCATTGATGTACAAAACATTTTGATGCTTTAGACATGTATAGAATGTCATGAGCATTCTAAAAAACTGACATATAGGCCTAAAACTAACTTGACAACTATGTTTACATGGTCTATATTTTCAAATTCCTTTGTTTTGATCTTCGTACTATAACACGTATGCCCTACAGTGTAGACTTTCTTCTCCTTACTCTAGATTCATAACAATATTTGAAACTTAAGGAAAACAATGAATGTTTTGGGGCATGTGTTGCAAGTTAGTTGGGTTTTTAAGTATTTTCTAATTACCATGCCCCTTAACATTTATAAAATATTGAAAATATTAATTTACACAATTAAAAATAATTCCATTGACATATAAAAATATAGAGATTTACTGTAGTGTGTGTCCTTGATGTTGTTACTGATTGATCCACTATGAACTTGTGTGCCACAATGATAATTGCTCTAATGATTATTTAATCCCTCTTAAAAAATTGTGAGTGCTCAACAATGCTCTAACAATATCCCATGTAATATATCTATGATTCTTAATGTGATTATAAATAATGTGTGTCAATGATCTATAATGATTGTATATATAAAGAAAATTAAATTTAAAATAGACCCTATTGGTGCCAAATAGACATCCAACAATCAAAAAGATAAAAATATGGGACATAGGGGATGGGTATTATTTAAATCTGAATTAGATATAGTTCCTAATGGGTAAAATAGGGTTAAGAATAAAGAATAAATAAGCACAAGGGTGATAAATAGATCTATAATAGGCCAATTCATTAAAAAAATCATATAGAATATATACTGAATTTATTATACTAAGATATGCTAAAAATAAGAAACACAATGATGCTATATATTGCAATGATAATGAAAACAAGATAGTTAGTTATGATGTAAAGACATATCCAAATCTTAAACAGGCAAGAAATAGACTGGAATAATATTTTAGAATAGTCACCAAATTATGGATTAAGTGCCTCTATGGCCTCAAATATATGCATCATGTCAGGATTATGAGCACAATTGATTACCTTGTATAAGCAACTAAACACGAAATTTTAATCTAGAAGTAATAAGTAACTAGAAACCAGAAACAACATAGAATTTGAGAGACAATACCCAATTGTATTAACACTCTCACAACCAATTACAATCACAAGTCAAACACAGAGTTGTACCCTCCACCAGTCAGTAACAATACTGCCAGTCAAACAAGTACTCAAAGTACTCCAAGTAGATCTCCCTTGAATTTGCAACAACCTGTAAATCAAACGATCTTACTTACCATGTAGATCTTCTACCTGATCTTGCAACAACCTACAGATCAACTTGATCTTACAATTGGAAGGATCTCTTCCTTGTCCTTGATTATAATATAGCCCCATGAGTCTATTATATAGATCCCATGCAAACAATAATTAGACTTCCTAATTACAATAATTAGACATGCAACTCAAGACTAAAATTAGTCTTTTACATGCAAACAAACTGTCCATCTAAAATAAGACCAGTTCTGGAAGCGCATACAAATGCATGCACACACAGGCTGCCGACGTCAGTGCCTGTCTGATCGATGTCAGCCGACCCATAACCGACGTCAGTTACTGTGAACACTGAAGATGATAGACATCAATTGCGCTACCGACATCAGTTTTTCTATAACTCAGCAACCTCCTCCATGTTTGCATCAGTGAAGCTTTTAGCTCCATAACCTAACAATCTCCCACTTGGAGATAAATAATTGCACCTGTACCTATACCTGTACATCATCTAATTTTGTTTTCTGGCTTGTATCCCTCTTCAAATTTAATCTTGAAGACCAACCACCACACATCCTGTGGTGCTACTCATGTCATCCAAGTCCCTTGCCACATCTGAATCTACATACCCATGTAGAGAAGTGCTTGACCCTGCATCGCATGTTAACCTGCTACTGGTCCCTCTCAGATACTTGAGAATCCACTGAACTGCTTTCTAGTGCTTCTTTCCCAGATTGGCCACAAACTTGTTGACAACACCCACTGCTTGGGCAACATCAAGTCTAGTACACATGTACTTAACCTCATCATGTGAATTGGGACACTGTTCAGTGAACTGTCCATCCATAGGTGTGCTAACCGATTCTACATCCTACATATTAAACCTCGCCACTACCTTATTCACACAATCATCCTAAGACAACATCAACTTGTGATCTTCCCTATCTCTAGGAATACTCATGCCAAAGAATTTTGCTGCTTCCAAATTCTTCATGACACACCTCTGAACTAACTTTACCTTTAGTTCAGCAACTCCCTGCATGTGTGACCCTGCAACAAGCATACACACTACATATAGTAACAGGATAATGTAGCTAATATTATCCAACATGGTAAAGGAAACACAATGGTTAAACCTCTATTGTCTTGCAGCTTGCTCAAGACCATATACCCTGGCCTTCCGTCTCACGTGTCCATTCTCTCTCTTCTTTAACCTGGGAATCCATTCGTCTTTCAGTGCTTTCTTTCCAACTAGCAACTCTACCAAATCTTTCATTTGGTTCTCATCCAAAGAATCAAATTCCTCATTCATGCCATGCTCCCACTGTTTCCTGGATTCTACCTACTTCGCTTCTTTAATACTTCCTGGTTCTTGACCATCAGTGAGCAACAAGTAGTATAAAGAAGGTGAATAATGAATTTGAGGCTTACTTACCCTTTCAGTCCTCCATATGGGTGTTTGAGACTCCTTGACAGTATGCTGTCTGCCCAAAATCCATTTTCTAGTCGACCCTAGTGTGCACCCGACCAATGTCAAACCCACCTAATCACCGACATCGGTGTCCACCTGGTCACCGACATCAGCTCTCTGATCGACGTCAGTCACCACCGACTCTGGTCTGCACATGATCGATGTTAGTACCTGCCTGTTTGACATCGGTTCCACCTAATCGACATCGGTAATTGTGTTTTCCTATGAGTGATGACTTTTTATCTGCGAGCTTACTTTGAATCAAAACTTTGTTCAAACTGCCCTGCTCAAAATTATTCAACCCCTTGAGCTAATCTCTATCTGTCATCTTCTCCTTGAACACCAAGGCTTTCTTGTTCTTGTCAAAAACATCAAATTTTCTCTTTGTGCAATAGACCTGATCCTTTCTTGTAGCATGAGTTTCAAGAAACCTCACTTTCTTCTGTTGCTTACAGAAATCTCGATCTATGCTTTCCAAATCTGAACTCTTACCTTTTGACTCAAGAATATGCATCCCCTTCTTACTCATGTGACCAAGCCTACTGAGCCACATCTCTGCATCTACATCTGAAGTAGATAAACTAGAAGGAGAATCAATAATACAAGTAGATAGATAAAGAGTACCTACTTTCTTACCTCTTACTAAAACAAGTGCACCCTTGAAAACTTTCCAAGATTCTATTGTGAGAGTTACTGTGCATCCCTCATCACCCAACTTTCTTAAAAAAATCAAATTCTGCTTCAGGATTGGGACATGCATGACCTACTTCAACACCCATGTGTTGCCCGTCTGTAATTTCAGTTACACTTTCCCTTTGCCAACCATTTGACAAGGCTTACCATCCCCTACATAAATCTCTCCAAAGTCTCCTTGGACATATTCATGGAAAAGTTTTCTATTTGGGGTTGCATGGAAAGAGGCACCAAAATCTAAAACCCAAGATTTCACTTTATCCAAGGAACATACAAGAGCATCTTGTGCAATAATATCTGCAACATCTGCTTCTTCATTTCCTTCATGCTGATCTTCAACCAACTTGAAATTTTTCTTTATGTGCCCTGCCTTTCCACAATTCCAGCAGATTACTTTGCCATACCTGGATTTGGATCTCCTGCCTATTTTTGACCTTGATTTCCCTTGCTCGATCTTCTCTCTTTGCCTTCCTCTACTTTCAACACTTAAAGCATTCCCTGATGATTCATCTGTGCTTTTCCTGCAAATATCTTCATTCAAGATTACACTAACAAGATCATCCACTTTCAAGATATTTGAAGCAGACGTAGTATTACTAACTGCCATTACCAAACTATCCCAACTTTTAGGTAATGAGCATAAGATTAAGAGAGCCTTAATTTCATCATCAAAAACAATATTGACTGAAACTAACTGATTTAGTAATCCATATAAATCACTAAGATGACTATGTATCGATCCACCTTCCTGCATTTTTAAATTAAATAATTGCTTCATAAGAAATACCTTATTCAAAGCTGAAAGTTTTTCATATAAATTTACCAAAAATTCCATTAACTCTACCGTTGTCTTAGCCTGTGATAAGTTGAAAATCATAGATGATGCCAGGCTCAACTTTATAAATCCCAGAGCCTTCCGATCAAGAACCTTCAATTCTTCATCTTTCATATCCGTGGGCTTGCATGCAACCCCACCCAACGGTAAGTAAAGATCTTTCTGATACAGATAATCTTCTATCTGCATCCTCCATAATTGGTAATTTTTGCCATTGAATTTCTCCATTATTAGCTTACTTTATTCTGCCATTGCTTTACTCCCACTCGAACAGAAACCCTTGTGAGTGACTTGTAATCAACAAACACTAACCTACTCAAAACTAGGCTCTGATGAACCTGCAACCTCACTCTGATACCACTTTGTCAGGATTAGGAGCACAATTGATTACCTTGTATAAGCAACTAAACACAAAATTTTAACCCAGAAGTAATAAGTAACTAGAAACTAGAAACATCACAGAATTTGAGAGATAATACCCAATTGTATTAACACTCTCACAACCAATTACAATCACAACTCAAACACAGAGTTGTACCCTCCATCAGTCAGTAACAATATTGCCAGTCAAACAAGTACTCCAAGTAGATCTCCCTTGAACTTGCAACAACTTACAAATCAAACGATCTTACTTACCATGTAGATCTTCTACCTGATCTTGCAATAACCTGCAGATCAACCTGATCTTATAATTGAAAGGATCTCTTCCTTGTCCTTGATTACAATACAACCCCATGAGTCTATTATATAGATCCCATGTAAACAATAATTAGACTTCCTAATTTACAATAATTAGACACACAACTCAAGACTAAAATTAGTCTTTTACATGCAAACAAATTGTCCGTCTAAAATAAGACCAGTTTGTCAGGAATCTAGAACAACAAACAGCTTTGATTCTACTATTAGGACCTAGAAGCAACAATTGATTACCTTGTATAAGCAACTTAAATATGTGGAATTGACCAGAATGCACAAGTAACTAGAATTTAGAAATAACACAGAATATGAGAGACAATACCCAATTGTATTAATACTCTTCTAGAAAAGAATTGCAATGAAGAGACGCCACACTCTTCCACACCTTATAGGCTTCCCACACCAAGTGTACAGTAATTCACCTTCAAGAGCTCACTCTCTCAATCATGGTCCCAACACACAAATCAAACACAGAGTTGGTGTTCACCTCCAACCAGTCAATATCACTATTGCCAGTACATCGAGTATACACACATACTCAATCGAGTACACAACGCACTCCAAGTAGATCTCCCATGAACTTGCAACAACCTGCAACTCAAATGATCTTAATTTGGAAGGGACTACCTTGCCTTTCTCTATTGCTTTATGACTGAGTACACCACGTACTCCAAGTAGATCTTGCCTGATCTTGCTACCTATTATGTTGTGATCTCCCTGATCTTGCTGCCACCTACAAATCAACTTGGTTTTGCAACACTTGCAAACCTAGATCAAACACACACAAACACTTGCAGATCAATGATCTTACTTACACATGCAGATCTCCAAACCTGGCCTTGCACACTTGCTGACCAAGATCAACATACATGAAGAATCCTTCTGATTCTCCAAACCAACACACACACTTGGCACTGTGGCACTAGGAGGAACACACTATGCTCTCTTCAATCTGAAGGAGCTAAATTTTACTCTCTTGCTCTCTAGAAAACTTTTACAATACAGCCCATGAGTCTATTATATAGATCTCATGAAAACAATAATTAGACATTTAATTACAATAATTAGATCCACAGCTTCAAGTCTATAATTGGCCTTCTACATGCAAACAACCGGTTCGTTAACTAACTATTTGTGAACTAGCAGTTTTGGAACCGCACAGGCGACCGACGTCGGTCCCTGTCTGCCTAGAGGTGACTGACATCAACCGATACATGACTGATGTCAGTTGCTCTTCTCATTGTATATGACCAATGTCAGTTGATCAGATCGACGTCGGTTGCTCTGTAACTCAGTAACCTTTCAGCAACCTCCTTAATGTCTGTATTAGTGAAGCTTTTAGCTCCACAATCTAACAATCTCCCACTTGGAGATAAATAGCTGCACCTGTACATGTACCTGTACTCTATCTAATATGTTTTCTGGCTTGTATCCCTCTTTAAGCTCAATCTTGAAGACCAACCACCACAAAACTTGTGATGCACCTCTTGTCATCCAAGTAACCTACCGCATCCACATCAACAAACCCATGTAGAAAAGAACTTGACCCTGCATAGCATGTCGACCTACTACTGGTCCCTCTCAGATATATGAGAATCCACTGAACTGCCCTCCAGTCCTTCTTTCCTGGATCGGCTCCAAACTTTCTGACAGCTCCCACTGTGTGGGCAAACCCAGGTCCAGTACGCATGTACTTAACCTCATCATGTGAATCAAGACACTGTTCATAGAACTATCCAACCATCGGTGTGCTAACCAGTATCACACAATCATTTGGAGACAAAATCAACCTGTCATCTCCATGTCTCTAGAACACACTTATGCCAAAGAATTTTGCTGCTCCAAATTCTTCATGACATACCTCTGAACTAACTTTACTTTTAGCTCAGAAAAACCCTGTATGTGTAACCCTGCATACAAGCAAACACACAACAAACAGTAATAGGATAATGTAGCTATCATCATCCACCTGGTAAAAAAATCACAGTAGTTACACTGACATTGACTAAAGCCATGTTTTGTCATCCACTTGTCAAACCTGTACCACTGTCCTATAGCTAGCTCAAAACCATATGACCTGGCCTTCCGTCTCACGTGTCCATTCTCTCTATTCTTTAACTAAGGAATCCATTCGTTTCTCAGTGCTTTCTTTCGGTTGGCAACCCTACCAAATCTCCCATTTGGTTCTGCATCCTCAATCATGCCATGCTCCCACTATTTTTTGGATCCTTTCTGATCTGCAGTGAGCAATGAGTATAAAGAAGAGGAACAATGAATTTGAAGCTTACTTACCCTTTTAGTCCTCCATATGGGTGTTTGAGACTCCTTAACAGCTTGCTGTCTACCCAAAATTTGTTACAGTGACCGACCTCGATCACCACATAGTCTGCATCTAATCGACATCGGTTCCATGTGACTGTCCTGACTATTGACGCCAATTTTTTAGACTAATGCTAGTGTCTACTACCGCTAATGTCAGTCCTTCTGACTGACATCGATCTTACACGTCACTGACATCGGTCCTCCTGACTGACATCGGTCTTATGGTACTCAACACCACCAGCTCTGGTCTGCACATGACTGACATCGGTACCTGTCTATTCGATGTCGATTCCTCTTGATCGATGCCGGTACCTGTGTTCTCTTGTGAGTGATGACTTTTTACCAGTGATCTCTCTTTGAATCAAAACCCTGTCCAAACTACTCTGTTCAGAGTTACTCAGTCCCATCTGTTGATCACTGTCTGCCATCTCCTCCATAAACACCAAGGCTTTCCAGTTCTTAAGTTTGTCAAAGACATCTGACTTCCTCTTAAGAACATGCATCTCTTTCTTGCTCATGTGACCAAGCCTACAAAGTCACGTCTCTACAGCAAAAGAAGAATCAATAATATAAGTAGATAGATAAAGGATACCTACTTTCTTACCACCAACTAATTCAAGTGCATCTGCTATGAGAGTTCTTGTGCATCTCTCATTACCCAACTTTTTTGAATAAATTAGCCATATCTTCAAGACTAGGATCTGCATGACCTCATTCAACACCCATGTGTTGGTCACCTATAATTTTAGATTCACTTCTCCTTTGCCAATTCTTTGGCAAGGCACACTAGCCCCTAAATAAATCTTTCCAAAGTCTCCAAAGACCTTAACATGGAAAAATACTCTATTTCAGGCTGCATGGAAATAGGCAACAAAATTTATAAAACAAGATTCTACTTTATTCAAGAAACATCCCAGAGCATCCTATGCAACAACACCTGCAACATCTACTTCTTCAGTTCCTTCATGCTGATCTTGAACCAACCAATAATCTCTTTTTACCTGCTCTTTCTTTCCATAAAACCGTAATTGACTATTCGTGCTTTTCAATTCCTCCATTCTTAGTGTACTTTTTTCTGCCATTGCTATATTCCCACTCAATCAGAAACCCTTGAGACTGACCTGTAATCAAACACAACCTACTCCCTGCAACCTTAGCTCTAATGCCATTTGTCAGAAATCTAAAACAACAAACACTCTGATTCCACTGTTAGGACCCAAAAGCAACAATTGATTACCTTGTATAAGCAACTTAAATATGTAGAATTAACCAGAATGCACAAGTAACTAGAATTCAAAAATAACACAGAATATGAGAGATAATACCCAATTGTATTAATACTCTTCTCGAAAAGAATTACAATGAAGAGACACCACACTCTTCCACACCTTACAGGCTTTCCACATCAAGTGTACAATAATTCACATTCAAGAGCTCACTCTCTCAATCACGGTCCCAACACACAACTCAAACACAGAGTTGGTGTTCACCTCCAATCAGTCAGTATCACTACTGCCAATACATCGAGTATACACACATACTCAACCGAGTACACAACGCACTTCAAGTAGATCTCCCATGAATTTGCAATAACCTACAACTCAAATGATCTTACTTTAGAAGGGACTACCTTGGCTTCCTCTATTGCTCTATGATCGAGTACACCACGTACTCCAAGTAGATCCTGTCTGATCTTGCTACCTATTGTGTTGTGATCTCTCTGATCTGGCTGCCACATATAAATCAACTTGGTTTCACAACACCTGCAAACCTAGATCAAATACACACAAACACCTACAGATCAATGATCTTACACATGCAGATCTCCAAACTTGGGCTTGCACACTTGTTGACCAAGATCATACATACATGAAGAATCCTTCTGATTCTCCAAATCAACACCCACACTTGGCACTGTGGCATTAGGAGGAACACACCATGCTCTCTTCAATCTGAAGGAGCTCAATTTTGCTCTCTTACTCTCTAGCACACTTTTACAATACAACCCATGAGTCTATTATATAAATCTCAAGCAAACAATAATTAGATATCTAATTACAATAATTAGATCCACAACTTCAAGTCTATAATTGGCCTTCTACATGTAAATAAATGATTCATTAACTAACTGTTCATGAACTAGCAGTTTTGAAATTGCACAGGTGACCGACATCGGTCCCTGTCTACCTAAAGGTGACCGATGTCAGCGGATACATGACTGACATCAGTTGCTCTTCTCACTGTATATGACCGACATCCGTTGATTAGACTGACATCAGTTTCTCTGCAACTTGGCAACCTCTCAGCAACCTCCTCCATGTCTGCATCAGTGAAGCTTTTAGCTCCACAACCTAACAATCTCCCACTTGGAGATAAACAACTGCACCTGTACCTGTACCTATACTCTATCTAATCTATTTTTTGGCTTATATCCCTCTTCAAGCTCAACTTTGAAGACCAACCACCACAAAACCTGTGATGCACCTCTTATCATCCAAGTAACCTACCGCATCCACATCTACAAACCCATGTAGAAAAGAACTTGACTCTGCATAGTATGTTGACCTATTGCTGGTCCCTCTCAGATACCTGAGAACCCACTGAACTGCCCTCCAGTGTTTTTTTCCCAAATCAACTCTAAACTTTCTAATAGCTCCCACTGCATGGGCAAACCCAGGTCTAGTACGCATGTACTTAACCTCATCATGTGAATCAGGACACTGTTCATAGAACTATCCAACCATCGACGTGCTAATCAATATCACACAATCATCTGAAGACAAAATCAACCTGTGATCTCCATGTCTCTAAAACACACTTATGCCAAAGAATTTTGCTGCCCCAAATTCCTCATGACATACCTCTGAACTAACTTTACCTTTAGCTCAAAAAAACTCTATATGTGTAACCCTGCATACAAGCTAACACACAACATACAGTAACAGGATAATGTAGCTATCATCATCCACCTGGTAAAGAAATCACAGTAGTTACATTGACATTGACTAAAGCCATGCTTTGTCATCCACTTGTCAAACTTGTACCACTGTCCTGCAGCTACCTCAAGACCATATGACCTGGCCTTCCATCTCATGTGTCCATTCTCTCTATTCTTTAACTAAGGAATCTATTCATCTCTCAGTGCTTTCTTCTGGCTAGAAACCCTACCAAATTTCTCATTTGGTTTTGCATCTTCAATCATGCCATGCTCCCACTGTTTCCTCGATCCTTCCTACTCTACAGTGAGCAATGAGTATAAAGAAGAGGAACAATGAATTTGAGGCTTACTTACCCTTTCAGTCCTTCATATGGGCATTTGAGACTCCTTGACAGCTTGTTGTCTACCTAAAATTCATTAAAGTGACCAAACTCGGTCACCACACTGTCTGCATCTAACTAACATTAGTTCCATGCAACTGTCCTAACTACCAACCCCAATTTTCCTGATCGATGCTGGTGTCTACTACTGTCAACATTGGTCCTTCTGACCGACATCAGTCTTACATGTCACTAATGTCGGTCCTCCTGACTGATGTCAATCTTACCCTACCTGACACCACTAGATCTAGTCTGCACATGACTGACATCGGTGCCTGTCTGTTCGACGCCGGTTCCTCCTGACTGACGTCGGTACTTGTGTTCTCTTGTGAATGATGAATTTTTACCCATGAGCTCTCTTTAAATCAAAACCCTATCCAAACTACTCTGTTCAGAGTTACTCAGTCCCATCTACTGATCTCTGTCTGCCATCTCCTCCATAAACACCAAGGCTTTCCAGTTCTTAAGTCTGTCAAAGACATCTGACTTCCTCTTAAGAACATGCATCTCCTTCTTGCTCATGTGACCAAGCCTACAAAGCCACGTCTCTACAACAGAAGAAGAATCAATAATATAAGTAGATAGATAAAGGATACCTACTTTCTTACCACCAACTAATTCAAGTGCATCCACTGTGAGAGTTCTTGTGCATCTCTCATCACCCAAATTTCTTAAATAAATTAGCCATATCTTCAAGACTGGGACCTGAATGACCTCTTTCAACAACCATGTGTTGGCCGCCTGTAATTTTAGCTTCACTTTCCCTTTGCCAATTCTTTGGCAAGGCACACCAGCCCCTAAATAAATCTTTCTAAAGTCTCCAAAGACCTTAACATGGAAAAATACTCTATCTCAGGCTGCATGGAAAGAGGCAACAAAATCTAGAAAATAAGATATTAATTTATCTAAGAAACATCCCAGAGCATCCTGTGCAACAACACCTGCAACATCTGCTTCTTCAGTTCCTTCATGCTGATCTTGAACCAACCAAAAATATTTCTTTACTTGCTCTTTCTTTCCATAACACCGTAATTGACCATTCGTGCTTTTCAATTCCTCTATTCTTTGTTTATTTTTTTTACCATTGTTATACTCTCACTCAATTAGAAACCCCTGAGAGTGACTTATAATCAAACACAACCTGCTCCTTGCAACCTTAGCTCTGATGCCACTTGTTAATATTCTAGAACAACAAATAGCTCTGATTCTACTGTTAGGACCCGAAAGCAACAATTGATTACCTTGTATAAGCAACTTAAATATGCAGAATTAACCAGAATGCACAAGTAACTAGAATTCAAAAATAACATAGAATATGAGAGACAATACCTAATTGTATTAATACTCTTTCAAAAAAAATTACAATGAAAAGATGCCACACTCTTTCACACTTTATAGGCTTCCCACACCAAGTGTACAGTAATTCACCTTTAAGAGCTCACTCTCTCAATCACGAATCCAACAAACAACTCAAATACAGAGTTAATATTCACCTCCAACCAGTCAGTATCACTACTGCCAGTACACTGAGTATACACACATACTCAACTGAGTACACAACACACTCTAAGTAGATCTCCCATGAACTTGCAATAACCTACAACTCAAATGATCTTACTTTGAAAGGGACTACCTTGCCTTCCTCTATTGCTCTATGACCGAGTACACCACGTACTGTAAGTAGATCCTGCTTGATCTTGCTACCTATTGTGTTGTGATCTCCTTGATCTTGCTACCACCTGCAAATCAACTTGATTTTGCAACACTTGCAAACCTAGATCAAACACACACAAACACCTGCAGATCAATGATCTTACTTACACATGCAGATTTCCAAACTTGGCCTTGCACACCTGCTGACTAATATCATACATACATGAAGAATCCTTCTTATTCTCCAAACCAGCACCCACACTTGGCACTGTGGCACTAGGAGGAACACACCATGCTCTCTTCAATCTGAAGGAGCTAAATTTTGCTCTCTTACTCTCTAACACACTTTTACAATACAGCCCATGAGTCTATTATATAGATCTCATGCAAATAATAATTAGACATCTAATTACAATAATTAGATCCACAGCGTCAAGTCTATAATTGGCCTTTTACATGCAAACAACTAGTTCATTAACTAACTGTCCGTGAACTAGCAGTTTTAGAACTACACAGGCGACCGACATCAGTCCCTGTCTGCCTGGAGGTGACCGATGTTAGCCGATACATGACTGACATTAGTTGCTCTTCTCACTGTATATGATCGACATCAGTTAATCAGACTGACATCTGTTGCTCTGCAACTCAGCAACCTCTCAGCAACCTCCTCCATGTCTGCATCAGTTAGGATTTTAGCTCCACAACATAACAATCTCCCACTTGGAGATAAATAGCTACATCTGTATTTATATCTGTACTCTGTCTAATTTGTTTCTTGGCTTGTATCCCTCTTCAAGCTCAACTTTGAAGACCAACCACCATAACACCTGTGATGCACCTCCTGTCATCCAAGTAACCTACCGCATTTGCATCTACAAATCCATGTAAAAAAGAACTTGACCTTGCATAACATGTCAACCTGCTACTGGTCCCTCTCAGATACTTGAGAACCCACTGAACTGCCCTCTAGTGCTTCTTTCCCAGATCAGCTCCAAACTTTCTGACAGCTCCCACTACGTGGGCAAACCCAGGTATAGTATGCATGTACTTAACCTCATCATGTGAATCAAGACACTGTTCATAGAACTATCCAACCATCAGCGTGCTAACCGGTATCACACAATCATCCAGAGACAAAATCAACTTGTGATCTCCATGTCTCTAGAACACACTTATGCCAAAGAATTTCGCTGCTCTATATTCTTCATGACATACCTCTAAACTAACTTTACTTTTAGCTCAGAAAAACCCTGTATGTGTAATCCTGCATACAAGCAAATACACAACATACAGTAATAGGATAATGTAGCTATCATCATCCACCTGATAAAAAAACTATAGTAGTTACACTGATATTGACTAAAGCCATGTTTTGTCATCCACCTATCAAACCTGTACCACTGTCCTACAGCTACCTCAAGACCATATGACCTGGCCTTCCATCTCACGTGTCCATTCTCTCTTTTCTTTAACTAAGGGATCCATTTGTCTCTAAGCACTTTCTTCCAGCTGGCAACCCTACCAAATCTCCCATTTAGTTCTGCATCCTCAATCATGCCATGCTCCCACTATTTCCTGCATCCTTTCTACTCTGTAGTGAGCAATGAGTATAAAGAAGAGGAATAATAAATTTGAGGCTTACTTACCCTTTCAGTCTTCCATATAGGCATTTGAGACTCCTTGACAGCTTGCTGTCTACCTAAAATCTGTTACAGTGACCGACCTCAGTCACCACATAGTCTGCATCTGACTGACGTCAATTCCATGCGACTGTCCTGACAACTGATGCCAGTTTTCTTGACTGACACTGGTGTCTACTGCCACTGACATCGGTCCTTCTGACCGACGTTAGTCTCACACGTCACCGACATCGGTCCTCCTGATCGATGTTAGTTTTACCCTGCCCAACACCACCAGCTCTGGTTTGCACATGACCAACATCTGCACCTGTCTATTCGATGCTGGTTCCTGCTGACCGATGCCGATACTTGTGTTCTCTTGTGAGTGATGACTTTTTACCTGCGAGCTCTCTTTGAATCAAAACCCTATCCAAATTGCTCTACTCAGAGTTACTCAGTCCCATCCGCTGGCCATCTTCTCCATAAACACCAAGGCTTTCCAGTTCTTAAGTCTGTCAAAAACATCTGACTTCCTCTTAAGAACATGCATCTCCTTCTTACTCATGTGACCAAGCCTATAAAGCCACATCTTCACAATAGAAGAAGAATTAGTAATATAAGTAGATAGATAAAGGATACCTACTTTCTTACCACCAATTAATTCAAGTGCATCTGCTGCGAGAGTTCTTGTGCATCTTTCATCACCCAATTTTTTTGAAGAAATTAGCCATATCTTCAAGATTAGGACTTGCATGACCTCCTTCAACACCCCTGTGTTGGCCACCTGCAATTTCAGCTTCACTTCCCCTTTGCCAATTCTTTGGCAAGGCACACTAGCCCCTAAATAAATCTTTCCAAAGTCTCCAAAGACCTTAACATGGAAAAATACTCTATCTCAGGCTGTATGAAAAGAGGCAATAGAATTTATAAAACAAGATTCTACTTTATCTAAGGAACATCCTAGAGCATCCTGTGCAACAACACCTGCAACATCTGCTTTTTCAGTTCCTTCATGTTGATCTTGAACTAACCAACAATCTTTCTTTAACTTCTCTTTCTTTCCATAACACCGTAATTGACCATTCGTGCTTTTCAATTCCTCTATTCTTAGTGTACTTTCTTCTGCCATTGCTATACTCCCACTCAATTAGAAACCCCTGAGAGTGACCTATAATCAAACACAACTTGCTTCTTGGACCCTTAGCTCTGATGCCACTTGTCAAAAATCTAAAACAACAAACAACTCTAATTTCACAGTTAGGACTCGGAAGCAACAATTGATTACCTTGTATAAGCAACATAAATATGCAAAATTAACCAGAATGCACAAGTAACTAGAATTCAGAAATAACATAAAATATGAGAGACAATACCCAATTATATTAATATTTTTCTAAAAAAAATTACAATGAAGAGACGCCACACTCTTCCACACCTTATAGGCTTCCCACACCAAGTGTACAATAATTCACCTTCAAGAGCTTACTCTCTCAATCACGGTCCCAACACACAACTCAAACACAGAGTTGGTGTTCACCTCCAACCAGTAAATATCACTACTACCAGTACACTGAGTATACACACATACTCAATTGAGTACACAATGCACTCCAAGTAAATCTCCCATGAACTTGCAACAACCTGCAACTCAAATGATCTTACTTTAGAAAGGACTACTTTGCCTTCTTCTATTGCTTTATGACCGAGTACACCACGTATTCCAAGTAGATCCTGCCTGATCTTGCTACCTGTTGTGTTGTGATCTCCTTGATCTTGCTACCACCTACAAATTAACTTGGTTTTGCAACACCTACAAACTTAGATCAAACACACACAAACACCTGCAGATCAATGATCTTATATATACATGCAGATCTCCAAACCTGGCCTTGCACACTTGCTGACCAAGATCATACATACATGATTTTTTTTCTGATTCTCCAAACCAACACCCACACTTGGCACTGTGGCACTAGGAGGAAGACACCATGCTCTCTTCAATCTGAAAGAGCTAATTTTGCTCTCTTACTCTCTAGCACACTTTTACAATACAGCCCATGAGTCTATTATATAGATCTCATGCAAACAATAATTATACATTTAATTACAATAATTAGATTTGCAGCTTGAAGTCTATAATTGGCCTTCTACATGCAAACAACTGGTTTGTTAACTAATTGTCCATAAACTAGCAATTTTAGAACTGCACAGGCGACCTATGTTGGTCTTTGTCTGCTTGGAGGTGACCGACGTCGGTTGATACATGACCGATGTCGATTGCTCTTCTCACTGTATATGATTGACATCGATTGATCAGACTGACATCAGTTGCTCTACAACTCAACAACCTCTCAACAACCTCCTCCATGTCTGCATCAGTGAAGCTTTTAGCTCTACAACCTAACAATCTCCTATTTGGAGATAAACAGCTGCACCTGTACCTGTACCTATACTCTATCTAATCTATTTCTTGGCTTGTATCCCTCTTTAAGATCAACTTTGAAGACCAACCACTACAAAAACTGTGATGCACCTCCTGTCATCCAAGTAACCTACCGCATCTGCATCTACAAACCCATGTAGAAAAGAACTTGACCCTGCATAGCATGTCGACCTACTGCTGGTCCCTCTCAGATACTTGAGAACCCACTAAACTGCCATTCAGTGCTTCTTTCCCAAATCGGCTCCAAACTTTATGACAACTCCCACTATGTTGGCAAACCCATGTCTAGAACGCATGTACTTAACCTCATTATGTGAATCAGGACACTGTTCATAGAATTGTCTAACCATCGGCATGCTAACTGGTATCACACAATCATCCAGAGACAAAATCAACCTGTAATCTCTATGTCTCTAGAACACACTTATGCCAAAGAATTTTGCTGCTCCAAATTTTTCATGAAATACCTCTAAACTAACTTTATCTTTAGCTCAAAAAAACTATGTATGTGTAACCTTGCATACAAGCTAACACACAACATACAGTAACAGGATAATGTAGCTATCATCATCCACCTGGTAAAAAAATCACAGTAGTTACACTGACATTGACTAAAGCCATGCTTTGTCATCCACTTGTCAAACCTGTACCACTGTCCTGCAGCTACCTTAAGACCATATGACCTGGCCTTCCGTCTCACGTGTCCATTCTCTCTATTCTTTAACTAAGGAATCTATTCATCTCTCAGTGCTTTCTTTTGGCTGGAAACCGTACCAAATCTCTCATTTGGTTTTGCATCTTCAATCATGCCATGCTCCCACTGTTTCTTGGATCCTTCCTGCTCTGCAGTGAGCAACGAGTATAAAGAAGAGGAACAATGAATTTGAGGCTTACTTACCCTTTCAGTCCTTCATATGGGCATTTGAGACTCCTTGATAGCTTGCTGTCCACTCAAAATTCATTACAGTGACCGACTTAGATCACCACACAGTCTGCATCCGACCGATGTCAGTTCCATGTGACTATCCTGACTACCGACACTGGTGTCTACTACTGCTAACGTCGGTCCTTTTGACCGAGGTTGGTCTTACACGTCATCGACATCGGTCCTCCTGACCAATGTCGGTCTTACCCTACCTGACACTATCGGCTCTAGTCTGCACATGACCGACATCGGCACCTGTCTGTTTGATGCCGGTTCCTCCTGACCGATGTTGGTACCTATGTTCTCTTGTGAGTGATGACTTTTTATCTACGAGCTATTTTTGAATCAAAACCTTGTCTAAATTGCTCTGCTCAGAGTTACTCAGTCCCATCCACTGATCTTTGTCTACCATCTCCTCCATAAACACCAAGGCTTTCCAGTTTTTAAGTCTGTCAAAGACATCTGACTTCCTCTTAAGAACATGCATCTCTTTTTTGCTCATATGACCAAGCCTACAAATTCAATTCTCTGCAACAGAAGAAAAATCAGTAATATAAGTAGATAGATAAATGATACCTACTTTCTTACCACCAGCTAATTCAAGTGCATCCGTTGTGAGAGTTCTTGTGCATCTCTTATCACCTAACTTTCTTGAAGAAATTAGCCATATCTTCAAGAATAAGACCTGCATGACCTCTTTTAACACCCATGTGTTGGTGGCCTGCAATTTTAGCTTCACTTCCCCTTTGCCAATTATTTGGCAAGGCACACCAGCGCCTAAATAAATCTTTCCAAATTCTTCAAAGACTTTAACATGGGAAAATACTTTATTTCAGGCTGCATAGAAAGAGGCAACATAATCTATAAAATAAGATTCTAATTTATCTAAGGAACATCCCAAAGCATCCTGTGTAACAACACCTGCAACATCTGCTTCTTCAGTTTATTCATGCTGATCTTGAACCAACCAATAATCTTTCTTTACTTGCTCTTTCTTTCCATAACACTGTAATTGACCATTCATGTTTTTCAATTCTTCAATTCTTAGTGTACTTTTTTCTGCCATTGCTATACTCCCACTCAATCAAAAACTCCTGAGAGTGACCTGTAATCAAACACAACCTGCTCCCTGCAACCTTAGCTCTGATACCACTTGTCAGGAATCTAGAACAACAAACAACTCTGATTTCACTGTTAGGACCCGAAAGCAACAATTGATTACCTTGTATAAGCAACTTAAATATGCAAAATTAACCAGAATGCACAAGTAACCAGAATTCAAAAAAAACACAGAATATGAGAGACAATACCCAATTGTATTAATACTCTTCCAAAAAAAATTACGATGAAGAGACGCCACACTCTTGAACACCTTACAGGCTTCCCACACTAAGTGTACAATAATTCACATTCAAGACCTCACTCTCTCAATCACGGTCCCAACACACAACTCAAACACAGAGTTGGTGTTCACCTCCAAGCAGTCAATATCACTACTGCCAGTACACCGAGTATACACACATACTCAACCGAGTATACAACGCACTCCAAGTAGATCTCCCATGAACTTGCAACAACCTGTAACTCAAATGATCTTACTTTGGAAGGGACTACCTTGCCTTCCTCTATTGCTTTATGATCGAGTACACCACATACTCTAATTAGATCTTACCTGATCTTGCTACTTGTTGTGTTGTGATCTCCCTAATCTTGCTGCCACCTACAAATCAACTTAGTTTTGCAACACTTGCAAACCTAGATCAAACACAGACAAACACTTGTAGATCAATGATCTTACTTACACATGTATATCTCCAAATCTCACCTTGCACACCTGCTGACCAAGATCATACATACATGAAGAATCCTTCTGATTCTCCAAACCAGCACCCACACTTGGTACTGTGGCACTAGGAGAAACACACCATGCTCTCTTCAATCTGAAAGAGCTAAATTTTGCTCTCTTACTCTCTAGCACACTTTTACAATACAGCCCATGAGTCTATTATATAGATCTCATGCAAACAATAATTAGATATCTAATTACAATAATTAGATCTACAGCTTCAAGTCTATAATTGGCCTTCTATATGCAAACAACTAGTTTTTTAAATAACTATCTATGAATTAGTAGTTCTTGAACTGCATAGGCGACTGACGTCGGTCCCTATCAACCTGGAGGTGACCAACATCAGCTGATACATGATCGACGTCAGTTGCTCTTCTCATTGTATATGACTGACATCGGTTGATCAGACCGACGTCGATTGCTCTGTAACTTAGCAACCTCTCACCAACCTCCTCCATGTCTGCATTAGTGAAGCTTTTAGCTCAACAACATAATAATCTTCCAATTAGAGATAAATAGCTACACCTATACCTATACCTGTAGTCTGTCTAATTTGTTTCTTAGCTTGTATCTCTCTTCAAGCTCAACCTTGAAGACCAACCACCACAAAACTTGTGATGCACCTCCTGTCATCTAAGTAACTTACTGCATCCGCATCTACAAACCCATGTAGAAAAAAACTTGACCCTGCATAGCATGTTGACCTGCTGTTGGTCCCTCTTAGATACCTGAGAACCCATTGAACTACCCTCGAGTGCTTCTTTCCCAGATCAGCTCCAAACTTTCTGACAACTCCCACTACATGGGCAAACCCAGGTCCAATACGCATGTACTTAACCTCATCATGTGAATCAAGACACTGTTCATAGAACTATCCAACCATCGGCGTGCTAACCAGTATCACACAATCATCTGAAGATAAAATCAACCTGTGATCTCTATATCTCTAGAACACACTTATGCTAAAAAATTTCATTGCTCCAAATTCCTCATGACATACCTCTGAACTAACTTTACTTTTAGATCAGAAAAACCCTATATGTGTAACTCTACATATAAACAAACACACAACATACAATAACAAGATAATGTAGCTATCATCATCCACCTGATAAAGAAACCACAGTAGTTACACTGACATTGACTAAAGCCATGCTTTGTCATCCACCTGTCAAACATGTACCACTGTCCTTCAGCTACCTCAAGACCATATGACCTAGCCTTTCGTCTCATGTGTCCATTCTTTCTATTCTTTAACTAAGGAATCCATTTGTCTCTCAGTGCTTTTTTCTGATTAGCAACCCTACCAAATCTCCCATTTAATTTTGCATCCTCAATCATGCCATGCTCCCACTATTTCCTGGATCCTTCTTACTCTGTAGTGAGCAATGAGTATAAAGAAAATGAACAATGAATTTGAGGCTTACATACCTTTTCAATCCTTCATATGGGCATTTGAGACTCTTTGACAGCTTGTTGTCTACCCAAAATCCATTACAGTGACCGACCTCGGTCACCACACAGTCTGCATCTGACCGATGTCAGTTCCATGTGACTGTCTTGACTACCAATGCCAGTTTTCTTGACCGACGCCAGTGTTTACTACCACTGACATCGGTCCTTTTGATCGACGTCAGTCTTACACGTCATCGACGTTGGTCATCCTAACTGACGTCGATCTTACCCTGCCTGACACCACGGGCTCTGGTCTGCACATGACCGACATTGGCGCCTGTCTGTTTAACACTGATTCCTTCTGACTGGTGCTGGTACCTGTGTTCTCTTGTAAGTGATTAATTTTTATCCGCGAGCTCTCTTTGAATCAAAACCCTATCCAAACTGCTCTGCTCAGAGTTACTCAGTCCCATCCACTGATCTCTGTCTGCCATCTCTTACATAAACACCAAGGCTTTCCAATTTTTAAGTCTGTCAAAGACGTCTAATTTCCTCTTAAGAACATGCATCTCTTTCTTGCTCATGTGACCAAGCCTACAAAGCCGCATCTCTACAACAGAAGAAGAATTAGTAATATAAGTAGATAGATAAAAGATACCTACTTTCTTACCACCAGCTAATTCAAGTGCATTCGCTATGAGAGTTCTTATGCATCTCTCATCACCCAACTTTCCTGAAAAAATTAACCATATCTTCAAGACTGGGACCTGCATGACCTCTTTCAACACCCATGTGTTGGCCGCCTACAATTTCAGCTTCACTTCCCCTTTGCCAATTCTTTGGCAAGGCACACCAGCCCCTAAATAAATCTTTCCAAAGTCTCCAAAGACCTTAACATGGAAAAATACTCTATCTCAGGCTGCATGGAAAGATGCAATAGAATCTATAAAAAAGATTCTACTTTATCCAAGAAACATCTCAGAGCATCCTGTGCAACAACACCTACAACATCTGCTTCTTCAATTCCTTCATGCTGATCTTGAATCAACCAACAATCTTTCTTTATCTGCTCTTTCTTTCCATAACACCGTAATTGACCATTCATGCGTTTCAATTCCTCTATTCTTTGTTTATTTTTTTCTACCATTGCTATACTCTCACTCAATCAGAAACCCCTGAGAGTGACTTATAATCAAACACAACCTACTCCCTGCAACCTTAGCTCTGATGCCACTTGTCAGTATTCTAGAACAACAAACAGCTCTGATTCCACTGTTAGGACCCGAAAGCAACAATTGATTACCTTGTATAAGCAACTTAAATATGCAAAATTAACCAGAATGCACAAGTAACCAGAATTCAAAAAAAACACAGAATATGAGAGACAATACCCAATTGTATTAATACTCTTCCAAAAAAAATTACAATGAAGAGACGTCACACTCTTCAACACCTTACAGGCTTCCCATACTAAGTGTACAGTAATTCACATTCAAGAGCTCACTCTCTCAATCACGGTCCCAACACACAACTCAAACACAGAGTTGGTGTTCACCTCTAAGCAGTCAGTATCACTACTGCCAGTACACCGAGTATACACACACACTCAATCGAGTATACAACGCACTCCAAGTAGATCTCCCATGAACTTGCAACAACCTGCAACTCAAATGATCTTACTTTGGAAGGGACTACCTTGCCTTCCTCTATTGATCTATGATCGAGTACACCACGTACTCTAAGTAAATATTGCCTGATCTTGCTACTTGTTGTGTTATGATCTCCCTGATCTTGCTGCCACCTGCAAATCAACTTGGTTTTGCAACACCTGCAAACTTAGATCAAACACACACAAACACCTGTAGATCAATGATCTTACTTACACATGTAGATCTCTAAACCTGGCCTTGCACATCTGCTGACTAAGATCATACATACATGAAGAATCTTTTTGATTCTCTAAACTAGCACCCACACTTGGCACTATGGCACTAGGAAGAACACACCATGCTCTCTTCAATCTAAAGGAGCTAAATTTTGCTCTCTTACTCTCTATCACACTTTTACAATACAACGCATGAGTCTATTATATAGATCTCATGCAAACAATAATTAGACATCTAATTACAATAATTAGATCCGCAGCTTCAAGTCTATAATTGGCCTTCTACATGCAAATAATCAATTCATTAACTAACTGTCTGTGAACTAGCAATTTGGAGTCGCACAGGCGACCGATGTCGGTGCCTGTCTGCCTGGAGGTGACTGATGTCGACCGATATATGACCGACGTCAGTTTCTCTTCTCATTGTATATGACCGACATTGGTTGATCAAATCGATGTCGGTTGCTCTGCAACTCAGCAACCTCCTCTATGTCTGCATCAGTGAAGCTTTTAGCTACACAACTTAACAATCTCCCACTTAGAGATAAACAACTACACTTGTACCTATACCTGTACTTTATCTAATCTATTTCATGGCTTGTATCCCTCTTCAAGCTCAACTTTGAAGACCAACCACCAAAAAACCTGTGATGCACCTCCTATCATCCAAGTAACCTACTGCATCCGCATCTACAAACCCATGTAGAAAAGAACTTGACCCTACATAGCATGTCGACCTGCTGCTGGTCCCTCTTAGATACTTGAGAACTCACTGAACTACCCTCCAGTGCTTCTTTCCCAGATCGACTCCAAACTTTCTAACAGCTCCCACTGCATGGACAAACCCAGGTCCATTACGCATGTACTTAACCTCATCATGTGAATTAGGACACTATTCATAGAACTGTCCAACCATCGGCTGTGCTAACCGGTATCACACAATCATCTGGAGATAAAATCAACCTGTGATCTCCATGTCTTTAGAACACACTTATGCCAAAGAATTTTGCTGCTCTAAATTCCTCATGACATATCTCTGAACTAACTTTACCTTTAGCTCAAAAAAACCCTGTATGTGTAACCCTGCATACAAGCAAACACACAACATATAGTAACAAGATAATGTAGTTATCATCATCCACCTGGTAAAAACTACAGTAGTTACACTGACATTGCCTAAAGCCATGCTTTGTCATCCACCTGTCAAACCTGTACCACTATTTTGTAGCTACCTCAAGACCATATGACCTGGCCTTTCGTCTCACGTGTCCATTCTCTCTATTCTTTAACTAAAAAATCCATTCATCTCTCAGTGCTTTTTTTCGATTGGCAACCCTACCTAATCTTTCATTTAGTTTTGCATCCTCAATCATGCCATGCTCCTACTATTTCCTAGATCCTTCCTGCTCTGTAGTAAGTAATGAGTATAAAGAAGAGGAACAACGAATTTGAGGCTTACATACCCTTTCAGTCCTCCATATAGGCGTTTGAGACTCCTTAACAACTTGTTGTTTGCCCAAAATCTATTACAGTTACCGACCTCGATCACCACACAGTCTACATCTGACCGACGTCAGTTCCATGCGACTATCTTGACTATCGATGCCAATTTTCTTGACTGACGTTGGTGTCTACTGCCACCGAAATTGGTCCTTTTGATTGACATCGGTCTTACATGTCACTGACGTCGGTCCTCTTGATCGATGTCAGTCTTACCCTACCTGACACCACCAGTTCTGGTCTGCACATGATCGACATCAGCGCCTGTCTGTTTGATGCTGGTTCCTCTTGACTGACGTCGATACCTGTGTTCTCCTATGAGTGATGACTTTTTACCAGTGAGCTCTCTTTGAATCAAAACTCTGTCCAAACTGCTCTACTTAGAGTTACTTAGTTCCATCCACTGATCTCTATTTGCTATCTCCTCCATAAACACCAAGGCTTTCTAGTTCTTAAGTCTGTCAAAGACATCTGACTTCCTCTTAAAAACATGCATTTCTTTCTTGCTCATGTGACCAAGCCTACAAAGCCACGTCTCCGTAATAAAAGAAGAATCAGTAATATAAGTAGATAGATAAAGGATACCTACTTTCTTACTACCACCTAATTCAAATGCATCCGCTATTAGAATTCTTGTGCATGTCTTATCACCCAACTTTTCTAAAAAAATTAGCCATATCTTCAAGACTGAGACCTGCATAACCTCTTTCAACACCCATGTGTTGGCCGCCTACAATTTCAGCTTCACTTCCCCTTTGCCAATTCTTTAGCAAGGCACACCAGCCCCTAAATAAATCTTTTCGAAGTCTCTAAAGACCTTAACATAGAAAAATACTCTATCTCGGGCTGCATGGAAAGAGGCAACAGAATCTATAAAACAAGATTCTAATTTATCCAAGGATATCCCAGAGCATCTTGTGCAACAACACCTGTAACATCTACTTCTTCAGTTTCTTCATGCTGATCTTGAACCAACCAACAATCTTTCTTTACCTGCTCTTTCTTTTCATAACATCGTAATTGACCATTCATGCTTTTCAATTCCTCCATTCTTAGTGTACTTTCTTCTACCATTGTTATACTCCCACTCAATCAGAAACCCTTGAGAGTGACTTGTAATCAAACACAACTTGCTCTTTGCAACCTTAGCTCTGATGCCACTTGTCAGGAATCTAGAATAACAAACAACTCTGATTTCACTGTTAAGCCATGGAAGCAATAATTGATTACCTTGTATAAACAACTTAAATATGCAAAATTAACCAGAATGTACAAGTAACTAGAATTCAAAAATAATACAGAATATGAGAGACAATACCGAATTGTATTAATACTCTTCTAAAAAAGAATTACAATGAAGAGACGCCACACTCTTCCACACTTTACAGGTTTCCCACATCAAGTGTATAGTAATTCACCTTCAAGAGCTCACTCTTTCAATCACGATCCCAACACACAACTCAAATACAGAGTTAGTGTTCACCTCCAACCAGTCAGTATCACTACTGTTAGTACACTGAGTATACACACATACTCAACCTAGTACACAACACACTCTAAGTAGATCTCTCATGAACTTGCAACAATCTGCAACTCAAATGATTTTACTTTGGAAGGGACTACCTTGCCTTCTTTTATTGCTCTATGACCGAGTACACCACGTACTCCAAGTAGATCATGCCTGATCTTTCTACTTGTTGTGTTGTGATCTCCCTGATCTTACTGCCACCTACAAATCAACTTGGTTTTGCAATACCTACAAACCTAGATCAAACACACAAACACTTACAGATCAATGATCTTACTTACACATGTAGATCTCTAAACCTGGCCTTGCACACTTGCTGATCAAGATCATACATACATGAAGAATCTTTCTGATTCTCCAAACTAGCATCCATACTTGGCATTGTGGCACTAGGAGGAACACACCATGCTCTCTTCAATCTGAAGAAGCTAAATTTTGCTCTCTTACTCTCTAGCATACTTTTACAATACAACCCATGATTTTATTATATAAGTCTCATGCAAACAATAATTAGACATCTAATTACAATAATTAAATCTACAACTTCAAGTCTATAATTGGCCTTTTACATGCAAACAACTGGTTCATAAATTAAATGTTTGTGAACTAGCAATTTTAGAACTACATAGGCGATCGACGTCGGTCCCTGTCTGCCTGGAGGTGACTGACATCGGTCGATACATGATCGACGTCAGTTGTTCTTCTCACTGTATATGACCGACATCAATTGATCAGATCGATGACAGTTGCTCTGCAACTCAACAACCTCTCAGCAACTTCCTCCATGTCTACATCAGTGAAGCTTTTAGCTCCATAACTTAACAATCTCTCACTTAGAGATAAACAACTACACCTGTACCTGTATCTATACTCTGGTTAATCTATTTTTTAGCTTGTATCCCTCTTCAAGCTCAACCTTGAAGACCAACCACCACAAAACCTGTGATGCACCTCCTATCATCCAAGTAACCTATCGCATCCGCATCTACAAACCCATGTAGAAAAAAACTTGACCTTGCATAGCATGTCGACTTGCTGCTGGCCCCTCTCAGATACCTGAGAACCCACTGAACTGCCCTCCAGTGCTTTTTTTCTAGATCGGCTCCAAACTTTTTGACAGCTCCCACTGGGTGGGCAAACCCAAGTCTAGTATGCATATACTTAACCTCATCATGTGAATTAGGACACTATTCATAGAACTATCCAACCATCGGCATGCTAATCGGTATCACACAATCGTTCGGAGACAAAATCAACCTGTGATCTCTGTCTCTAGAACACACTTATGCCAAAGAATTTTGTTGCTCCAAATTTTTCATGACATACCTCTAAACTAAATTTATCTTTAGCTCAGAAAAACCCTATATGTGTAACCCTACATATAAGTAAACACACAAGATATAGTAACATGATAATGTAGCTATCATCATCCACCTAAGAAAGAAACTATAGTAGTTACACTGACATTGACTAAAGCCATGCTTTGTCATCCACCTATCAAACTTGTACCACTGTCTTGCAGCTACCTCAAGACCATATGACCTGGCCTTCCATCTCACGTGTCCATTCTCTCTATTCTTTAACTAAAGAATTTATTTGTGTCTCAGTACTTTCTTTCGGCTGGCAACCCTACCAAATCTCTCGTTTGGTTCTACATCCTCAATCATGCCATGCTTCCACTATTGCTTCCACTCTTGCTCTACAGTGAGCAATGAGTATAAAGAAGAGGAACAATGAATTTGAGGCTTACTTACCCTTTCAGTCTTCTATATAGGCATTTGAGACTCTTTGACAGCTTGCTATCTGCCCAAAATCCATTACAGTGACTGACCTCGGTCACCACACAGTCTGCATCCGATCGACGTCAGTTCCATGAGACTGTCTTGACTATCGACACCAATTTTCCTAACTGATGCCAGTGTCTACTACCGCTAATGTCTATTCTTCTGACTGACATCAGTCTTACACATCACCAACGTCAATCTTCCTCACTGGCGTCAGTCTTACCTTGCCTGACACCACCAGCTCTGGTTTGCACATGACTGACATTGGCACCTGTCTATTCGATATCGGTTCCTCCTAACTGACATCGGTACTTGTGTTCTCTTGTGAGTGATGACTTTTTACCCATGAGCTCTCTTTGAATCAAAACCCTATCCAAACTACTCTATTCAGAGTTACTCAGTCCCATCCACTGATCTCTATCCGCCATCTCTTCCATAAACACGAAGGCTTTTTAGTTTTTAAGTCTGTCAAAGACATCTGACTTCCTCTTAAGAACATGCATTTTCTTCTTGCTCATGTGACCAAGCCTACAAAGCCACATCTCTATAATAGAAGAAGAATCAGTAATATAAGTAAATAGATAAAAGATACCTACTTTCTTACCACCAGCTAATTTAAGTGCATCTGCTGTGAGAGTTCTTGTGCATCTCTCATCACACAACTTTCTTGAAGAAATTAGCCATATCTTTAAGATTGGGACCTGCATGACCTCTTTCAACACCCATGTGTTGGCTGCCTGCAATTTTAGCTTAACTTCCCCTTTGCCAATTCTTTGGCAGGGCACACCAGCCCTTACATAAATCTTTCCAAAATCTCCAAATACTTTAACATAGAAAAATACTCTATCTCGGGCTGCATAGAAAGAGGCAACATAATCTATCAAAAAAGATTCTACTTTATTTAAAGAACATCTCAGAGCATCCTGTGCAATAACACCTGCAACATCTGCTTCTTCAGTTCCTTCATACTAATCTTGAACCAACCAACAATCTTTCTTTACCTGCTCTTTCTTTCCATAACACTGTAATTGACCATTCATGCTTTTCAATTCCTTTATTTTTAGTGTACTTTTTTTTGCCATTGCTATACTCCCACTCAATCAAAAACTCTTGAGAGTGACCTGTAATCAAACACAACCTGCTCCTTGCAACCTTAGCTCTGATGCCACTTGTCAGTAATCTAGAACAACAAATAGCTCTGATTCCACTGTTAGGACCCAGAAGCAACAATTGACTACCTTGTATAAGCAACTTAAATATGTGCAATTAACCAGAATACACAAGTAACTAGAATTCAAAAATAACACAAAATATGAGAGATAATACCCAATTGTATTAATACTCTTCTAGAAAAGAATTACAATGAAGAGACGCCACACTCTTCCACACCTTATAGGCTTCCCACACCAAGTGTACAGTAATTCACTTTCAAGAGCTCACTCTCTCAATCACGGTCCCAACACACAACTCAAACACAGAGTTGGTGTTCACCTCCAACCAGTCAGTATCACTATTGCTAGTACACTGAGTATACACACATACTCAACTGAGTACACAATGCACTCCAAGTAAATCTCCCATGAATTTGCAACAACCTGCAGCTCAAATAATCTTACTTTGGAAGGGACTACCTTGCCTTCCTCTATTGCTCTATGACTGAGTACACCATGTACTCTAAGTAGATCCTGCCTGATCTTGCTACCTATTGTGTTGTGATCTCTCTGATCTTGCTACCACCTGCAAATCAACTTAGTTTTACAACACCTACAAACTTAGATCAAACATACACAAACACCTACAGATCAATGATCTTACTTACACATGTAGATCTCTAAACCTAGCCTTGCACACCTGCTAACCAAGATCATACATACATGAAGAATCCTTTTGATTCTCTAAACCAGCACCCACACTTGGCACTGTGGCACTAGGAGGAACACACCATGCTCTCTTCAATCTGAAGGAGCTAAATTTTGCTCTCTTACTCTCTAGCACACTTTTACAATACAGTCCATGAGTCTATTATATAGATCTCATGCAAACAATAATTAGACATCTAATTACAATAATTAAATCTATAGTTTCAAGTTTATAATTGGCCTTCTACATGCAAACAACTAGTTTGTTAACTAACTGTCTATGAACTAGCAGTTCTGGAATCGCACAGGTGACCGACATTGGTCCCTGTCTGTCTGAAGGTGACCGATGTTAGCCGATACATGACTGACGTCGGTTGCTCTTCTCACTATATATGACTGACATCGGTTGATCAGACTAACATCAGTTGCTCTGCAACTCAGCAACGTCTCAACAACCTCCTCCATGTCTGCATCAGTGAAACTTTTAGCTCCACAACCTAACATAGTTTTACAAGTGCATGCAAATGCATGCACACATAGGCTGCTGACATCGGTGCCTGTCTAACCGGTGTTGGCCGACCCATAACCGATGTCAGTTACTATGAACACTGAAGATGATCGACGTCAGTTGCACTATCAATGTTGGTTTCTCTGTAGCTCAGTAACCTCTTCCATGTTTGCATCAGTGAAGCTTTTAGCTCCACAACCTAACACATCATCTTGGGATGGTTGCAACGATGCTACTATTTAGATTGAATGTGGGTGTTTAGTATGGTGTAATCACCAAAAAATGGTATTTATGTTGGATGGTAGAGTCTAATATTATTTTAATGCCCAATTCATGATAGGGTGGTGTGGAGAGGCAATGCCCCCTTTCCTTCCCTCCCCCTTGCCCTCCCACAATGGTCGTCATGAGGGGGCAACAAAAAATACATTATAAAATATTGTAATTTCATAGTTAATTTGGACTGTTCACTATTAGGTTTTAGATCTAACAATAGAAATTATGTTAGTGCATTTTTACCCTAATGTGTAACCTTCATTTGATATGAGGGCATTGTAATCAAGGCAGAATATAGTGTGTGAGTGAAGATGATATTGTAGTGGATGTATTGTAGGTTTTTTCTTTCATTTTATTTGATTACATAAGAGAAGAACTGGTTGTTTCTATGTGGATGTAGGCCATATTAGGTGAATCACATTAAATTTGTGTCTCTATTATGTTATGTTTTATAAATTTTATTTCTATCTTTATTTTATTAATATTGCTCTATATTCTATATTTCTAACAACTGGTATCAGAGTTGAAGGTTTATTTGGTAGATAAACTCATAGGGAAAGAGAGTTCTTGATTCAATTGGGAGCAATGGTAGAAGAAGGTAATTTTAAGGTCAAGAAGTTCAATAGCCAAAACTACCAACTATGAAAGATACAAATGGAGGACTATCTATATCAAGAAGATCTTTTCTTACCATTAAGTAGAATAGCAAAGAAACCAGTAACTATAAAGGATGAAAACTAAGAGGTTATTGATATAAAGACACTAGGAACAATACAAATATGCCTGGCAGCATCAATGGCATTCAATATTTCAAAATAAAAGACAACAGTAGATGTGATAAAGGCATTGGATAGAGTGTATGAAAAACCTTTAGCCTCCAACAAGGTATTTCTTATGAAGAGTTTATTTAATCTAAAAATGTCAAAAGGTGGGTCTGTTGCTAATCATTTAAATGAATTTAACACGGTCACAAATCAGTTAAGCTCTATAGGAGTAAGTTTTGATGATGAGGTTAAGGATTTTTTGATTCTGTGCTCATTGCCAAAAAGATGGAATGGCTTGGACATGGCTGTGAGTAATTATGTCTTTGGTTCAAACACTTTAAAGTTTGATGATATTATTGGTGTTATTCTTAATGAAGAAATGTGATGGAAAAGCATATGTGAGACATTAGGTAATGCTTTGACTATGGAGAATAGGGGAAGACAAAAGTACAGAGGAAAGGGCCCAAGAAATTATGGAAAGTCTAAGAAGGGTAGATCTAAATCTAGAGGAACATTGGTGTGCTATATTTTTGAGAAGAAGGGACACTTGAAGAAAGATTATTGGTTTCAAAAATGAAAACATGGAGATGGACAACAATATAAAAACTAGGAAGCAAATATAGTAGGTGATATGCTATAAGATGCTTTAATCCTTTCTTTAGATAATATTAATGATTCTTGGGTGTTAGATTAAGGGGCTTCGTTTCATGCTACATCCCATAAAAAAATATTTTCAAGACTATGTTCAAGGTGATTTTGGATAGGTTTATTTGGGTGATGGCGAACCCTGTAAAATTGTAAGAAAGGGTAAGATACAGATAAAATTACAAAATGGAAACAAATGGTTGTTGAAAGAGATGAGGCATGTTCCTGAGTTAAGAAGAAATCTAATTTTAGTAGGGCAATTAGGAAGTGAGGGTTGCACAGTTACATTTATTAAAAATTCATGGAAGGTCATTAAAGGATCACTGGTAATAGAAAAAAGAAAGAAGGTAGGTACATTATATTTATCTAATGGTAATTTTGACTCTTCTTTTGCTTTAGATTTTACATAAGTGGATACAAAATTATGGCACCAAAAACTTGGGCACATGAGTGAAAAGGGGATATAAGTTCTCCACTCAAAGAATTTGTTGTCAGATTTGAAGGTGGATTTTGATTCTTGTGAGCATGGTGTATATGGAAAATAGAAGAGAGTCAAATTTCTTAGATTTGAAAAGACAAAGAAAGATAAAAATTTAGAGCTTGTACATACAGATGTATAGAGATGGGCTCATGTATCATCCCTTGGTGGCTCTTCTTATTATGTTACTTTTATTGATGATGCAACTAGAAAAACTTGGGCTTATTGCATATGAAAAAAATCTGATGTTTTTGATACTTTTAAGAAATAGAAAGCTTTGGTTGAGAACTAGATAGGAAATAAGTTGAAGTGTGTCAGATCAGATAACAGAGGTGAATACTATAGCAAGGATTTTGATAATTACTATTCATAGAGAGAATATGGTTCCAAGAACATCACAACAAAATTGTGTGTCAGAAAGGATGAATAAGACAATCATGGAGCATGAAAGGAGCATGAGATTTCATGATGGGTTGCCCTTATGGTTTTGGACTGATGTTGTGGATACTGATATTTACTTGATAAATAGAGGGCCTTGAAGTCCTTTAGATGGTGGAATTCTAGAAGAAGTAGGGATAGGTAAAAACATAGATTATTCATTTTTAAATACTTTCGATTGTGAAGCATTTGTCCATATTGATAAAGAAAATAGAACCAAGCTTGAAGAAAAATCCAAGAAATGTAGTTTTATTGGATATGGAGTTAATGATTTTAGTTACCATTTATGGGATTTTTAAAATCTCAAAATCACTAGAAGTAAAGATGTGATCTTTAATGATAAGGTCGTGTATAAAGATTAGTTTCAGGGAAAGAAATAGAAAAAGACAAATACTAAATATGTAGTACTTGATGAAATCACTAGAAATGAAATTCCAAAAGTGCTAGAAAATTAGAATGTGCAACAAATACAATAACAACAAACACCTCAAACTCCTAGAAGTGTAGTTATAAGATCTACCAGAGTAAGTAGACTCCCTGAATGATACTCTCCTTCACTTTATTATTTATTATTGACTAATGGTGGTGAGCTAGAAAGATATGAAGAAGCAATGCAGGTAGAAACTAGAAAGAAGTGGGAGCAAGGCATGAAAGGGAGATGGACTCCTTGGTACATAACCAAACTTGGGATTTGGCTCAGTTGCTTGAAGGTAAAAGAGCATTGTAGAATAAATAGGTTTATAGGTTGAAGGAAGAAGATGGAAGCAAAAAGAGGTACAAGGCCAGACTTGTTGTAAAGACATTTGCACAAAAGAAAGGTATAGATTTTGATGAAATTTTTTCTCTCGTAGTTAAAATGACTTCCATAAGAACTATTTTAAGATTGATAGCAGTAGAATATTTCCACCTTGAATAGTTAGATGTGAAGACTGCATTCTTTCATGGTGATTTGGAGGAGGAAATATATATGGAGAAACCATAGGGATACAAAATTAAAGATAAAGATAAAATGGTGTGTATATTAAAGAAGAGTTTGTATGGCCTAAAAAAATCTCCAAGGTAGTGGTATTTAAAATTTGACATGTTTATGATAGAATAATGTTATAGTAGATGTCATTTTGACCATTGTGTTTACTTTAAGAGATTAGATAATGGCAACTATATTAACCTATTATTGTATGTAGATGGCATGCTTGTTACAGGGTCTAACATGCATGATATAAATGAGCTCAAAAGAAAACTAGTAGATTCATTTTCAATGAAGGATTTGGGTGATGCAAAACAAATCTTTGGTATGAGAATAATAAGAGATGGGAAAAATAGAAAATTGACATTATTTTAAGAAGGTGTTAGTTAGGTTCAATATGCAAGATGCAAAACCAGTGAGAACACATTTGGGAGGGCACTTCAAGTTAAGCAAGGAATAGTGTCCTAAAATGCATGAAGAAAACAACTACAAGTCCAAAGTTCTTCATGCTTCAACAGTTAAAAGTTTAATGTATGTTATGGTGTGCACTAGAGCAGATATTGTTCATGCAATGGGAGTTGTCAATAGGTTTATGAATAATCCAAGAAAAGAACACTGGGATGTAGTCAAGTGGAATCTTAGGTACTCGAGAGGGACCACTAATAGACATTTGTGCTATGAAGGGTTAGATGTTAACTTACAAGGATGTGTTGATGTTGACATAGCTGGAGATTTAGATGGTAGGAGGAACACCACAGGTTATGTATTCACTATTGATGACACAATAGTTATTTGGATTTCAAAATTATAGAAGATAGTTGCTTTGTCAACTATAGAGGCATAATATGTTGAAGCTACAAAAGAAAGCAAGGAGACAATATGGATGCAATAGTTTATGGAAGAGTTGAGGCAGAAACAAGAAGATTGTAGGTTATATAATGATATCTAGAGTGCAATTCATTTAACAAAGAACTCAACATTTCTCTCAAGAACTAAACATATATAACTCATGTATCACTTCATTCATTTAGTTTTGGAGGATGGTCAACTGAAATTGGAAAAGATTCATATGAGTCAGAATCCTGTAGATATGCTAACAAAGGCAATCACAAAATAGAATTTGGAAATTTGTTATACTTCAATAGATCTTCAAGGATAACAAGATGAGAAACATGCTAGGGTCAAAGTTAAAAGAAAAGTCCAAGGAAGAGTTGTAGTGGCAGAGTTTCAAAAATCAATGTCTAAATGAGATATTATTGTATGGTGGACCCTGATCTTATTTTAATGCCCAGTTCCTAACATGGGGTGTGCGGGGCAACACCCCCCCCACTATGATCACTATGGGGGTCCAAGGGGGTAATGAAAAATGCATTATAAAATATTATAATTTCATAATTAATCTAGACCATTCACTATTAGGTTTTAGATATAATGGTAGAAATTATATTAGTGCATTTTTTCCTCAATATGTAACCATCCTTTGATATGAGGCATTATAATCAAGGCAGAATATGGTGTGTGAGTGAAGAGGATATTGTAGTAGATGTATTGCAATTTTTTCCCTTCATTTTGTTGGACTAAATGAGAGAATAATTGGTTATTTTTGTGTAGAGGCAACCCATATTGGGTGAACCACATCAAATCTATCTCTATTATGTTGTGTTTTCTATATTTTAATTCTATCTTTATTATTTAATATTATTTTGTGTTCTATATTCTTAACAATTTGAGTGTTAAGAGTGCTACTTGAGACTACCTATCCCTGGCTAAGCCCTAGACCTATCTTAGAGTCTATTATCACATTTATCTAGCCTTCATGCAGGCCATATACATCCCTAATTAGCCCTAAATCAATCATAGACCTTCATTTCTTGATCATTGACCTTTATTCCTTATGTTTTGCTAGTTGGAAACTATCACCATAATAAGGACACTAGCACCACATAACACTAGTGTCCCAAAAATGGGGCTAATGTCCTTTACCTCTTTATTTCCCAAACTGATATTTTTTCAAAACTAGAACTTTTTAGGGTTAGCCTAAACCTCTTTTATCACTTGTGCAAGCAAAAATTTAGCCTTCTAACCACTAGAGGAAAAATCAAATGCAAAATACATATTCAAAATTAGAACAAGTTGAGAATAATTAAGGTTATCAATCCCTATTCTTCCCTACTTTTAAATACTACTATCTACAATAGTCTTAAGCTTAGATTACTCAAATTTCTAGTCTCAAGCACATTCAAGGAAATTAAAGCCACTATCATACTACCATCACTTACAATTGTACCAGCACTTAAGTGGAGAGGAATACATCAGGATTGATCCCTCTTCAAACTATTGGTATGTAGGAAACTCTCTTCATAATGGGGTGTTGAGGATGTCCAACCTACCTTACTAACAAACACACTTTTCAGCTCATGCCAACTAAATGCCTTAGCTACATGCAGGATTAGGGTTTACACACTAAATCAATCATTATAAGAAACATATAAGGTTTCAAAACTCATCCATGTAAGAATAGACCTCCTAGATCCAAACATAGGTGCACCTAAAAACTTGGGATAATCCTACATAAAAGACACTATCACCAATATCAAGACACTAATGCCGCTTTTCCAATAATGGTACTAATATCCAATTATGGTACTACTATCTAGGAGGGGTTATGACATTGGGATCTAGTTTATGACACTCAAACTAGATCCACCTCAGTTTCCATCACCTAGATCACTAGTCTTAGTTATTTTCCAGCTAAGTTCTTACTTGCACTATTTATTACTATTTAAAAAAAAATCAAAACTAATTAATTCTATAAAAAATAAATGGTTGTATTTATTACATATTATTTATCTGATTTAGTCTACTCATTTATTTAATAAATTTATTATTTACATTCACTAAGTCTTAAAAGGTTAAAACATTTGGTGAACTTGACTTACTTTAAATATTGCAAAAACCTTAACCCTAGACAACCCTAGGGTTTATGTTTTAAGCCTTCTAAGATCAACACTCATATTTTAGATCCATATGTCTTCTAATTTATATTTCATATAATCATGATTATAATGACATAAGAAGTTAATCACTTTTTGATGCAAAGTCTTATACTTTCATTTGCATGATTATTTCTTTTAATTTGGAATGAACTCAAAAAGGTCATAAACATATGTATAAATGATACTTTATATCAATTGAAATGTATGTCATATTTCATTCTATCTCTAGTATGTAATTTTTATCTTATGCAAAATTAAATTATGAAACAAATCCTTACATACATATAGGATATATTGCGTAAGCTAACAACCAGGTTTTAAGTTTCAATGTCATATCTTATGCACAAGAAATAATATACTTATCCTCCTCATCTCCTTGAGGGTGATAACTAATTTCCCTCTAATTAGGTCCATGCCATCAATCCTCCATGAGATGAAATAACCTATACCATTGTCACTAATCCCCATACTCAATCTACTCACACCTCTTCCCTATAAGGTGTGTGCCTACATGTTCAGTCAGAAGCAACTAGGATTTGTACTTGTGAGACTCTAAGGGATCATATTATTAGTATGAGCAAGATAATATCAAATTTATAGAATCAAAATTATTTATTAAGTTAAAAATTTAGGTTATTAGCAAATCACATTACATGTATATAGTCTTCAAAATATGCTAGCATATACCATGTATATGCATCTACACCTAGTAAAGTTGTGCCTAGCACTTTTTCATATCCAAATCATAAATCACAACAAAGTACATCTACACATAGTGATTCAAAAATAATTCAAAGATCAAATAAAATTTTAAGTGAGGTACTAAGGTAAATTATTAAATGTAAGTTGATCAACCTACCCCCTCTATATCCATTAAGAAGTTCCAGATATTTTTGTGCATATCATAAAATGCATGGGAACCACACTGATTCATGTTTAGCATTGAAAATGAAACCACAATAGATAATGGATATAAATGAATCAAACAATAAAACAACATAAAAATAACATAAAATAACACATCTAAAAATTCAAAAAGGGTCAAATTCAAAAACAATAAAAAAATGGTTACCAAAGCATAACTTAGAACAATAAAAGGTTCACACAACACAATCACAACAAGAAATATTACAAGCATAGGAAATCAAGTAATAGATGAAAATATACCTCTCTAAAATGAGGCTCAACTTTCAAAGTAGAATGGGTTTTGTCAAAAATATCTTCAATAAAATGATTATCACGGTCAAGGTTTGAGCAAAAAGCTCAAGGCATTACTACTCTATTATAACAGTTGATAAGATTTGTCAACATGGTTTGGGATTTATTGAACATCCTAAGGTGCATCATTCACAAATATAGTTTATCAAGGCACAATATCTAGATACATAGGACATGTTATATAAAGAGCAAGAACTTAACTTGCAAAATCAAAATCATGCTAAGCCAACAAGCATTCTCAAAAGAGGCTTTCTGGTAAAAAGAGCTTCCAAAATACCATATGCCTACAATAAACACAGTTTCAAAAGGAAAAAATCACAATCAATATACCAAAGCACAATTAAAAAATATCAACTCCATAGCATGAGGAAATTCCCTCTAGCATTCCAGGTTATTATTATTCAATGATGAATAATACTCATATCCCTATTGCAACATCATTTAACTAAAACATAGTAATCAATCTACACAAGAGATTACCATTCCTATTTTTGACACAAGCCACATTGATATTGAGTCTCCCATAAGACTCATCGATTAGTATTGTTCCTCCCTTCTTGTACATACTTTCCTTCTCTCTTGCTCCTTGTATATAGTTCATTTTCATGTTGCTTGTACATAGCTTCTATCTAGAAAATACAAAAATAATATAATATGTCAAAATCACAAAAACATTCAAATATTTACTCAGAAAACACAAAATTATAGATTGTATGCATTTCTATGTTTACACTTATATTTTCTAGACATCACATATGCTAGCTATCTTAGTATAGTCAATTTTATCATACACATATGTTTCACTGATTCTTGTCAAGTGATTATAGATTACTACAAGACTCAAGTCCACTACACTGATCTAAAATTGATATTATCTACCCACTAGGGGCATATACACTGATACACGAGGTCTTCACTTGACACATTCACCCATTTGGGAGTACCCTCTACATAGTTTTGACTACCTATTCTATCCTTATATACTCTACATCATAGTTTTAACATTTTTATATCTTGATATTGATCATGCTACACTTACTCATATTTTTTTTCTAGATATTGCTACTTTAGACTTAGCATATGTACATTCTAGCTCTTAAACAAATTTGTATCACATATTTATGCATTCTTTCATTTCTAGCTTACTTAGTTTAGACTTGATTGTATCTATATGTTTATTCTATTCGAGGGCATTTGAATATGTCATTGTTCTTTGGCTCTATGCCACTTATATTTATAGTGTGTATGCTTTGGACATGTGTCCATGTCCTTGTGTGTGCCTTCTTGATTATGTAAGTAAATATTTGAACATGTATTTTTATGTGGTTATAAGCCAACTTACTTGTTACTTGTGTATGTGGACATTTTAACATGTCCTTTTATGTCTTATTTTTATCAAATTTAGTGACATGTGCCCATGTCCCTTGTATTGTGGCCCATTGACCTACATTATGTGCCTCATGTGTTTTATATGTATGATTTTTTATATGCATCATGGACATAAAATTTGTCTTTTCTTGTTACACTCACCACTTTTTGATTCCGTGAGGGACCTCATGCATCTACGCTTCCTAATTGGGTGCCGTGATGGACATCATGCCCCATCCCCCTCGGTAACTACCCAGTTTTACTCAGATTTGTTGTTACATACATTGATATAACTATCTTGACACCCTTGTGAATGTTAGACATGACATATATCTTACATTACATACTTATGCTCAGATTATCTTACATTATAATATTATGTATACACACTATATTAGATTATTATGTAGTTATCATATATGTTCTAACTAACACACATTTTGCATAGCTTTTTATTTTGAGGACAATTCTTACATAGGTTCAATAACTCCCGTCAAAAGAGGGGGAATTCACAAGGGTTTGTCATATAGATTAGGATACTATATTTCACTCATAGTATATTTTTTAGCACACACGTTCAATTAAAAAAAATTAGACTTAGGTAAACACAGTGGGAAAACAATAACCCAAAAAGTAGTACAGTTACACATAATTCAGACCATAAGGACACTACCACCCAAATTCAAGCACTAGTACTAGATTTCCAAAAATGGTGATACTATCCAAGACATGGTGCTACTATCTAGGAGCTTCAGTTTTATAAAAACCTAGATTATCCATAAAATTACAATAGGTTTAGTATAGGTTTGCATAGATTTAATTACAAATTTATCAGTTTTAATCAGATTCATGCTAGTTCAACTTGGATTCATATCAATTTGCTCATATTGGAGGAATCGTGAATGACACAAAAATTACCATATTCAATTTAGTTACCCAGATACAAATTATTAAAACTTAATCCAAAATCCATATGCTTAAATATCAAATTTAGGGGCATGTTCATGGTACATTCTTTCTGTATGCTCACTTACACACCAGTTGATTAGATGGAATGATAAATTCCATGTCATTATCTATGTTATATACACCTAACATCATATTCCAAGTTGCACACCAATTTCATACCTTACTCCATCTATAGTTGTTGGCATTTTTGAGTAGCCTAGAGCTACCTAGTATACTCAACTAGCCATAGAGTTGACATACCTAATTAGAAATTTATAGTTATTTCATGCAACTCAGTTTCATATGTATCTACTATACATGGGTGGGAAATTATGGAGTCATATCCTACTTGAATTCTTAAGCTACTTATATGAGAGGGTTGGACACACTATCAGTCTAATCCAAGCTATTCATAGGTCGTGATCCACAAAGCAGGGGTGGAAAATGATGGAGTCAAAACTAGATAAAGTTCTTGAGCCACCCACACATGAGGATTGAACAATCCATAAGCTTATTCCAAGATATTTACTGATTGATCACTATATACATGCACACACACACTTTATCACCATGTTTATGCATTGGTTCACGTACTTAGTAAGCTGTATTCATTCATTTCCTCTCTCTTATCTCTTTACCTAGTTTTACTCAATTTTACTTCTTTATTCAATTTAGTCTTTGGATTTTTATATCTCTTAAGGATTTATTTATGCACATTTCACTTATAGGGCATGTATTGGAGCATTATTCACATACTCAGACCTAACTTCATGGGTTTTACCTCCTAGATAAGTCCAGGTATGCTTTTCTTTCCTTTATCTTAGTCATTTCACTTTGTTACATTTATAGAATATAGGGAGGTAAGTGTAATCACTCAAAAGTGGTATTTGAGTGCTAAGAGTATTAATTTAGACTACCAATCCCTAACTTAGCCCTAGACCTATCCTAGATCCTATTATCATACTTATCCAACCTTTGTGTGGACCAAAATCATCCCTAGTCAACCCTAGAGTAGTCTTAGATCCTCATTTCCTTATCCTAACCCTTTGTGCCTAATGTTATGCCAGTGAAAAACTAGCACCATAATAAGGATACTAGCACCACATGGCACTGGTGTCCCAAAAATGTCACTAATGCCCTTTACCTCTTTGTTTCCCAAATGAATATCTTTTCAAAACTAGAACTTCCTAGGGTTTGTCTAAACCTCTTTTATCACCTTGACAAGAAATAACATAGTATAAATACATGACTTTTATCCCTTTAACCACTAGATGGAAATTAGATGCAAAATACACATTCAAACTTAGAACATGTTGAGCACAATTAAGGTTATTAATCCTTATTCTTCCCCACTTCTATGTACTACTATCTACAACAGTCCTAAACTTATATTACCTAGATTTCTAGTCTTAAGCACTTTCAAGGAAGTCAAGGCCACTATCATACTAGCATCACTTTCACTTGCACTAACACTTAGTCTAGGAGAACTACATCATGCTTGATCCTTCCTCAGAGTATTGGTATGTAGGCAACTCTCTTTACAATGAGGTATTGAAGATGTCCAACCTACCCTACTGACAAACACATGTTTCAACTTATGCCAATTAGATACCCTAAATACATGAAGGATTAAGGTTTGCACACTAAATAAGTCATTACAAGAAAAATATAGGGTTTCAAAACTCATCCATGTAAGAACAGACCTTAGAAATCTAGACATAAATGCACCCAAAAGCTTAAGACATTCCTACATAAAAGACACTACCACTAATATTAGGACATTACCACCATTTTTCTAATAATTTCACTATTGTCTAATTATAGCACTACTATCCAGGAGGGGTTTTGATATTGGTATCTAGTTTATAATACTCAGATCAACTTTCATCTTAGTTTTCAACACCCAGATCACCCATCTTATTAGTTTTATAGCTAAGTTATTACTTGAATTATTCATTACTATTTTTAGAAAAGACAAAACTAGTTAATTCTATAACAAATCAATGGCTATATTTATTGAATATTATTTTTATGATTTAGTCTACTCATCTCTTTAAAATAGGATTTACATTCACTAAGTCATAACAGGTTAAAACACATGGAATAATTGCTAAAATTGGATACAACCACTTGGATGCTTATGGGTTCTGTGCCACCTTTACTTTGATGTATTCAGATCTAGGTCATGGATTGTCGCTCCTTGTCAAATGATAAAACCTTAGCTCTTCATCTTGATAGTGACTTTGAAAAAATAGGTTAGTGGGCTCATGATGTCGAGCTAACCCAAAAGACCACTCTATTAATGAGTGTTTCCTACATAGCCACTACTCTGAAGAGGGTCTCAGCTGATTTAGTTATCCCCTAATGTGTTGGCTTATGTATACATAAGGGTGGACTATTTGTAAATCAAGTATAACAATGACCTAGCTTGTAACTTGGAAAATGGGACTCTTATAAGGATCCTTCTTTAATTTAGACCTATAGATGTGTTGCTCTTATGAATTATATGAGAATAGGATAATATAGGAAAGCTTTGCTCACTTGAGTGTTTGATTAAATGCTCTTTGGTATGAATGCTAGGTGAGGTATGAATGATGATTGTTTGTGCTTATATACTAATATTAATAGGAGAATATATTGCATTAATTGACTTAGGTTGACCATAACAACATGATACATTTAAAAATTAGATGACTTTAGGTTATTAGACACTTACATCAACACATGACACCTACGTCCACATAGATTTTTGATCAGGACACAAGTATTTAGGGATAAATAGGTTTAAAGCATTCTAGGCAAGATATAAGTCCTAGGTTATTATAATGATATTGACTAGACTAAGAGATAGGCAATGAGCATAGAGAGATAATAGATGTGAGACTTGCAAAAGTGAAAAAGGTCTAGAACTAAGAGGAATAACTAAGGTTTATATTTGCCAAGTATACAAGACTAAGGTGCTATACAGTTAGAAAATATCATCTACATTTCCCCTCTATGATCTAGTAATAAAATTTTTAGTTTAAAGGAAAAAGAATGCATACTTGGGTGTGTATAACACACCTTGCCTTTGCGTGAGCCCAACTCGAGTGTTTTTATAGTGACTAAATTACAACCAAGAACATGTTACAATATATAATTAGTGTATATAATTTGAAATTTAAAGTATTTAAATATTTGAAATTGAAAGAGAGGAAGGTTTAGAAGTACACCTATATATTGATGCAACCATCTTGGATTTTGACAATTTAATTTTAAAGATGTATCACTATGAATCACTAAAAATGAGATTAAGACATATAAATTTGAAAAGTGCACATATATAATGAGAGAGAGAGAGAGAGAGAGAGAGAGAGAGAGAGAGAGAGAGAGAGAGAGAGAGAGAGAGAGAGAGAGAGAGAGAGAGAGAGAGAGAGAGAGAGAGAGAGAGAGAGGTACATGCTCCCAACCTTGGAACAAAGGTGGATTGCCACCTAATAATTGAGACTAGCTCAACCATGAAACCCAATCATACTTATAACCTAGTAAGTGTGAGTGAACCAAGTCAACTCACACTATAGAACTAGTTAGGCTAGATGATACAATTAAGTTCAACCTAATAACTTGGAAAGATTGAGTGATTTAATCACCTCAACCATACCAAAAAGTGAACCAATTACTGTAGTATATTAGCTAAATATAGTCTATAAAAATCTAACCTGTTGGGTGATGATAGTATGTAAAAGTGTTTTAAATCTAAAACTAATTTATATTTTGAAATATTATGTTCAAAATGGCACAATTCATAACATATGCACCTTAGATATGTCTCATGTTGAATATGTGTATAAAAATGGTACCAATGTATAAAATTCTGCCATTAATGTGTATTTGAATCATATAATTGTGTAATTTGGATAATTTTATAGTTTTTAACAAGTGTGGAGGACATGTTACTATAACATGCACCCACTGATAAATTTTTAAACTTTATTTAAGTGCCAATGTGGATGACATGTTTCCAAAATATGCCCCCACTATAATATGGAGATGTTGATTATTGAGTAAGTATGGATAACATGTTTCCAAAACATGCCCCCACTAAATCTATAGCTGTGAAAATGTGGAAGCCATATATCTATGACATGACCTCACTAATATTCCCCAATTTTAGGTGAGGGAATATAGAAACTGTTAGTTACCTCACCTCAAAAGGATAAGATAACCATATAACTATGAATAAATCACGTAGCATATAGAAAGAAGATGTTTAGGTAAATGTAACACTAAAGAACCATAATGTGATTACATCAAGGCCTGAAATACATGATAAATATCATGGAAATATATATATAATAATAATACAAGATCAACAAGCAACCAAACACACACACACACACACACAAGAGCACTCAAAATCTAGTCAACAGATAATGGTCCAAGGAGACTACAAGTAAGAGACATGTTAAAATGCCTACAATTGAATGGACATGACTTAGTCAAATGTACACAAAATCAAGAATGACATTCAAATGTATACACAACGATCAATGGCATATCAAATGTAAAATAGGTAAACAAAGGCATAGGGGCCACAAATAATGGAACATATTTAAATGCTCAAACAAACAAGATAATAATAAGGCAAGGAACTCAAGGAAGTGCATAAATGAAATCATAAGCAAATAAAATAAACATAACTTACTAGTCTATGGATCAAATGTGTTAGCAAAAAATGTCAATTACATAGCATATCAAGTACACTATGAAAGATGTAATCATGTATAAATAATGTGTAAGTACATTATCTCAAACATGATAATGTAAAGTGACCATAAATTGATATAACCTAGATGTATTGTGATCAAATAAGTGGATGCCCCCAATGTATTGGTGATGTGAGAAAAGGGAAGGCCCAACATCCATAAGTGCATAAATCATGTATCTATGTATGCTTGTATCACACTTGAATATAAGCATGAAACAAATGTGTATGTAGATATAATGGATATGATATCCATCAACATGGAACTAACAACATAGATGCCAAGGAGACAATAGATAAGTACATGCCAAATATATTTTTGGATTTTTGAATGTTTTTTTTTTGGTATTTTTGGAATATTTGGAGATGTCTCATGTAATATATTTACGCAAGTGCATAATTTTCATTGGGTTTTTTAGAGTTTTTCATTCAAGTGTAACTAGGTGATATATGCCTTTTCCTAATTTTTTTGTAACTGAAATGGTCCCAAACAATTTGGTTTGAACTTTCCTTTTTTGTCTTTTTCTGCATTTATATTCTCTTGAATTTTTAGTACCAAGCCACCCATAACAAAGTCACATGGTTGAAACTTTTTGTTATATGCTTGCTTAATACGATCTTGATAAAATCATAAGTGGTCAACAACCTGTCTATATTTTACACTTAGATTTTCTAGTTGATGCAATCCCTTTTCACATTATTCGTTGTCATTTATGATGTCTTTAAGAGAAACATGTAAGGTATCTAAATTTCAATCGATAACATTGCCTCCTTAGTGTATTATATAATACTGATCGATTAGGTTGATGTGAACATGTATTAACCATGGTGGTTGTTTGATTTTTTAGGTTCAAGAGGTTTTACCTTATAACTTGGTTTGCTATTAAACTTGGTATTATATGTATATGCAGTTGTGTTGACTACATATTAAAAAATTATTCAATGAAATAAGCTTCATTTCATAGTCCCTCACAACATGGTATAAGTCATAAAAATATTTGAAATTTTGAAAACAATGGACTCATGTAAAGGGAAAAGGAAAATTAACTTGAAAATGTCTTGAAGTTCATTATTAGCCATTGGATTGGTCATTTTATCCAACATTATCTTGCACCTCAAGACATATTCATTAAAAGGTTCATTGGTTCCTTGTTTAATTTTTATAATTTTGGCATAGAAAATATTTTCACTAATATTAATGGAAAGTGTGCTAAAAATTGATATGCAAGAGGCTTGAATGATTGCACTAATTTAAGAGGTAAATCATAGAACCACCTCAAAGCATAATCATAGAGGCTCCTTGAAAATAATTTTGTCAAAATTTTATCATTAGAGGCATAATCAAGGCATGCCACAAATAAGGATTAAATATGCTACTCAGGGTCACCCTTGCCATCATAAAATGTGAACTTAGGTGAAACAAAACTAATTGGCAAAGGGTGAAATTATATCTCAGGTTCAAGGGGGTTATTCAACACATTTTTTAAATCAATAACATGAGGAGACTTTAAAGTATTTTTTTCAATGTTTATAACCTTGTCCTCAAAGTTATTTATAAATTGAAAGAGTGTTTGAACTGTAGACCCATTGAGATTTAGATTATTAAGCTGAGTAGTTACCAAAGGGGAAGAAAACATGTTTTGAATAGGAATATAAACTGGTATTTGCGTTGAAACATTTGGTAACCCCATGGTAGATGTAGCAATAGTAGTTTTAGTAAACAAAGGTTAAAGACATAACCCATGCCTCCACTAAATGTTGGTAGATTGACAAGTATGAAACTAGTTATAGTACCTTATAAGGATTCACCATCACTAGGTGAGGAAGCCTTAGCCTTATCATATTTGCTGATTCCATCTCTTGTAACATACAAAAATGCATCCATTAAGCCTTTGTTATTATTGAGAGTAGTGACTAATGATTCTTTATCCTCTTTTTGAAATTGAGTTTTTTATTGACATTTTCCATTGCTTTTAGAAATAAAAAATTTAGAATTTGCAACAAATTACAACAATAAAAAAAATAGGCCACAAAAAAACCTAAACCACCTAGGGTTTTGAGATGAAAGATTAGATTCACCAAAGGTTTAACCATAAATTAGATATGGATCTTAATGGGATAGATAGGGTTAAGAATATAGAAATGAATAAGCACAAGGGTGATAAATAGATCTATAGTAGGCCAATTAATCAAAAAAATTAGATAGAACATATAATGAATTTATTATACTGAGATATGATAAAAATAGGAAACATAGCTATGCTAGATATTGTGATGATAATGAAAACAAGATACTTAGCTGGTTATGATGCTAATAGAGATTTGGATATGGAACAACCAAGAAATAGGCTAGAATAATATTCTAGAATAGTCACCAAATTCTAGATTAAGTGCCTTTGTGGCCTCAGACACTAGGATGGTTACATTGATGCTACTATTTGTATTGGATGCAAGTTTTTAGTAAAGAGTAACTACTAAAATTGGATGAAACCACCTGGATACTTTTATGTTTTATATCACATTCACTCTAGTGTATTCAGATATGGGTCATAGACTATCACTCTTTGTCAAATGATAAAACCCTAGCTCTTCATCTTCATAGTGACCTTGGAAAAAATGGGTTATTAGGATCATGGTGTTGAGCTAAACCCAAAGAGCCATTTATTAATGAGTGTTTCCTATATAACCACTACTCTAAAGAGGGCCTTAGCTAATGCAGTTATCCCCTAATGTGTTGGCTTGTGTGTGCACCAGGGTACAATATATGGAAATTAAGTACAATAATGACCTATCTTATAACTTGGTAAATAGAAGTCATAGAAGGTGCCTTCGATACTTAAATTTTTTAGATGTGTTGTTTACATCACTGATATGAGAATAGGAGAAAATAGGAAAGATTTACTCATTTGAGTGCTTGATTGAATGCTCTTTGGTTTGAATGCTAGGTGAGGTATGAATTAGGATTTATTGTGCTTATATAACAATTTTAAAGGGAGAATATCTCTCATTAAATCACTTAGATTGACCATAAATACATGTTACATTTTAAAATTAGATGACTTTAGGAAATTACACACTTGCATCAGCACAAGACACTTATGTCGATGTAGGTGTCTAACTGAGATGCAAGTGCCTAGGGAGCAAGAAATTTGACACAAGTCTAGAACTTACAGAGGTGGAAGATAAGTAGGTTTACATTATTCTGAGAAAGATATAAGGCCTAGGTTATCAGAATGATACTAGTCAGCCTAAGAGATAGGAAATAAACACAAAAAGATAACAAATGCAAGACTTGTGGAAGTTAGAAAGGTATATAATTGAGAGGAATAACTAAGGTCTATATTTTCCAAGTGTATAAGACTAAGGTGCAATATAACTCATCAATATCATCTACATATATACCCTAAATTTGAGAGACCTAAAAGGTAGGCATAAGAGGATCTTGGGAACTACAAAAAGACCCAAGAGCATTATGGGTGCTTTGGAAAATGTGTCCAAAAACTTTTAAAAAAAAGAGGATAGAAGAGGCCAAATGAAGAGTGAGACACAATGAAATACAAAAAATGTATGAATAACACCTAATTTATACCAATTGTCAATAAATAAAAAATAACTAAAATCATGTAATATAACAACTAATAAATGCCTTGGGCCCATTTTTTGGTGTCTACATTCCCCCCTACTTCGATTTGTGTGTATGCATACATATCAAAATAGAGAAATAATACAAAGGTGGGTAATAAAAATATTACATGCATGGATTATGGTGACCAACACACCTAGGTTATCTAAGGTCTAGGGCCATAAGATGGGATAAATATCTTTTCTTTTTGCATTCCTAAAGATATATAAAAACATAAACCATGTCTCATGAAGATTGTGTCAATCAAAAGTTACCTTGATTTATAATTCAATCATGGATTAAAATGCATCCCAAATGTATGGTTGTATTCCAAAACATTTACTAATAAAACTATGTCCACATCTAAATTAAAATTACAATCCCAACATATCTTAAACGTGATTAATTATTCAAGTTATTTTTGGAAAACCCTCCAAGCCTACCCTAACATTGCATGAATAGGAATTTCTTAGTTTAAATATTATATTCAAGTAGGTTGTCTTTAGGGTAAATTTTAGTGGCCATTCTTTGTTAATTCAAAAATATTTTAGTTTTAAAAATTGGCATTTGACTATTTTTAGGGAGTGGTGAACAACATGGATTTTCTTAAATTATCTAGGTGTAAGTGAGTTTTCCAAGTTGGCTCACCTACTATTTAAATAAATTTCATACATATAAATATAGTTTTTCACTTTTTCAAAAGTCAATATGAGCTTATTCACCATTCTATGTAACAAACATTTGCCCATATACGCATAATGGCAACTTTCAATATGTCTATAATTTTTTTATACAATCACATACCTGTTTGGCTTCTACACTCTATTATGATTCACCTGTCCATTCGCCTTTTCACCTAAACACCATTTAAAAAATTTTATAGACTTTTGAAACACATACTTAGAGATTTTCCAAAAAAACCAAGTTAATTTCTATATGGGCCACTAAAATTTACCCTAGTTGTCTTGAAGGGATTTATAATTAAAGTAGTTAACACCTATATAAATGTTACATTTTGAATTAAAATATTTGTGCTCTTATTATTTCATGCAAATTTCACTAACAAAATTAAATTTTAAAAAGTAATGCAAGATACCATGAGAGGCCTTGTTTAGTATTAATTTGTGGTCCAAGTGTGTGAAATTAGTGTGGAAATATAACTTAAATGATAAAATAAATATGGAAGGTCACTCAAAGTAACCAATATGAATGTTATAAAAAAAGGGGAATGATTTATTCATGAATGATATTTACATTATGTAAAACTTCATATGCAAACTTATCCAACATATTGTATTACATTTTGAATATCTAAGGCCCCTTTCAACGTGATAGAAAAGATAGGTCCTTCATTAACAAGAAGGTGATGGTTTTGAAGGTACAACAATGTAAGTGACCTTACCAATATTACGACCTGTATTAGGAATTCACTATAACCACTACCAAAAATATCTTAAAGGGATCTTTCCACTAATTAGAAAGAGGGAAGCAGAAACCATCATAGGTTTTAGTTTCTCCTCTCCCTTGTTGGCTAGTAAAAAAATGCTGATGGGCATGAGATGAGGGGATATTTTTTTTTCCATAGTAGGTGAAGAGATCAAAGAAACATCAAACTCATATTTATTACACTAAAGAAGGACACATGTATGTTGGAAGGCTTTGAAAGGAACTATGGCCCAATCTATGAATTCGCTTACTTATAAAGGAACTAAAGGAAAAAAAATGACTCATAGATATTAGTTTAGGCTAAGGGATTAGATGAAGATACAATAAAAAAACATTTCTTGGATAATTTTCCATCTTTGGAGTACATTATCAAGTGTGGCATAGAATCTTATTTGGAGTATAAATAAGGAATATTTTCACACTAATAATTAATAATATCCAAGTCATCATTATTATCAGATGATACTAAGATCCATTGAACAATGAAGCTTGCATGGTGAACTTGAATAGAGAACCTACATAAGTCTTAAAACCCTCAATAGAAAGAAACTTGTCTCACAAAAGAGAAGTTGTAGAAAAAATGTTTGCATTAGCCATAAAAACAATATGAAAGGTACATTTATAGGTGAAATTTTGAAAAGTCCCAACAACCTCATGCACATGGGATAAAATTTCATTAATGACCTAGAATAACCAAAATAAGCTAAAATAGACTATGTATATAAAACGTAGTGGGATAAATGCCTACACCAACACCCCCCCCCAAGTGTAGTTTGGGTGGTTAGAAGAACCGGGTCCCACAAAAAGGCCTAATGAGGTACCTAAAAACATTGTAACTCTCATAAAGTGGGGAAAAAGAGAAAATCATAGGAAGAAATATCCTCCTCAAAAGAGAGCAAAAAAATGAATAGTGCATTCTCTAAAGATGTCGAATACAACCAGGAATGCATCCAAACGTAAGAGAAAATAAGCACATAGAGAGAGGAGAATTGAGAAGTCCCCATAGAAGATGTTGAAGCTATCTATAGTAGAGCTCATAAAATGACAAATGTCACTGATGAGATCCTTTTCCTGAAGACTAAAGATGCTTCATCCACATCGAATAATGTTTCTTCCCTTTGCCAAAGGTAGAATAAATATGGTGTATTAGAAGTCTACCCATTCCATAGTGGAAGATGAAGAAGGCAAAATTACAAAATACTCTAAGTAGGGTCCAAAATAGAAGTGTGGTATAGGTTTGGCAAGATCATGCATAAGAGCTGAATGTAATTCCATTGAAGTGAGCCTATCATAAGAAGGCACAATGAAGAGTGTATCACCTTGAAACATTGAATGAGTCCATCATGTGCTTGATAGAACTCTAACCAAGGAATTTTACTCCTGATACATAATAAGAGGTTCAACTTCTCTATGCAATGATGGTGCAATGGGAGAAGTGGTAACAAAGGACTATATAATGTCATGTACCTATGGATAGACTACTCAATGTTTGATGATTATTGAATTATTATACCTACACCATGTAATGTTAGAAGTGGACCAAAGTTAAGTTGATCAAGAAATAACTCCTCAATATCTAGAAGGTGATAAGTAGATGGTGGAGGTGTGTCCCCATCACTATTGTAGTCATATGTTCTAGAAGATGAGTCCTTAGTATTAGAGATATGCTCAGGCTCAAATGTGTCATCAAGCATAGGTGATTCCAGCGAAGAAGAATGGCATGGAACATTTTCTAAAAGAATTCCCATGTACACATGGAGAGCATGGATCAACAATACTCAAAGCTAAAGAAGAGACTATATATGAATCACATGGATCTACAAACTGAGTATCCATAGGAAGAGAAGAGTTATTGATGATCTGATAGGGTCTACTCTAATTGTAAATAGTAGAGTCCTTTAAATTACCAATCTATGAAGGATATAAAAGAGAAACATATAAAATAGGGATGAAAGTATAATCTATAGTAGGAAAACTAAGGTCAAGCAAAATCTCATCTTGTAGTGGTGGCTCGATAGAAGGAAGAACATTGTCCACCATGGATGTGTCATCATAGGAAGTAAGAATAAGAGGAGAGAGTAAAAAAATATCTGAAGAGACAATAGGAGGTGGTGGAGGAGGTGTGATGTAAATCTTAGTAGGATCTCTGAAAAAGGACTGTAGGATGATCTAAATAGTGTAGGGACATGCTGTATATTCCATAAGGAAATGAACATCCATAAAAACATGTAACATTAAGGTGATAAAAACCTTGTCACAAGTGTTAGCACACTTATTGAATTGATTTGAATCATAAGGGGTAGGAATCTATCCATACATAAATGAAGTATGATTCTTTATCATGAGCAAGTATTCTATGTAATCATGACAAGAAGCATATTTGGTTTTTCCAAATTTCCCCTGTGAGTGTCTCTCAAGTGAAGTTTAAATGACTAAAAAAATACCAAATAAGTACACAACTACACAAAATAACTACAATGAGCCCCTAATAACAAGGCATGCTCATGAAGAGCATGCCGGGCACAACCAAGATTACATCCAAATGAGCAATAAGTGTAGGAATCAACATGATGTAGAAAAAAAGAATGTACAAAAGAGACACCAAAAAATGTACAACACCACACAATACTCACTCAAAACTATCAATAGTGACATCCCATAATGGTTCAGATACAATCATACTCATATAGACATCAAACATAACTAAGAATACATCTTAAGCAGTAAGTGCATAAGTACAAGGAACTAGAGGGGCATCAAACTCTACTGATAATGCATCCAATAGGTACAATATGTGGAAAACATAGGTGGTTTTAGAATGCTAAAAAATACCACCAATGTGTAGAGCATGAAAATCAATTTTGAAAAAGATGACACTCAAATCTGAGCTATCGATCAAAAGTTATGCATATTTGAAAATTTTCTTGCATGAAAATTCTGGTGGCAAGAGGGTGGATTTTTTTTGAGCAACTTCCCCAAAGGAATTTTTATGCATCAAATTTCAAAATAAAAACTTAACCCTCTCTTGAGAAAAATTAAGTATTTATGGGTTGGAAGTGACCATGGGCTTAATTTATATATGACCAAGCACTAAGGGATAAGTTGGATGCTTGTCTCATATGACCACACCATATGACTAGTGACTAAGGGGCAAGATGAAAACTCTCTCCCTTGATGATGTCACTTTACACTATGATGTGACTTAGAGAATGATGTCACACCTAAAATATCCCCCTTTTATCAATGAATAGTGTCACAAACCACTATCTTAAATTTTATGGTTGCACACACATCACAAGGAGTCTTGGCCCTTAAAATTGATGCCTTATTAGATTGTCACTATGTCTGGGAGTAGAGTTGTATCTTCACATACTAGGAGGAAATCCTTTGGACATGTGGACCTATGGAGGCATGGGGGCACAATGGGTTGATCTATGTTGTCATGGATTTGATGTTGGGCCATTAGGCCTTGGGCCCTACAGAGATGTTAAACACAACATTTACATCATCAATTATTGGGATGACAGGGCTTAGGCCCCATAAAGGTGTGAAGTGTGGAGTGTGATCACACATTCATGTTGGTTGGGGTTAGGTTGATGGGCCTTAGGCCATACAAAGGTATGAGGCATGTGTCACCACGTGATAGAAGGTCCGATCAATGAACCTTTGAGCCCACGAAGGCATGAAAATGTGCACATGATTATGGCCCATATTTTCATGTGAAAGAGGGCTTAAAGAAGTATAATTTTTTAAAAGTCTTTAATTCTATAGAAAAGTCACCTGAACCAATAAAAAATAGTGAAAAAACCTTAAATAAGAACTCAGATCTATGGAAATTAGTCCAATCTTTAATAAAACTAGAAAAAACCCACTTGGTAATCTACAAAACTTAAAAAAGCCTAGAATTTGTTTTTCTAATTTAAGAATTTAGTGGTATAAAAATGTGCAAAATCTAAGAAAACTACTTGAAACCCTTCAAAAATGGCCAAAAATGGCTGTCATGAAACTAGTTCATGTTTACATCCAATCCCAGAGTTTTGGCACCCTCTAATTCTAATGGCACTATCCATTTTTTGTCTAGAGACACTGACTATAAATATTTGCACGTATTTTCAAGAAACCCCACCAAACCCTTGAAAATTAAAATCAAGAAAACAACATGAATGTAATATATAAATCTCACTAAGATTCAAATAGAAAATGACTATTAGAATGACTCTGATACCATGTCAGATGATGCCAAGATCATCTGAACAATGAAACTTACATGGTGAACCTAAATACAAAACCTGCATAAAATCTTAAAACCATTAAGAGAAAGAAACTTGTCTCACCAAAGAGAAGTTGTAGAAACAATATTTACATTAGCCATAAAAGTAATAAGAAAGGTACAATTATAGGTAAAATTTTGACAAGTCCCAACAACCTCATGCATGTGGGATAAACTTTCACTAATTGTTAGGTTGTGGAGCTAAAAGCTTCACTGATGCAAACATGGAGGAGGTTGCTGAGTGTCACAGTAACCTACGTCGGTCAGGCCAACTGACGTTGGTCAGGGGTAGACAGGATGCGGTCGATGTCGATCATCTCTAGGTAGATAAGGATCGACGTCAGTCGCTTGTGTGGTTCCAAAACTGTTAGTTGCACGAACATTTAGTTTAATGAACTAATTGTTTACATGTAAAAGATTAATTTTAGTCTTGATTTGCGTGTCTAATTATTGTAATTAGAAGTCTAATTATTGTTTGCATGGGATCTATATAATAGACTCATGGGGCTATACTGTAATCAAGGACAAGGAAGAGATCCTTCCAATTGTAAGATCAGGTTGATCTGCAGGTTGTGTAAGATCAGGTAGAAGATCTACATGGTAAGTAAGGTCATTGATTTGTAGGTTTTTGCAAGGTCAGGGAGATCTACTTGGAGTACATGGAGTACTTGTTGGACTGGCAGTATTGTTACTTACTGGTGGAGGTGAACAACAACTCTGTGTTTGAGTTGTTTGTTGTGACCGTAATTGAGAGAGAGAACTCTTGAGGGAGATTATTGTATGCCCTAGAGGTGTGGGAAGAAGAGTGTGACTTCTTTATTGTATTTTCTTTTTGGATGAGTTGAATACAAGTTTGTATTGTCTCTCAAATTCTGTGTTGTTTCTGATTTCTAGTTACTTATTACTTCTGGTTAAATTCCATGTTTAGTTGCATACAAAATTAATCAATTGTTCTTAGATCCTGACACTAATAACCTAGAATAACCTAAGCAAGCTAAAATAGACTGTGTAGACAAATCCCAGTGAGATAAAATTTTACACCAATAATTATTCCCCATGCTCATACTTATATGTTTATCTAGGTGAATTGAGCCATGATGTCAAAGTATAAAGGCAAACTTGTGGAAGCATTGGAAATATTTCTAATCTCATTTATGAGGCCTTGAAATTTAGTAATGAACAAGTTATAGTGGTGACAAATTTTTCATATGGGATAATACCTATGTGTGGGGTGGATCTCTCATAGTAGTACCTATCATGGAGATTGGTTGAGTAAAGCATATACTGAATGGGTGGATTAATTCTGATTTTGTTTTAAAATTATTTTCAAACATTCTTTTGGACATGAGATTATTTATTTGTGATAGGAAATAAAACACCTACATCTATTACTTTTGGGTTCTTATGGTGCATCCAAACAACAAACATGTAAATTTTATGAATTAATGATTTAGTGACCCCACATGTTCTCTGATTTATGCATGTAAATATTTTTTTTGACAAAGTCAAAAATAAAGAGATTATTTATTTTTGTCAATTAATGGATTAAGGGAGAAGACCCAATAGTTGAGTGGGGTCCAGTAGTTGAGAGGGTATTTGAGGCTATGGGGCCTAACTCCAGAACACATTTTTTTATTAAAAGTAGATGCATTTTTCATTGATTACAAACACAATTGTACCAAATAATTGAACATTGGTAATCTGAACAGATTCATAAAAATTATTTAATATGTACATAAGATATTTTACTATTATTGGTACATAATATTTTAACTACATATATCTCAATTTAATATTTGCATGGATTAATGTAAATATTAAGTTCAACAATATACATTTTATATTAGTTACTAAATATGATATGTCCTTTCACTTACTATCATTTGTCATAATCCTATCAAGTATACAACAACTTGTGCAAACTTCTAAAACAACTTAGGAATTTTCACAATATTTATGCCCAACTATACATCTACTTTGTCTTCTATTTGTTTTTCCTTAGGAATTCATTTCTACTCTAATAAAAGTCCCTACATTATTGAATAAAATGTGTAAGGCTCACCAAAATATTAAATTCATATTCAAAACATGTAAACAATAACTTATAATATAAAAATACTTTATATAGTCTTTTATTTTAATTTTCATTCTACCTTAATTACAGAGATATTTATAGTCAATTTTGTATTATGTGAATATGAACATGAAAATGTGAATATGGCTTCCAATGTTTGTTAAAAAATAAATAATTTTATTGATTTTTGAATCATTTTATGAATTCTTAAATTGTAGTAATTATAGTTTAATTAAGTTTATGGTTCAGGAATAATTATTGAGATTATATGTACCCCTCAAGGAGTGAAATGAATGTTTTTTTTAGTATTCTAGATTTATTTCTATTGAATTCTCATAAATGGTGACTTGCGTGTAGGTCTTAGGCTTAGCAAATGTAGATATTTCGTAGGCAAATTCAACCAAAAATTTCAGGGGAGCAATCTCAATTTTGCACTAGTGTTTTTCAATATAATTAATCCTCAGATTTTATTTACCCATCATTGCTTACAGGTGAGGTTTTTTATACCTCATGAAGGCTAATAATTTTTATTAATTATAGTTTAATTTAATGTAATCAATCTGTGAATAATTTAGGATGAGTAATTATGGCTTACAAAAATCACCAACTATTTCAGGTTAACTTGAGTAATAGATGGCATGAATAATATTGTAATGAAAATCACTTGCACGGATACAATTCATAATAAAGTGTTTATAAAAAAAAATCTAAGGATTAATCATGCTTGAAAATGTGTGCAAATATGGATATTAAGGCCATGATAAAAAACATATTATTTTGGCACCTCAAAAAGGGTCCATGCATAACATGGAATGAACACTATTAACTAAAGTTTAAATGTTCCACATTTGTCTCATACTAATACTTTTATGATGCACATTGACATAACATTATTTGTATAGAATTTAAAGATGATTAATGAAAATAAATGATGCATACAAATAAATGAAAACATATTTTTTCAAGAATTGCATTCATGAAAATGATTCTTCTTACAACATTATTCATGCTTAATTGTAATAAAGAAATATGGATGATTACTAGCAAGAGTTGGAGGGAGTTACAAGCTGGAAAAATCTGAGCCTGGATAACCTAAATCAAGAAGATACTTTGAAGATAACATAACTAAATAATTTGTTGCAAAATTTCCACATCCTAGGGGTAGATAGAGAATACCAACTAGTATGGATTGACTCATTTGATGGCCAATATAAATGAAAATCAGGGTATGATTTAATTGCTCAAGAACAAGATATTAATGTAAGTTGGGAAAGGGTGTGGGATAAATGGTTTACTCCAAAATAAGTTTCTTCTTATGGGTAGTGATTTAAAATAAAATATTGATAGTTGATAATCTTAGGAAAAGAGGCTACATTATTATCAATAGGTGTGTATTGTGTGAAGAGGAGAATGAATTAGTATTTCACTTATTGGTCAGCTGCTCCTTCACTTAGAGAATTTAGAGTTATTGCATTGAAAAAGTTAATATCTCATGGGTAAAAACAAGCTCCCTAATGGAAGTTTGGTAGTCTTGGAGATGTCCATTCTAAAATGAACACCTCAAGAAGCTCTAGAACTTGACTCTGCCTTACATAATATGGAGGATTTAGGGAGAAAAAAATAATATATTGTTTTAGGGGAAAAAGATGTAATAACAAGGTAACCTCAAAGATAATTTTTAATCTCATCAAAGAAAACTATAGGTTTGTTCAAATTAAAGAAGAAAAAAATCTTCTTCCCTTTGAACAAATATCAACTCTTAATTGGAAAATAGACTCCTCAAAGTTAGGGAAACTAGATCCTAATGATGAAATTAGGAAAAAAACAAAGTGGAAACCTCCTCTTGAGGGATGGATGAAGCTTAATTTTGATTGAGCTCCAAAAGGAAACCCAGGGGCAATGGGAGGAGGTGGAATTATTAGAGATTATGAGGGTAATTTGATTGATTATTATGTGGGAGACATGGGGGTGAGGTCAAATCATTAGGCAAAAGCTTTGGTTGCATCATGGGGGATCAAATTGGCAAAACAAATAAATGTTCAAAACTTATTGGTGGAGGGAAACTCACTGAATATTGTGAATTGTTTGTCAGGAAAAAGTGCCATTAGCTAGTCTATCAAGCATGTTATAGATGAGTCAAAATTCATGTTGAACTCATTTTAACAGGTGAGCATTCATCATACCTATAGGGAAGGGAATGGGATTGCTGACTGGTTTGAAAATAAGGGAGTTAATAATGTGGGTTTTATAACTTGGATAGGTCATGAGGATCTCCTCAGGGAGTTGCTATTAAAGGTTAAAAATGAAAGAAATAATAATTTTGTTAATGCTATGCATATGGGTGGATCCTTGAATTCCTAGAGGTGTCCTGGTTAGTTCTAAGGTGAGTTGGGAACTCATTTATTTTGATAAGAATTTTAGGGGTTTGAAGGAGAAGCTTTTAGACACTCCAAAACATTGACTCTTAGATGACCAAAACACATCTTGCAGTTGTAGTTCATTCTGGTTCAATTAGGTGAATTTTGATAGTAGAGTTAGTTGGAGTGGTTGTGAGAGAAACAAAATGGGGTTGTAAAATAGAATTGAACTGAAACTATAGCTGAAATTCAAGAAAAATGGAAGAGTATGGGCAACTCTATAGGTTGGTGGCTTTACGGGTTTTATGGAAAATATTAAAAGTTTTGACATACTTTCTATGAAGGAATGGGAGGATAGATTAGTGAATATAAATGGATTAACTTTAGACATTACTAAAGAACTCATTTCCCATGTGACTAGACTAGAAATTGAGGAGACAAAGAGATATTATATGCTGAGAGATTTCAAACTTGTTAAAGAGGGTTTTCTAGAGGAAGCCATGTAATTATAGTAGTTTCAAAATAGTTTCGATAGGGAATCTTTACCCAAGCCATTTACAGAGGTTGCATTCCATTTAATGTAATAAATCACTTTGGAAGATAGGTAAAATGTTGTGAGATGGTCTTTGTTTAGAATTCTAAATTAATTTAGGCATGGTATGCTTTTTAGTCTTCCTTTTTAATCCTAAAATATATGGAGGTGTCAATTTTGAAATTTAAGCATGGAAATTACTGTAGTCTTAGACATGAGAGAGTAATCTACCTAATTTTCAATTACTTCAAGGACATGAATCAAATCATGCCTGATATTCCATAGACCTAGAAAGAAAGCCCTGAGGAGGGCCCTGTGGATATTAGAAAAATTAAAAAGGTGTGGATAAAGTATCCTAGGAGTTCGAGTAGGGTCTTTGGAAATAATAAAAAAAATGTTGAAAATGTTAGTATGAAGGAGGATGAAAATAAAAAAAATCATCATGATAATATAAAGAAAAGACTCCAAAGTGTTTCAAAGTTTACAGAGCCCATCCAAAGGAAATAGGAGAAATAAAGAAACAAGGGTCCTCAAGATTTGCATAACAATAGGGGAGGAAAGAATTTCAATGATGTTGAAAAAGGTAATGAGGATACGGGGGATTATTAGTAGGAAGTAGAGCAAGGAATCAAACCCAAATAGGATTTGAGTGCATCAGGAAAGGAGAAGGGGATTTGAGAGCCTATGGATACCCACCTAGAGAAAGGGGAGACTTATCTGAACTAGAATGATCAAAATGTGGCTTTCAACAATTTGGTTACATTTCTCAAAGGCAAGGAGATCTCAGAAAAAATTATGGAAGAACTTGACCTCTAAAAAGCTATTATGAATTAGTTTATGCATGAGATCACAGAGCTAAAGGGCAAGGTGAATGTGCTATAGAAAGGAAATTCAAGGATGACCCAAATCTTGTCAGATAGGGAGAAAGACAATCAGATTCAGGGTTTAGATTTTAGAGTGGAGATGTTAGAATAAGTTAATGAAAACCTTGCAATAAAATTAGCTTTTTAGTTAATTGTAGTAAATCTGAAATGTATGAAGGTATACATAACATTAAAAACCTGTGGGCTCATCTTAGAGATCTATTTGAGCCCAATTTTATAGAGAAAGGGAAGGGATAGAGTAGTGGATCTCAATACGCTATTGATCATGAAAATTTATTTCTATAAATTGATATGAACCTCAAGAAGATGAAAGTATGATGGGAGGATGTGTTTGGAAGTTTAGATTTAGATTAGTTCTTTAGTTATTTTGTGGCTATTTTGTGGCTATTTTTTAGATGTTTCTAGATAGGATTGGTCTTATTTTCTTTCTTGGGCTTGGTTAGCCTGTTGTTATTTTTGTGTTTGTACTTCTCTTAGGGTCTGGGGACCATAGTTCAAAAAAATCTCTCCCTTTAACCTAAATTAAAAAACTACAATAAAAAAATTAACTGCAAAACTGAAATAATTAACTATAAACATTAATACACTTTGGCTCATGGCCTTAGTGAGGTTAAAAAACCTCACCTATAAATCCATAGTTAGTAGCAATGAAAAAATGGCCAATGAAGAGCCATATACATATTATACTACACATAATTATAACCTAGAAGATCTCGGTAATGACAAATTTGTTAAAAGATATAATTCATAATAATTGTCACCTGAATGTGCATTGTATTAAGGGGAAGAGCATAGGCGGTCTGTTGATGGAAGCCTTGACAGTTTTCATCCACTATTAGGAGCATTGAAAGTCACCCTATGGTAGGTGATTTTTTTTACAAACTCCTTTATAATACGGTGACGTTCAATGCTTCTTATAGTCAATGATAAAATTTTCTCACTAGTGCAATTACTTTATCATAGGGTGACTTTCATTGCTTATTATAGTCAACAATAAATTGTTCTCATAGTGCATTCCAAAAGCCTATAAAATAATTGCATAAATTTAAGTGGGTGCCAAAAGTGTATCTTCAAAAATTTAGGTACTAGTGCTCAACCCATGCTATGCATGCATTCCTAATAGAGGTTGACATGACAACATGATATATATACAAATGCAATTCATACAAATAAATCAATTACTTATTTGTATGATTGAATTCATGAAATTGATTATTGTTACAATATTATTCATCGTAAACTTATTTATTGATAATAAAGGATTAAAATGACATAAACCAAATCATAATAGATACCTACTAAAGAAGTTAACTTTCAATGGCCATTCCTTTTTCTAGAGACTACTTTGTCATAAGGTCAAAAGAAATAAACCTAGAATACTAAAAAAACCCATTGCTTTCAGTCTGTATGGGGTAGATATAAATCAAAACCCACTCATTTCATATAATTCATAGATAGACTACACTGAATTAAATTACAATTACTATAGTATGATAATTCATAGAAAGATTCACACAAATTGACAAAATTACTTATTTTTTAACAAACATTCCAATCCATATTAATTTTTTTAACCATTTGGCTCATAGCCTTAGTGAGGTACAAAAAACTCACCTAAAAATAGTAAAGAGAGCAAGAAAATAGAAAAGATGGCAAGAAAATAGAGAAGGTAAATATCACTTAGAAATGGTGGAAGCAAAGAGTGCAGGCAATTAGAAATTATAAGCAAAGAGAGTAGGCAAATAGAGCTGGTAAATAACACCTAGAAATGATGTAAGTAAATAGAGCAGAGAAATAACAATTAAAATCAAAGAGAGTAGGTAAATAACACTTGGAAGCAAAGAGAGTAGGAAAATAACACTTAGAAATGTTGGAAGCAAATACCACTTACAAATTTAGTAAATCTCACTATTCGCACAAACCTTCCATCTATTATTCCCTTAAAGAGTAACACACATGGAAAGCGATGGTGACAAAGACACAAACTAGTCATTGTGAAAAAATGTAGGGATGGGCTTCTTCATTGCTAAACATTAGGTCTTAAATGTAGGGTAGGAAGGTGTAAATGTTTTATCACCTCAACCTGACTATGTGCATAGCATGGGATGAACATTATTAACTAAAAATTTAGTTGGGATATAATACACAATAAAAACTCATATGATTTATCTCACAACCTTAGTTAGGTATAAAAAATATCACCTATAAGAAGTGATGGTAACTGATGGAAAACACTCATATAGTTATTGTTGCTCTTCTCATCATCTCATCTCCCAAACCCTTTATCTCCTCTTTTCTTCAACAACAACACTAATGTAATGTGATGGCCTGATGGGGATGAAGATATGAGAAGGTCATTGCCAAATAGCATGGTGATGGGCTAATTGAATGCAAGGTGGTGGGTATTAACTACAGGGTGGTGAAGCATCAGTGTTTTGTTACCTTAAATTGGGTGTATTCTCTATGTGTTGCATATTATTTTCTAAAGATTTAGTGGGGTATAAGTGCCATGAGATAAATATTCAAAAGGGTATTCTACATAAGATAACCTTAAGACTATCATAAAATTTTATAAGTCAAAATAACTCATTCTAAAATATTCACAAATTGACTACACTAAATTTAACTATAATTTAAGAATATGAGGAATGATGGCAAGCAGATGAACAAAATTATTTATTTTTTAAGAAAAATTCAAATCCATATTAATATTTTTTAAATTATTTGTCTCATAACCTTAACGAGGTATTAAAAAAACTCACCTATAAGTAGTGATGATAACTAACAAAAATTATTTATGCAATTATTCTTGATCTTCCCATCATCTCATCTCCCAAACCCTCAATGTCCTCTTCCCTTTAACAACAATGCTAATGTAGTGTGATGGACCAATGGGGATGATGCTAAGAGAGGGTCAATGTCAAATAACATGATGATGGGTTAATTGAATGTGAGGTGGTGGGTATTTACTATAGGTCAGTAAGGTTTTAATGCCTTGTCACCTCTAAACACATGTATTCATTTCATGGGTTACACATTATTAGATTGAGTTCAAATGATCAAAATTTGGCACCCACTTATATCTTTGTTGATGATGTTATCATCACTAATTGGTTAGACCTTTAAATGACACTATAATGATCCCTTGCATGAAAATCAAAACCACAGGTTCATATTTCCACGTTAGATGATGGAAATATAGAACCAGAAAGTAGACACATTAAGATATCTATTGAAATCAATTCTATGTGTTTATGTGGCACAATTTAGGTGCCATGTAGGCACAAAGTTATGGTGCATAACTATTGGTTCCACTCCCTTAATATCCATAAGTTTGTTACATTTTAAAGAAGTTCACTCAATAGATCTGATTCAATTATGTACCCAATTTGACAACACACTCACATCCAATCAAAGGGATCAGTAGAGAAAATGAAAGGAAAAAAATATGAGAGTTTGTTATATAGTAATCATGCTAAGAATACCTCAGACCCTTTTTTAAACCATCTAATGTAAATGTAGGAGTCATGTTCACAAGTTGGGTACAAAGACCTGAATGTGGAGATTTGACAAAAGTATTAAACATAATCCACCAATCTTTGCACAATGGACAACCAGTTAACACCAACATATCATGTATGTGGATTCCCAGTAAGACACTACATTTAATTCATAAATTCATAGCAGTTAAAGACATATGTTGAATAATTAATTTTAAGTCATGTCAAAATGGGGTTAATGGATATTAACTTTTTGAAAGGATAGAATCATTTATTATCCAAATCTTTGAAATGATTGAGGAGATTTAATTAAAAGGGGGATCATTAACAAATAAGTTTTGTTGAAAGAGACTGGTAATTTTAAAGTTAAGGTGGTTTTGAAGAGTTAAAATTTAGATTTGAAAATTAGAGGTCATGGATCACAAAGGTAAGAAGATTACAGTTCTACAAGCTTTACCTCAATTATTCAAACAAACCCAGTTAATCCCATACATTGTTCAAGTAAAGAGTTATGCAAAATTATATGATTGTGTGGAAAATATGGTGGATGATATTGTAGACACCTAAATTGTGTCTACCCCTTGGTCCCCTTCTAAACCCCTTCACACTTCACTAATTTAAAATAAATTACTTATATTAGATTAATGACATCACCCTTGACACCTCACCGTGGACACCTCACCGTGGACACCTCACCGTGGACACCTAAACTTGGACACCTCACCCTTAGACCATTTCTCACCCCATGACTCACCTAAGACTTATTCTCACCCCTTATTTATTCCCTAACCAACTCTCATGCGTATTTAGCCTGACCTTTGACAATTCTCTAATAAACTATGCACTTGACGGATGGAGAACGGGCTTCTAAGCCCTTTTACCAGTTCTCTACCTACCGATGTTAGTCAACTGTCAGCCAATGTCAGTGGGATCACTGACATCAGTTACATAAACTGATGTCTAATGCTGAGTTAATGCCCTTAGCTCTGATCAATCATTTTTTCTTAGACTCTTCAATCGACTTCTTCTCTGGCTCTCTCAACTTTGGGATCTCTTCTCTCTGCCTCTTCGCAAATCAACAGGGACAATCTGAGACCAAGACCAAAATTCAACAATCTCTCTTTTAGCTACCAGAAACTCTGCAAAACTCTAGATCGGATTGGAACATTGCACGAGAACTCAACGGTAGACACACAGAGACAAGCCTTCAATACCTCTGGTTCTTCAACAAGCAAGAGATAAGTATTATTCTTCCTTTCATTTTAGTATTTAGAAAAACATTAGTAATTGATTTATAATTACTACTTCTAAATACAATCAACCAGACCCGACCTTAAACTAGACCTGACCTTCAACCAGACCCGGCTTTCTCCCTGGAGAGGCTGAAAAGTCTTCCTCTCACCCTTACCCTTTTTGACAACCTAGCCTCTACCTTCATCCTTCTGTGGACTTATTCATCTCCTTGCAACCCTTCACAGACCTTTTTAACCCACATAATTGCTCTATCGACCACGAACTAAGTTTGAGACCCGTCCAAGGACCATTGCCCCCACCGACGTCGGCAAACTAACCGACGTCGACAACATTGCCAACCGACGTTGGTAGACTAATTGGCATCGGTGACTGTGATAGATCGACAATAGAATACAGGTATGCATTATCTCTATTTCTTTTGTTCAGTCTTTCACCATTTCTTTTCCAGCAACAATCTTTTTATCAAAAAGTGGACTGTCATCCCTCAAGGAAGTCTTTGCACTTCTGGGACCGAGCAATCACTTGGCAGTCCACCATATATCATCTAACATTTTTTTGTTCAAGTCTTCTTATCTACAGGGGTCATCTTCCACAGGCAAAGAGGAGCTCCTTCAATCGTCTGGATATGGTGCGTAGCTTCATCCGGGTACGTACAAACCCCTGACCATTATCTTAGTTTCTTATTTCTTTCGAATGTAGAAAAGCAAAAAATGAGTAGAAACAGATATCACATTTGAAGATGAATCTTAGGTTGAAACATTATCCATTGATGACATTGAATCAATTCATAATTCAAGGATGCATAAGGCCACCACCATGTTGATTATTTTTCCACATGCATACCTATTGGAAAGTATGTGTAAAAATTGAGTTGAATGCTAGTAATATTGAGACCTTGAATGGAAAAAATATAGCCACCATTAGTGAAATTAATTTAAATAAAATTTATCAGCTATAAGAACTTCAACAATTTTATTTGAATAAGGTATAATATTGGGGGAAAGATCATACAATCCCTAATGTCCTAGAGGAATGGGTGGATTAAGGTATGAAATATATTGGTAAAGAAAATGTAAATAAACAAACTATAAATGCTTTCAGAACATGTGTATGGATTGGAATGGTTATCATGAATTAGTTGTTTGGGCTTCAAGTATTGCAATCAATTTGGATTTCCCTACTCTTTGTTATCCTATATAAGACACTTGGATTGAATTTTGGAATTGTAATTTCAAAAAATATAGAAAGGCAAATATGGATAGCTCAGAGTGGGATTTTTTTTACATTGCTTCCTACTTGATAGATTCTTGGTGCATGAATGCTTCATTTGAACAAACACTATTCATAGCATAGAACCATTCTTCATAAGAGCCATTCAAAATTTAGTATTTAAATTGAGGATGGAAAATTATCTCAGGAATTAAACCATAATTTGTCATAATTTTTATTTAGTCATGTACAACATAATCTATAAATCACTCATGTCATGGCTTTTCCAAATCATAAGGGATATTTACAAAAATTGGGGCATGGTGGTTCTTCCTAGATTTTGTTTTCATTATAAGTAATGTTATTATAGGTGTTCCTCATCGATTACCTTTTTTATGTGCCTGACATGTTGGTTTTCATTGAGGTGTGTCATCAGTGTGCTATAGGGATCTCCATAGTGTTTAAAGAAAGCAAATTCACTTCATGCCTTACCCTCTATTGAAGATAGGATCTTATTACCTAAACATTTTCTCAGTTATTTATATTAGAGGGTGAAACATTCAACTTTATGGTTTTAATAGGCATGAAAATAGGGCATGAGACCATTATGGAATAATCAAAGTCAGTATCAAGGGTCAATTTTCATTTCCATATCAGCATTAACATGATTTAGTGGAATATTTCTATTACTTCAATCCTGCTAGTCATGATGAAATGATGGAAATGTTAATTTCTAAATGGAATTTTCCACTTAGAAGGAAATTAGGGATAATGGAATTTTAAATTACATAGATGATTATCTATCTCATCTAAATTTTATGCCTATAGGACCGAGGGAGTATCAATATGAATCAAACATGGTGAGAAATTTTATATTGTGAGTCTTCCACATGCACAACCCAACTTCAATAAAAACAAGGCACCCCTTTCAAGAAACCATGAGGATATAAATGGAGTAACCGCATCTCAAGTGGAAACTCTAAAACATAAGCAAGTGAAGAATGAATATTCTAAGGTACATCACCAAATATATCCTAATCCACATTATAAAAAAAACATGGATATAAATACAAATGTTTGTTTCCATATGAATTCATGATAGGAAATCTCAAAATAAGTACTCTAATTAGATAACAATTTGTTAAATCTAGTATGACTCAATCACAAGAAGCACTCCACACCACACAATGTATAACTGTTGAATATCCAATACTTGTGCAAAACTTAGTTAAAAATATAGAGTTCATGGAAGTAATAACTTCTGCATTTCATGATACAACATTACAAATAAATAGTTTAAAAAAACAACTACTACTATATTAATAATGTTACCTAACAAGAGTTTAATCATTTCAAATTCCATTAGATATTGATCTATTACTTGTTTATCATATCATAACTGAATTCATATTTTAGCTATCATATAATAATATGACATGGAACAAGTCATTGTGAGGCATTACATTCTTTTTGGAAGCTTAAGGATCAAGGAATTATTATAGTAAAACAATTACAAACCAATCCTATTACGAATGAAGTTAGCATAGTTTCATAACCTAATAATAGGCTTATTCCTTTTACTACTCAACAAAGGAAATTTTCATGGTTATTATAATATTTTAAAAATAGATTAGAAAATTTACTTAGATGTAATCTCATATATCTCTCTCTCTCTCTCCACCAATGGAGGTTGATGTGATAAAGATCAAAATAAGGGATTTGATACAAATGCATATTGTGATTGGCATATATGCATAGGACATGCAACCAATAGATGATTTAGGTTGAGATATAAGATTCAATACTTAATCGAGAATAATATTCTTGAGATTAATGATGCTAGTACACATAAGAATGATTTAGTTTCATAACCTAATTCAAATCTTAAGATATTTTCATATTCATAAGAAATAAAGAGTAATCCTAAGGTACATATGAATTTCAATGCACGTCATCCATTAGATTCTTATGCTTATATAAATTAAGAGATTCATCTTAAGATTGTCTTATCGGTACAACAACAATCACACATGTATAATGACCTAAAATCACATTTTATGAGCATGAAATTGTTAAAAATATTCTACCAATGCACCTTTGTTCATATGTGCCTTCACTAAGTAACATCCCATACAAAATGTTATGGTGGATAACAATTCATGTGAAAACATATGCACTGTGACATTTATTAATAGTCTTACACACACACGCACACACACACACACACACACACACACACACACACACACACACACACACACACACACACACACACACACACACACACACACATGCACATGCACATGTGTACGTATGAATGCACAAACACACACTTACACACACACACACATTCACATGTGCAAACGTGTGCATGTGCGCATGCACACACACGCGCGTGCACACACACACAATTGATACAAAACAAACAATAAAAAGTTTTGATGGAAAATTACAAAACCCTCTTGGGTGCATTATGTTACCACTTATGGCAAGGCATACAACTATAACTACTTATTTCTTATTTTTTATAAACTTTGGTGCATTTGAAATGTTATTAAGATTCCCATTGATACATAAGATACATGATATCCCATATTCAGTACATTTATGTGTGAAGTATATATATATATATATATAACAATTGAGTAATTACAATTCTATGTATTCTATGTGGATACACTATTCAACTTGAGACATTTTATCATCCACCTCCACAAAATCCTATTTTATAACTTATATAGACTCAAATTATAAAGGATAATATGAGGAAAGTGTTTGAATTTCATTGGTGACCAATTTTACAATGTGTATTATATCAATGCCCTATTCAATTTTAGCAAACCTTACCTATTCCGTCATGTCCTATGATGTCTGCAAAAACATCTTGTGAGCATGTTCTACAAAGAACATCGAGGAATTATTTTGAAATACAATGTACTTCATGGGTTAATATGGATATTAGAGTTATGCAACACATACATGATCATTTTGACTATGTTACGATGTTATATATTTGTTAAAGCATGATCTTTTTTCCATTTCAAACAATGATATACATGTTACCCCTCACTTGTGGTGTTTGATATTTGTACTAATTGATTTAAGAGCCTCACTTGAGCATCCCATTTATGGGATCATAAGTTAGTGGGGATATTATTCAAATAAAAAATATAAAAAAATACATAAAAAATAACATACTCAAAAAATACAAAACCAAGACATATGCATGGCATGTTTTGTGGTACACGTAAAAGGATTGATGTTATTCATCATATATACATGGTAAATTACATATTCTCAATGGACATGATTTTGTATATATGAGTGTGATGCACTAAATACATTTTACATATGATACATACACATGTGGATGTGTGACATTATTTATACACATATAAAACCTTTCTATATCTAAGGCATGCCAATAATGGGGGCATCTTCATACACTTATTAGGTTGTATCTTTATATATCAATCGATTGATCATAGTAGACTACTACACATGACTTGATCTTAATTATACTTTCTATAATGTTATTTCTTATGGATATTGTGTTTTTCTATATTAGATGATGACATTGATTGATTATGCACATGAGTTACCCTAATTTAGTTTTAGAAACCCTAATAGGTAGAAACTAGTATATGTATTTAGATTGATAGATATGACATTCAAACATACATCTGAATGTAAAATCCCAAAAATGATTATACTGATTTGACAAGTGGCATATGATTAGTATATCTTGTACTTAAAAGAGAGATAAGTACATAAATTTTATGATTGATTGTTTGACCATAATCATGTTATGATAGTGGAAAACAAACTGTATTAGGCTTGTGATTCACCTAGTTTGGGAACTGTGTTTCTATATGTGTAGGGTTAGTTCTATCAGATATTGGTCATGATCGACTATTAATATTAACTTGTAGTGGTTGGTAGTGACCTATGACAAAATATGGATCTATGACCATATGGTCACCTTTACCTATTTATGAATGCTCTATATGTGTGATTATTTAACCTTGATGATGCATGAAACTCCATAAATCAACATATTTCACCTTGAAACCATATGTGTGCTTGTGAGGGCTAGAAACCTATAAAAACTAGGAAAGTGTAATGGGTTGAGTTAAAATCAATCACGCCCATTGACGATTGAATGTTGCATATGTATTTTATACTCCAAGGGCATAAATCAAGCCATATATAATTCTCACACCTAGTGTGATTTTGAAATTTTGCTTCTTCACTATATGAATGATGTTGATGATTTGGATTTGATACTTGATAATGGTTGCTTTAACTTTGATTTTGTATGATTCAAACTTGGATTATAAATTCTAATAGTGATTAATTTATAATTTGGGAAGAATAGGGTAGATTGAATGTGTAATAATGTATAGATTTGTAATAAATAAGTGTCAAGTCTCTTGTCAAGTGAAACATATACATACATACATACATACATACATACACATATATGTATATGTACACACACACACACACACACACACACACACACACACACACACACACACACACACACACACACACACACACACACACATGGGTCCAATTGGATAATTTATAATTCTATCAAAATGCTATGAAAATGGGCTGAACCTAAGAAAATATTTGATTTTAGATAATAGTCATTGCTGGGAAAGGGTTGGTAACATTAGGCACATGTCATAATCGACTGATGAAACTGACCTAGTTTGATGTTAATAACCCATGCATAAGAGGAATAAAATAAAGGGTTGAGGATGTCTATGAAGGATAACATGTAGGTTTAAAATAGATAGTGAGGTTCATATATGTGTGTAAAAAAAAATAGTATGGTTAAACTCATAAGGTATCATGTAGGTATGAGAGAATGGTGGGGTAGGACTATATTTCATGTTTATGTCATGCATGGTAAATATATCTCATGCTTGTCATTATCAAGTAATAATACTATATTTTAGTATCTATAAATTCCCCCATTTTATTTTAGTAGTGGACTTGCTAGAGTAAAAGTAAAAATAGTTTGTACAACTCACTTTATCTTTGGTAGGAAGCTCTAATTTTGTAGGTCACTCAAAATTAAAACCTACAAAAAATATATGGTATTCAATTTTCATAGATTTAAACTTGAATTTTGAGCTTAAAATTTGAAAATTAAAAATCAAGGAGTACATATGTGTGTTGATGGAAACATGTTTCCCTTGCAACTTGTTGGAGGGGATGCTTCCTTCCAAAAACATTAGAGAAGTGTGATTCCTTGTTGAAGCACATGTTGAGTGGTTCTTCATATCCAACCATGGATAAATTGAGGGTGATTAAACCCCAATTTGGTGTAACTATGAAATCCCTTGGATTGGTAAGATAACATGACCCAACCCTCATAAATATGGGGAGAATTATGTGATGTACTAACCCAAATAATTATGTATAATTGATAAAGTTAGGAAACACATGATAGGTTTTCTATAAGTAATGCCATGGGTGTTAAGAATCACTAAAACTCAATGTACATTACCCGTAAAAACATGAATCAACCACTGTAGATGGATTTATAGATTAAAGGTTTATCATATTCGATGTGGATTGAAAAATAATTTTGAAAATAAATAATTGAAATAATGTTTACTATAAAATGTATAAATGTGCACGAACCAATATCATGCCCCTTTGTTAACATGCCAATTGTAAACTATCCTAGTATGTATGTGAATGAGCCAATATATTGTTAATGATTATGAAAGTCTGTATATGTACATGAACTAATACCATGCTCCCTAAATCTATACCAACTGATATAGAAATTTATGCATCTATATGTTAAATATGAGAACTTATATCTCAAATGTATGTATATGTGAAAAATTACAATTCTTGTTCCTATAAACTGTGTACACATGCCCATGCATATGCACTCAAATGTCTATGAATCTATACTCAAGTATCTATAATGTAAGTTCATATGCATGGCTTATGACCCATATAATCGATACTAATTTGCCAGTATATATCTTGTAACTAAACTCATGTGATATCTGAACCATTTTGAATCCCTACAATCTATACTCTGATTCAAAATTTTGATTTTATGTTTATGTAGGCTTATGTCTCTATGACAATCCCATTTTAGTGCCCCTCTTTTGAGATGAATGAGGTATCTTGTAAGTTAATTATCTCAAAATAATATTTAACTATATCATGTCATGTATAATCATGTGAACATGTGGAGAGTGTGTATTCGTAGTAATGTATATGCCAATCATGGCATTTATGTAACAAATGTAATGTAGGACATAAAGTGTCATGTTTAGATACATATGTTAGTGAATCATGAAATAGTAATTGTCATTGAAAGATAATTGAATATGATTATGCAACAAATGTACATGATATGTATCATGGCACCACTCAATCTAATCAAGCTCAATAAGTGCAAAAAACTCAAAAAGTTTAAGAATTAGTATCACACATAAGTCCAAGGATTGCATATGAGGGATATGATGATTTCATAATAAAATAGGCCAAGGGCCACACACAACAGACTTAAATATGTCACAAACAAGGCACATACAAATGTCAAATCAAAGAAAGCCAAGGTCCACATGTAAGTGATATAAAAATGTTTTAAACAATGTATATAAACATGTCAAAAGAAACCAAGGCCAAGGGGAACATGCAAGGGACATAAATATGTCACAAGCAAGGGACATAAATATGTCACAAATAAGGGACATAAATATTTTGAATCAAACAAGGCCAATGGCCACTTACAAGGGACATAAAGATGTCACAAATAAGTGACATAAAGCCACAAACAATAAACAAAATCAAACTATCATATCATGTAAGAGCATAAAAACATCAATGAAGCATAAAAAAAGTAAATACTAGCCTAAACCATTCACATATATCAATTTGACATCTTCATATCTTAACATATCCATGTAGCACTATGTAATATAGGCATAACTAGCAATACATGTGTAAATAATCTATATAGCTAAACATGGTAAACAAATCATACAAAGATATAACTTATAATAGTGAAACCCATGGAAGAAGATGTTCCTAATATTGACATGACCATTGGGTATAGGAGAGTCCAAAATTTGTATGTCTATTTGTAGCTTGTATGTCCTGCATCACACTCCTATACCTCATGAAATACATGTGTGTGTGAAAAGAAAATGACATTTAATAAACACTTGATAAATAACATATGGAAATAGTATAATCTAGTAATTGTGTCATTCTTAGGTCCTAATTTTGAATTTTTTATTATTTTGAATGTTTTTGGATTTTTGAATAATTTGAGTTTTTTTATATTTTTTATATTTTTGAAATATTTGAACTTAACACTCAAATTTGGTGATTAGGTCATCCTCATTGGGATCAAATTTGATAAATTTTAACTTGTCCTTGAAATTATGTAATCACATTTCCTCTTCTTCCACTACCTCTAATTATTCATATTTTATGTTTTTTTTTTTATTATTTGAAAATTTTTCATTTTGGTGGGTACTATTTCTATTATATTGATTACCAATTATATTTTATTCATGTAAGAAGGAAATATATTGATGTATTTTATACAATATATCCTGCATCAATTATAACCATTCCAATCCTAATATGAGTGTTAATTGGGTGGTGGAATGTGTCACCCTTATGCATGTATCAATGACCTTTATAATAAAATCAAATGGTATGGTTATATGTACAATGAATACATCATGATGCAGATTGAATCAATTTTTAATATTGAACCCAAAGTGTCATAAAAATGCAAAACTACCTAAATTTGGGAGTTAGTATTCATACATTTGAAAGTGTTATCGATGAACACCTTCTATAGATGTTGTAATAGTCACAATATCTTATTATTGAAAATTGTAACCTTTATGTGGTACATTTTTGTGTTGAGTTTTATTAGAACTTAGTAGTGTGTGTTTTTGTTGATCATGTATCACTTTGATGGTGCCTTCATTATTGTATCTTTGAATCTTCTTATGTAGTATGTTGCAATGATTTGTATCATGTCAAGTGATTATATGATAATCACAATATGAATTTCCTTCTTGATGTGAGAGATGTCTGATGGCTCGATGTCTAGTGAATGGTAATGAAATAAGATTATGATCAAGTAACATTTGAAATAATGTTTTTTTCTTGAATACTTGTTACTTACCTGGTATTAAAGCTTTGGTATATGACATTTCCATATTATTTACTGAAATGTATGATTGATTTTTTGTCCAAGTCATGTTTGAATTTAGTATTGCATGTGCTTGGTGTGAGATAATATTAAAACTATTTTTTAAATTTTGAATGTATTGATGATTTTTTATTATTTCCTTTCATTAACCCCCAGAATATTACATCTAAATATGAATTTTTTATTTTTACCTTTTCATTGTATATGGATCATCTCGATATCCTATAAGTCTAATAGGTGTGAATATAGTGTGAGATAAATATTCATTTGAAGGATTGAAGTTTAACTAATGTAGTTGATCATATGCCATATCTATCATGTTGGTATCATCATCATCACTATCATAATACCATGCCATCTTAATTTTACAAATTCACTAGTAAAGAAGATCAAGAATAGGTTCTAGCTACTTTATATTAGCTTGTGGTTCATGATATATGACTACTTTATGTGTTATTGTTAGTTATTTATTCTTAATTAATGCTATATACCTTAATTCACCCACCTCATATGTATTCATTTGAGCTAATAGAATGGGTTATGATGGAATAATGATAGCATGATCTTCCATCTATGACTATGATTGGTTCTCATTATTGGATTAGGCCTTCTTAAAATATGAAAGGGTCATCATGTGTACACTCAATATTTTTAAATTTTATCATTTAATGATGTTTTATCTCTTGTAACAACCTATCAAGTTTCAATCTTTGAGTGTACACCTTAAAGGGTGCACCAGTAAATGGATGGGTAGATTCATGGTGCTTCATAAAAGATATTGTTTTTAATGTATCATGCATATATTCACTACACTTCCCCCAAAATTTACCCTCTAATCAGTCTTCATCATAATATCCCCTAACTAAACTAAGACATATATTTTTTTGACTAAGTTGGCTTGGGTGGATGTAGTATTTTTTTTCTTTATGCTAAATGTGAAACTAGGTCAGCCCAGGTTGATGTAGTCTAAAAGTTACGACATACATATCACAACTAAGTTAGCCCTGGATGACCTAGTTCAAGGTTAAACGTTAAATTTTTAACTAAATTGAGGCCAACATATCATAGAATAAAATTATGGAAAGGGTTATGATCATCTATCACTATAAATATAAGTCCCATTTCAATCCAATAGATAGGAACATTTTATTTTTTCACTATTATTGCTCATAATTTTGCTTAATTCTACATTTGGAAAAACCATTGCTTAGATCTTGTCTCAGATAGAAAATCTTATCTTGTAGAGTCTTACATGTAATATGAGTCATTTTTATCTTAGATCTTGACTCAACCATTGTGATCCTTACAAACATGAAATCACTTGAAAATCACCATTGGCCAAGGGGGAGATTGAGGCTTGATAGGTTTATTCAAGATACAAATTTATAACCTTAGTTATTTCATTTGATAGATAGATATTACATAATTAATATCTTGAATGGATGTATAAATATTTGTTTGAAACTCTTCTACACTTATACTTAGTGTTGTTATAGGATTATTTGAACTTGCCATTTCCAACATTAGATAACCTAGGCCCCCATTTGCCTAATATGGTCCCTTACCCATTTTAGTTTAATCAAACCCCTTATTTGTATTGCTAGCTTGGAAATAATAGATTAGATTAATATAAAAAGATAGAGTTAGGGTTATTCCATTATATTGATTTTGTATAGGCTTTGGAACCATCTCCATTGATGTTATGTTATAAGTGCTCTTCTAGCTACGTTTAATAGATCTATTTGGTCATGCTCTGATATAACTAAGTATCAAGGGCTATATGTGATTTACCTTCTTCAAGTTTGGATTTCTTAGATAGGATAAGTTACAAGTTAATCTTAGCTAATTGCATACATTCTGATGAACCCAACTTGAACTAACCATTACCTTTTCTCCTTAAATAAACTATATAAGTGCAAGTCGATACAATTGTATTTCTCTATATTTTTAGTAGACTACATCAAATCAGGTCGATATAGTCTAACTTTTATGTATTTTAAGTAAAACTACATCAATGTGGTTGATAACATTTTAGATCTATGAATTTTTCAATAGGTTATATCAACACAGGTCGATCTAGTTTAATTTCTATATTTATGTTTCAATCAGCCAACTATATTAGCTAGGCCTAATCTAGTTTTATTTATCTAGTTTATTTTTAGCATCTAATAAAACCACATCAACTCAAGTTTATACAACATAAATTTTGTACATTTTCTAGGATACTACATTGACACAATTAAATATAATCTTAATTATATGATTTTCTAGTTGGGCACTCTAACACAAGACAATCTAGTTTTTACACTCAGATTTATACTATTTTTAGTCAACTAACTACATCAACCAAGGTTGATCTAGTTATATATTCTATATAATTTTTTACCATACTATATCGACCCAATCTGATATAGTTTTTCTTTATAGTCAATTCCATTAAGCAAATTTTACATTCTATCAAAATTAATTACACACAGACAACTATATCAACCTAGTTCGATATAGTCAGAAATTCATTTTATTCCATGTCAAACTATTTGACCTAGTCAATATACTTACATGTTTCACATTTGTTATAAGTAAACTGTATCGACCATGTCTGATATAGTTTACTCTATCTATATTTTCTGAACAACTACATCAACCTACACTGACTTAGTTTTGTGTCCTTTTATTTTTTAGCATAAGCAAGGCAAATTAACTTTTATTTTTAGTATTTAATCAACAATTTAATTTCTAGTTGATTGCCTATTTATTCTAGTTATCAAAAGCTACAAATTAAATTTGGATATTGATTTTCACCTTTTATTTTCTCTTTGTTTGGTTTTCCCTAGAAACTGTGTTCCTATAATTTTCAAATAACTTAGCTACTATCATGAAGGGCTATGTGGTGCTCTATTTATAATACTTGCCTATTATTTATATACATTATGGTGTGAGGGGCTTGCCCCAATACTCAGCCATAATATAGATATAAACACAAACTTTAGTTTCCACGTACCTCATAATATTTAGGAAATACTCAGGATTATATATGTTATTGAACCTTAGGAAGCCAATCATCTATCTGATTCTTTATTACACTAGTTAATAGTTAATGTCTAGATGTTACTATAAGATTACCCTTGAATCCAAATTTAGTGGGCTATGGAAAAGGTACTTCCTCCATAGTCAGTGCTATGAATTATTGGGCCAACACTATCCAATGGATAAGTATCTTTGAGATCCTAAAAATCTGTCACATCCTTTTAACATATCTACCTAATCTTAATTTTGGATAAATAGTTAACAAAAATAGTCAAATTTACACTTTTATATTTACTATTATATTCTATATTACATATTATATCAATTAACATTGATAAAATTATGTTTTATGTTGTTCAATTGCATTGGCTAGCACCGATATAGTTGTTTGTGTGTGAATAGATTGCATCGACCATGTTTGATATAGTATACTAAGTTTGATTTTTTGTTTCCTCTATTTCTATGACTGTATCACCCATAACTAATATAGTTTAGTCACCTTACTATTAAATTTTCTCTAGACTTAACTTCATTGATTAGATGTGACATAGTTTTATCTCTACTTATAGATACAATGACCATGATCAATATAATACATTTTTAATTTACTTTTTCTAAGCATTGTACCCTTTATTGACTACATTGACCAAGCTTTATATAGTCTATCCTTCAAATTTTTATCTACATAACTACATCAACCACGGTCTATATAGTAAATTTTATTCTTTATTAAGTTGGCTAATAAAATTTTCCCTTCAAACTCTCCATCATGTAATATATCTTTGATGATTACAAATAAAAAACACACCATGATATGATGGATTTGATCAATTCCCCTAAATTTTCTAAATCTCACCTTTCTTATTCTTTTGTAGAAAACCTATATGTAATCAATGTTCATGTGGCCACTAGCACTAAAAACCACAGGCCACTTCCTTCTAAAACCCTTGATCTATTTAACTATCCTCCACACATGCCTATTGTAGAGGATGAAAGTGATCTTGAATAAACTACCAAAATGTTCCTTTTCATCAATGGAAACCCTCAACATAGGGTCAAGGATCCCATGGTAATCTATAACCTCATGATGGGACCCCATATAGGATGTTTCTCTTCACCACCACTATTTTTCTATAGGATTTGCTGTAAATCAATACAAAACTTCTTCTATTCCTTATTTGTTTACCTAACCTTATATAGCCACTAATATCGAAAGTCTTTCCTCTAATGGACCTACTCAAAGTGCCCACATTAACACTCAAATTAATGCTACCACTAGTTCACCTCAAGATGCTATTACTAGTCTTCTCAAGCTACTACTACTTGTTAACAAGACATCAACACTAATCAAATCTTATTATAATCCATGAATCAAATGGATACCTTCCAAACTAATAATGCTAATAAAATGATGCAAATGCAAAATCAAAATTTTAAATTTTAAATTCATCCTCAACCTATTCAATGGGGAGTGAAAATTTTGAATGATCCCCACCCCCACTTAGAGATGCACAAGGTAATCTTATTCCTCAACCACTACTCATTAAAAAAATCATCAGATATCTACAAAATGAACTATTAATTCCTCAAATTTTAAACATAGACATAGGTGGTATTACTCCTACTATAACCTACAATGGATCTGCCAATCTTTAATTTAATTTGAAATCATTTGGAAACATTTATAAAGATTAGATCAAGCTAAATACCTTTGTTGCTACCAAACTTGTAGATACAACCTCTTTAGGTGATGCCCTAGATTTGTATAATAAAATCATGTCTAACATGATCTATAGTTTAGAAGACTTAGTGAATTGGTTTAGGAATTTTAAACCAATTATTACCCCAAAATAGTTTAGCTCATTTTATTAATTATAAATAGTTACAATCTAAAACTACCCAAGTTTTCATTAAAATATGGAAAGCCTTATCTAACAAAGTTGAAAACAACATGTCGGAAGAGAATATATTCCATTTGTTCACTAATAATATTTATCCTAAAATCTAATACCATGTTAGGAATCTCTTTCTCCAAAATATTTATGAGAATCCCTTGATCAAAATAAACATCAAGACTTCCTAATAACACACTTTGAGCCTTTCCAACCTCCAATGGGAGCTCATATGCTTATGAGATTTGAAAATAAACATGCTACTAATGATGGTGTTATAAATACCCATGATTGTCTACACACCATCCATGTTATTCTTATAAGTGGATCTAATGATGCAACTCTTTATCCACCATTCAGGGAATACTCCCTTTCAACCCTCTTCTTCCACCTCTTCCTATGTAAATAATGTGGATGCTTGCCAACCTATTTTCATGGAGGAAATCCAAAATTTTATTTTTAAACATTCAAAATGAGAAATTTATCCTACTCACACTACCAAATATTGGTATGATACATACAAATTCTTTTAGTATCATGCAAGTTGGGGACATTCTCATGAAACCTATAGGAAACTTAGGAACTTTTATCTTAAATTGATCCTTGGTCCCAAATTTGATCATGAAAATATGATTCACAAATGTCAAAAATAATATGAAAAGGAAGCTAAAGCTCATGATTCTAAAGTTGAGAAATAATATCTTAATCAATCTAATGCTAACATATCTATTTATAAAGATCCACTTCCTAATCACCAATTTAACACTACTCAACCTCCTACCTCCAATGTTCTGGAGACTTCAGATGAACCTAACTTTCTAAACAATGATGAAAATGTAGTCAACATGAACAACATGAGGCATGTAGTATCATTTATTGATACTTTTCCACATACTAACTATAAATTTGCAACTTTACATATTGTTCAAGATACTTATCCATCTCACTTTACAAATATTGAACATATAGAAACACATTTTGATCCCTTACCATATGTCTAACTTATATCAAATAAAATTATACAACTTGATATTCACCCTTATTTTATCACTACAACATATTTTATTCCAATGTCATCAGCCTTTCCTCATTTAAAATTAGTTGATTCAAATATCCCAAATAAATCTACTTTTGTACCTACATAACCACTCATAAAATAAACCACCTCAAGGGAGTTAGTTATTAACCAATTATGTCACAAATAACATCAACCAATTCAATGTATTTTGATCCACCTAGATAGCCTATACCAGTCAAGTCCAAACAACATACTTCTAATCATCATCAATTTGAGTGCACTTTCACTTTTCCTTCAGTGGACTTGTTTCAACATTATACACCTTTATATAATATGGTTCTAATTGGATATGATGAATGGGATCCTAACAGTTAAGTTTCTCACCTCCCATATCAAATTCATTTTCAATAACTCATGAGGACTTCCCCTCATCATCACAATAACCTAATGAAACTCTTTTTTTAAATGAACATCCCTCAACCTCCACTGATGGGGCAAGAAGCTACTTTGTCTAGGTTTGAGGATATTATTATTAAATTATGTGAATAAATGTATATACATAACTATATATACTTATCTATTACTCAAATTTAGTATTTATTCAATTATTTTTGATGAAATAGTACTTCACATAGATGATTTGTTGCTATTCATTAGTGTCCAAGTCGGTGATATCCAAGTCAAGTGTGCTTTGATTGATGAAGGTTTTTGCACTTGTGTCATATTCCTTGACTTCATTAAAAAACTTAGATATTCATAATGAAATTTTAAATCTACCTAAATTACATGTTAAGGCTATGATATAAGATAAATTCCTCTTTTAAATTATGTTTGGCTTCTTATCAGGGTTCTTCTTGACATAGTTCGTATTAAAGTCATGATATTTAACTTCCCATTATCATATAATATTTTACTCAGTTGAAATTGGACACATATAATGAGAGATATATATTCATTTATTGAAGCATTTTTGGTGATGTCATGGAGGTGTCCAGGTGATTGGATGAAGCATCTTGATAGTTTAAGGGTCAATGACAAAGTGTGCAATGTGTTTGTCCTAGTATGTTTAAAGTAGGTTTGGTTGATATTCAAAGTTTTAATATTTATAGATGATTAGGGATGAGTATGAATTATTGAGCATGTGTGAGGGGTCATATCATAGGTTAAGGATTATTGGAGAGCTTGTGGAAGTGAGTAGAATTCATCCGGTTCTTCATTATGTTCATCTAGACATTTTGGGTCTATGGAAAAAAATATGAGTAGGAATTTTGATGGAATTATATTTCACATGCATGAAGGTTATAGGAGTAGATTGATATACAAATGGATTTTCCTATGTGATAAGATCTTATGGTTCAAATTTTATTTCATGTGATGGAGTGCAACAAAAGTTATTAAGGTGCAAAGTTGGCTTCTTAGACATAATCCAGTAAGTTCCCATAGCCAAATTTTCAAGAGAAAATCCACAATGAGAAATTAATCACATAATGAAGATCCAATGATACATGTGAATTTAAAATGTCAAAATTTTCTTAGATTACATGCAAAACTACCAAGTGGTATAAGCCCATGAAGTCAAACAAGCTCAAAAGGTATGTAGGGATGCTAAGTGGCATAAGTGCATTAAAGCAGAGACTATTAAGTAGGTTGTAGAAGGCATGCGATGATGCCAAGTGGTGTTAACATATTAATTTGTTTAAAGATCCAATTATGAGTGGGTGATCATGAAGTAGTGATCCAACATAGCATATTAAGTCAAAAAGGTCAAAGTGTTTGGTGGTTAATAGGTTAAAGATCGAGCTAGTTCAAGGAGATTGATGAAGTGTGTTTATTCCAAAGTGTCAGGAAGAAATGAGATGATGCCAAGTGTTTGATGTTTAACATTGAGCATAGGTAAATACTAAGATACTTCAAAGAGATCAATATAGTGTATTTGGTCAAAGTTACCAGGATGCACAAGATGAGGTCAAAGTGACAGTTGTTTAACAAAGGTAAAGACCGAACAACTTTTAAAGAGATTGTTGATGCATGTTTTATCTAAAATGTATGGACATGAGATGATGGTAAAGTTTTCAATGTTTAAATGTGACCATTGACATTTGAAATTATCAAAGGGAAAACCAATTTGTAGTATTTGACCTATAAATTTTGATATAGGATAAATTTCATAGTGGTGTAAAAAGAAAAGTTGTAAAAGACTCCAAGGTACATCTAGAAAATATAGCTAGAAGAATGTCTAATTGTTTTTATAGTCAAATATATTGAGGTCTAAAGTTGACTATTTTTGACCATGGTCTGTAAGTGACTTGAGAAGGATAATTGAGTTTTTTTGGTGGTATTTGGATGCTTCATGATGACTTAGCTATTGGAGAATGTTGTAGAATCCATGAGAATCATCTATATGGATTTTACAGATGTGATCAATCTATCTTGGGTATGAACAATGCTTAATAAGTTGACTATTTGTTCATTCATGGTGTTCGTATATACAAAGTCAATGTTTGAGTAGTCTATGAATATGCAGAGTATGTAGTGATGACTGAAATCACTTAAAGTTGTCTAAAGGGTTGTATGGAGTGGACCTATACATTTGGAAGTGGTCATGTGTTTCTATTTTTCTTGGTGAAGTGGTAAAGGGGTGAATAGGTCTCCATGAGACCTATAAAGGCTTTTAAGGCCTAATTGAGAGGTGTAGTTGCTTAAGGTTGACCCATGGATGCTATGGAAAACATATGGGGATGGTATTGAGTTATGTATTCATATGTTATAAGCCTTAAGGGTTAAGACATGTCTAATGGTTGACTAAGAAGTTGATATTCATGAAGGCTCTATAAATAGAGAAATTGATGATGATGATTTCTCTACTTGTGTGTGTAGAGCAAGAGTATAAAGTTGAGAAATGAAGGAGAGTAAGTGTGCCCAATGGATGGATTGATGAGTAGAGTAGATTTAGGATTGTGTGTATGACCTGTAGGTCATATTTATAATGTTATAATAGTGCTCTTATAGGTTGAGGATGAGTGAAGAAGTGTAGAGTGATCCAAAGGTGGTTTTGGATGCATTGAGAGAGTATGAATACCAGTGTGTGTGTGTAGAGTTAAAGAGAGTTGATATACATTGTATGGCCATCATATTGGTAGGAAATTAGTGTTTATGAGATGTTCATTCATAGGTGTTGTTGTGGATGCTCAACATCTAGGGGGTTGATTCTTCCTTGCAAGGTGAAACTTGCTAAAGGTCTAGTTGTTGTGGTTGCTCAGTTAGACAAGGGTATTAGATCTTTGTGGGATTATTATCTCACTAAATTAAGGGATGGTTGTTCTTTAATTAATTTTTTTGGTCTAAATTGGTTCTTTTTATTATAGGATAGTAGTCTAATTGTAGGTTCAAGTGGGTTTTCTCCCCCAAGTGGGTTTCCCACATATGTCATGTGTTATGTGCTTGATCTGACATTGTCTTTCTTGTTTATTGCTATGAATGATGTGTATGCTTCATGAATGTATGTATTGAATGATTAAGGGTTTGAAAGAATTGGAATTGGATTATCTTTCTTCATTGATTTACCCCCCCTCTCAGTGATTATATCTCTAACATCATTAACATGCCAATATGTTAAATTTTATCACAATGGTTATTTATATAATATTCAAGGAAACATGATCCCTTAAAGTTTTAAATAATTCAAGGAATGTGGTGGTTTCAAAATACGCACCATTGGACCTTTACCTAGTATTTTTTTCATGAATCTCAATGATTTAATTATCTCGTTAATTATAATAAAAAATATAATGGACACCCTAAACTTATAGTAAATATACCACCTAACCTATTAGATTCTATCGATGATGAACCCAATGAGATCAATTTGAAATTAATTTTTTTTGATCTCCCATTTCACATAATTACTCAATTACCTCCTTCTTTATAACCTATGTATCATCAAAAGATAATGGATGAAATTACTACCTCCATATTGATTCCATAATAGCCCATTCCTCATCCTTATCGGTTGATAAAATCATTGATGCGTGTACTATTTATCTTCATACCCCTTGTTCTAATGATGGATATTCATTAGATGATATGATCCCTTTTTATCTAGATTTCCTCAAGCTAAAGATTCACAAATAATTCAATATCATTCTTCTATATATAATTCTTTACAATTACATCATATTAGTGTTATTAATGTAGTTCCTTCTACTTCTACCTCAATTTATATTATTTATTATTCACTTGATGTTCAAAGGTCTAAGATGGAGTAGATACCTACTACTTCTAATTTAGTCACTTTTGAGCTTCTTTGAAGTATGCTTTTTGATCATACCATGATGGAACCATATTAGTTTGATAAATTATCTAATCCTTAAAGCATGCTTCCTCCTGAGATGTTATCCAAATTTATCCAACCTGCATTAAGAACTTTTCTTACAACTATTGAGCCTAGTATTGCACCTACTTTAATCTATCCTAATGATGATGCTGAATTATTAAATTTTCCCAAGTTTGATCCCTCACCTACATGATGGGTAGATGAGCCATATTATGAATTCCATAAGGTTGTTGGTAATTGGGCTAATGTTTATCATTCATATCAAATATTCTTATGAAAATAATAAGCATCAGGTTCCAAACCTACCATAGATATTTGACCTCCATAGCTACTCATAGACACATTTATTGTTTTCATGGCATGAAGACCCACACTGATACTCATTATCAAAAAAAATTGACAATAGATAGATTCACTTCATTGAGAAACCATATAGTCTTCTACTGATAAGAACCTAACTCTACCTAAGATATTTCTAGAGTATATACTTAAACATGGGGATGTTTATTTCCTTTGACATTAATATGCTACACATCACATAGATAGGTGTAGATTACAATAACAACATTTTCATGATTTCCTATGGCCTGCACCATCACCTTCACAATAATGTACTCCAGGTAATTTGTGGGTAAAGTATCAACATTCCTATCATCCTACATCATCCCAATGATCTAAATATATTATTTAAATTGTAGTACTAGTTCCTCACATTGATTACCCTTCACACGAGGTGTCGTGTGATCATACTTCTCTAACATACCTAATTTATCCATAGAGACCATGCATCAATAATTCCTCACATGACTCTTTGTGAAGATAGATGAAATTATAAATAAATTCATATTTTATCTACAAAAATATGTATATAATCTTATTGATAATGTATGTCATCAAATATATCAGCATTTATGAGCACATTTTTTTGATACATCACATTATTATTCACATTTTGATATGAGTTGGATTTGATATTTACATTTAAATATGAATTTTGTGATGAATTGTTTATCTTTTGATTTCACGATTCTTCTCTTTAATTTTTTTAATTTAATTTATGAATTTATGATATTTTGTTTTATAAACTTTGCTTTATAATTAAATCATTTGATTAATCAAATTTAAAATTTAAATCTTTGTCTATGATTAATTTATATGTGGCAACCATTTGTTTTCCTCCTAGTTTAATATTATTTTTCCATTACATTCATTCTTGTGTTATCTCAATCATAAAAAAGTATAGATATTTATGTGACATGGCTATTATACCACACCCAAAACTATCCTTTTTCCTTGTGAACAACTACAAAGTATATTCATCATTATACTATTTATTACATAAATGGATCACTTACAATCCTCATTTATACCTTATTATTATTTCATTTAAAAGAACACATAGGTTATACTTGAGATTGCACACTTACTTGTGGGCAAATCTAATAATATTTAAAAATGACATAGTCTTTTATTACTTCTCTCTTGTAACCAAAGTGTAAGCTTTCTTGTGTTTGTGACTTATGTCACCTATGATTGGTTTTCTGAATCCATACAAAGGAGGGAAAAAAATCCATAAAATTTAAAATCAAAATCATAAAAGAAATAAAAGGAAATTACAAATTCAAAAGTTAAAATAACACCAAAAGATGTGATTCTTCTTTGGCACATCTCCTATTCTAGTTAAAAATCAAACTACAAAATTGGCCTCTTGATAGAGATAAGGTCCATTGGAGTGTAGTAGGCTAGTATAATGAGATATGAGGTCTCATTATACTACTTCGTTCCACCTACTTTCTCATGTAAGTACCCAATCTTCATAGTAGACCGACAACTACACCAAAAGGTCTTGAATAATGGGGAATACATTGTGGGAAGGTAAGTCCATTTTTAATTTTTACTACATGTAAAACCTTCATGGGATGATCTATGTACCTCACTTTTTAGCCAAACATTTTACACATACTAGTTAAATTATCTTAAACCCTTACTGTTAAAACAAGTTCTTAATACTTGTACATTCACTTTGTGTGTGTCAATTCTACTAAGGATTGTTACAAAGCATGTGTGGTACTTTCCATTCCCTCATTTCATCACATTATCCCTAATATTTCCCTTGATTAATATCATTTAGTAGATGATCATACCCTTGATCAAATTTCCTATTGTCATACCTCATTAGTTTTCCTCTTACGAGTTACAGTATAAGACCTTAGATAGGGCCAGGTCTTCCTCACAAAATACCCCTATCCCCCATAAACACAATGTGCCACATTTTAACATGTCTAATATAAATAATCACACTCTTCTAATTACAACATAACTACTAAATTGATTTTTCATTTATACATATTTCTTAGTTTGTGATCTTATCATATATTGATATTTCTCTTACTCACTTATCTTTAATTTTGAATTTGTTTTAATATTTTATTATACATTGGCAAAACATTGATTTATTTTACATATTTTGAAATTTATTTATCAATGTTATCTTTTAGTAATATGGTTTCATATTTTCATTTTATTTACTTACAATTTCTTTGTAATTATTATGATTATCATTCTTTTTGACCATGAATTTATCACATTTACTAGAAAATAATAATGCATACATCATACATTTTATCATAGCATAAAGAAATCAAAAAAAATTATAGAAATAAAATATCTATAACATCCATGAGTCATAAAAACATATCTCTATATATATGTGGCTTAATGTTTAATACAAAATGATACAATAGGATGTGCTACACTAACCATAGAGGCATAAAAATTCCTTCTCTAAATAATCTATTGTAGTAACTATATACATGATCGAAGACCATCAACATGTCCCTACAGATTATAAAACTAGGCTTGAACATTTGTTAATTATATAACTATATCCAAGTGAACACATCTCTCCTTATCCAATGACTATCACACCTACAACTCCCCCTGACCTAATCCCATTAGAAGAGCAACCTATGCTCCATCTGATAGTCTTTGTAGCTCTAGAGTTGCCTCATCATCCATTTGAAACCAACTAGATTTTTTAGGTACTGAAAGTACCATATGATCAACCATATATGCATTATCATGTTATAGTAGCATGCCATCTAATATACCATGATGAACTATCTCCACCATAGTATTTGATAGGGTCTCTTCCATTATAGCACCTATAAAATGAAAAACCAAAATTACATCATATCTAAAATATATATCTCTAAAATCATACATATATCTCTATTTATATACATAATATCAAAATAATCACAATAAACCACATCTTACTCACCTACAATCACTTCATCTGCTTAGCCATTGAGTACCTTCTATGTACCATGGATCCATAGTGGGGTGAAACCTTTATAAAGGCTAGGGTAAATCCACTATGAATCCACCTCTCAATATAAGATACATTGTTAAATCTCCCTCAGGTTGTGGCTATATATGGATGCACTAGAGCTTATCTCTATCTCCATGACCCATGGTGGTAGCTATATTATATATTATTGTGGTAAAACAACTAGTAATCTCTATCCTTCAACCACAACTTGTAATATTCATTGTCACCATATTCATCATATAAAATCCCTCACTTATTGATGTCATATAATGGGAACCTCTAATAGTGTCCCCACAGCTCCCATACCATGTTGTTCCCTTGTATGTTATGCTAAAAATGTAAGAACCACAATAGGAGACACTAGATGTAGCAAACCAAACTACCCTAGTACACAATGTACTAGATGTGGCTCCACCTACCAAGGATAGTGTATTTTAATCCTTAATTAACCTTATGCCTAAAAATACTTGACCATGATCACTAAGTATCTATCATACCCTAACATGGGTGTCAACTAATCTGATCTTGAGTCATAGTTTAAAATGTTGGGACACTATCACAACACACACTACATGGTCCTATGTCCATCTCTGCATGCCTAAAATGACATCATCCACAATGTGAGGTAATCCTTCTAGCATATACATATGAAATATCTCATAAATAAATAAATAAATAAATAAATAAATATATATATATATATATATATATATATATATATATAGCAAAAAGTATAATGGGACCCATAAGCTATTAGACCCTAGATAAAATGATATAAAAATTGTATACTAACTACACCCAAATCACATAACCTAAATCATATAATGTGCCCTACTCTTACATTGATTAGCAAAAATCTATAATATACAAATGAACCTTCCCATTCAACTTGTGATGGATTAATAGAGATTCCATATGTCCAATAATGACCTTTCAGATATTTGGAATGAATGAAACATACAAATCAAAAAGATGCACCACCAACTTAGGCTAGACATATCTCTCTAAGCCTATAGCCCAAAAATCAAAGGCTCACCTATCATCATATGAATTTAGAGTATTGTATACCACTACTATGCCAATAATTAGTAATCCTAAGAAGGCATACACATCCTTTAGGGTAATACCTACTTTAATAGATCCCCATTCACCACCCATCGAAACTTATTAGTTAGTCTTTCCTTTGTTCCTAGGATCAAGGTGACTAACTTAAATCTCAGTGGGATATGTTGCATCTCCATGAGCCCACCAAATACAAGTGTATTAAGTTGAGATCAATCCATGGTAGAAAATATATCTAGTAGATATGGTAACTAAAGTGCATCTATTGGTCTACAGAGTCTTGGTCACCTCTAAAAATGTCATACAAAATAGCACCTACTAGATATCTATCACAAAATTGACATAAAACATACTTAAAAATTTGAAAAATAAATAATCAATCAAATTAACTACTTTATCAGCCATGTACATCACTACATTGACCTCCCTTTCATCATCTTCATGACTATATCAACCATCTATTATACTAAAACACTATCAACCACATATAGAACTACATTGACCATCCATTACACTAATAATATCATCTATGTCTCTAGCCTACATCATCCCTATCAAAATTCATACTCTATTAGCCAATATATACTATATCGACCTTGTCTACAAATTACATCAACTATATTGTACACTGTCATCCATATTTCTACATTATTAGCCATGGAATAGGTTCTCAACCACCATCAATAGAAATATACTGACCATCATAAATATTATGAACTAGTCACAAGAATCCTCCCTTTTCAACTACATTAGTCTAGCCGATACCCTAGTATTTTTATGATGATTTTCCACTATATCATCATAAATACCCTTGACCTAATTTTAGACATTTTGTTTCCCACCCTTTTTTGCATTTCAATTTTTAATCCATTACTACACTTTCTAGGTCAAATTTTTCTACATGGATTTTCCCTATCATTATTAATAATCTAGTACATTTTAATCTAAAAAGGTTACAAATTAATAATAAATGCACCCCATACCTAGACTATGCCAAATACCACTACAATCTATCTTCCATCAAGAGGACGTGTTACACTACCCATAGATGCCTACACCTTCCTTCTCTAAATAATATGTTATAATGACTACATCCATGATTGAATACCATTAATATGTCCTTATAGATTAGACAACTAGGCCTGAACATCTATCAATTTTATAGTTTTAGCCAAGTAAACATCTCTCTCTTTATCTAATGACTACCACACCTACAACTCCCCCTAACCTACTCCCATCAGAAGAGAATCCTATGCTCCATCTGATAGTCTTTATAGATCTTGAGTTTACTCATCATCCAATAAAAACTAACTAAAATTTTTAGGTGTTGAAGGTACCACAAGATCAACCATATATGTACTATCATGTTGCAGTAACATGTCATCCAATATATCATGATGAACTATCTCTACCATAGTATCTGTTGGGTCTCCTCCATTATAGCACATACAAAATGAAAAAATAAAATTACATCATATCTCAAATATATATCTCCAAAATCATACACCTATATAGCATGTATCTCTATTTATATACGTAATATCAAAATACTCATAATAAACCACATCTTACTCACCTACAATCACTTCATCTATTTGGCCATTAAGCACCTTCTATGTACCATGGATCTATAGTGAGGTGAAACCTTTATATTGGCTAGGGTAAATCACATGAGCATAATGTGATCTACTATGAATTCACCTCTCAATTTAGGCTACATTATTGGATCTCCCTCAAGTTGTGGCTATATCTATGTATGTACTAGAGCCTGTCTCTATCGCCATGGCCATGGTGGAAGATACTATATATGTTATTATGGTATAACATATTTCTTCTAACCATAACTTATAATCCTCACTATCACCATATTCATCATATAAAATCCCTTGCTCGTGGAGGCCATATAATGGGAACCTCTATTAGTGTCCCCATATCTCTCACACCATGTTGCCCCCTTGTGTGTTAAGCCAAAAATGTAGGAACCCCTATAGGATACACTAGATGTGGCAACCCAAAATACCCTAGTACATGATGTATTGTATGTGGCTCAACCCACCAAGGATAATGTCTTGTAATCCTAAATTGACCCTGTGCCTAAAAATTACTTAGCCATGATCACCAAGTATCTATCATACCCTGATATGGGTGCTAAATAATCTGATCCTAAGACATAGTCTACAATCTTAAGACATGTGGCACACCACACACCACATGGTCCTATGTCCACCTTGACACACTTGGGAAGGCATCATCCACAATGTTAGGTAATCCTTCTAGTCTATACATAGGAAATCTCTCATAAATCTAGATAGAAAAAAGAACAATGAGACCCATAATCCATTATCCTTTGGATAAAATAATATAAATAATATGCACTAACTACACCTAAATCACATAACCTAAATCATATAATGTGCCCTAGTCTTACATTGATTGACATAAATCTATAATATATAAATGAACCTTCCCATTCAACTTATGATGGATTAATTGAGCTATCACAAGTCCAATAATGGCCTTCTAGATATTTGGAATGATCAAAACATACAAATCAAAAATATGCACCACTAACTTAATCTAGACATATCTCTCTTATCTTATCACCCAAAAAGCTAAGGCTCACCTAACAACATCTGAATTTGGAGTATTGTATACCACTAGTGTGCCAATAATTAGTAATCCTAAGAAGGCATGCACATACTCTAGGGTAATACCCACCTTAATGGTATCCCCATCCACCACCCATTGAAACATATTAGTTATTCTCTCTTATGTTCCTAGGGACATGGTGACTAACTTAAATCTCAATGGGATATGTCGCATCTACATGAGCCCACCAAATCCAAGTGTAGTAAGTTGAGCCTGATCCATGGTAGAAAATTTATCTAGTAGATATGGCAACCAAAGTGCATCTACTAGTCTCTAGAATCTTGATCACCTCTAAAAAATTCCAAATAATAGAGCAAATACCAGATATCTATCCCAAAATTGATATAAATCATACTTTAAAACTACAAAAAAAATAATCAATCAAATTAATTACTTCATCGACCATGTAAATCACTACATTGACCTCCCTTTCATCATATTCATGATTATATCGACCATGTAAAGAACTACATCAACCATCCATTATAATAAAACACTATCAACCACATATAGAACTACATCAACCACTAATTACACTAAACAATATCATCCATGTCACTAGACTACATCAACCCTATCAAAATTCATACAATATTAGCCATTATATACTATATTGACCCTATCTATAAATTACATCAACTAGAGTGCACATTATCATCCATGTTTCTATGCTATCAACCATGAAATAGGTTCTCAACCACCCTCAATAGAACTATATCGACCACCAAAACTGTTATCTACTAGTCACAAAAATCCTCCCTTTTTAACTACATTGGCCTGACCAATACCCTATTATTTATGCAGTGTTTTTCCACTATATCATCATAAATACCCTTGACCTAATTTTAGAAATTTTGTTTCCCACCCTTTTCTCATTTTAATTTGTAATCCATTACTACACTTTTGGGGTCAAATTTCACTACATAGATTTGCCCTATCATTTTTTTTTTAATAATCTAGTGTATTTTAATTTAAAAAGGTTATGACTTAACAATAAATGCACCCCATACCTGGACTATTCCATTTACCACTATAATCTATCTTTCATCATGTCCACCTCTTTGATCTTGGGCCATTATCTCTTTCTTTGATAAATTTGGACACATAAAGCTATAATGTCCAAAACTAGCAAATGTACAAAGGAATAGTAATTTACCCATTTTATAGTATATTTCAAAAAAATTAAACTTTCAATTATTTATTAAGAAATAACTTATCTTGATCATAACTTTTTTTTTGTCATTCCTTTTCACAAACCAAAAAATAAGATGGAATCCTAAAAAGGTAGATAATTTTTCAATGCTAACATCATATTTTTGTACAAAAAATGAATTTTATCTTATTTTTTAGGTTCATCTATTGTTCTGTACATTGGATTCCTTCATCTAATCCACATAAAATTTCTCTTCCATAACATCAAGGTAAGTGAACTTACGTATTTAATAAATTATTTAATTTCATTTATTTTTCACTTTCTACTACAATTTTTTAGATTGATTAGTGTGTTTCTATTTTATTTCTCAAAGCACCATCCCATGTTACACTCTGGTGACACATGATGAGATTAGAGTGGGGCATATGTATACACATAATATTTTTAATCATGATCATTTACTAACACTTTCTCTCTTGCAGAAAGCTCTCAAGTTTCAATCTCTTTGAGTGCACACCTTAAAGGGTGTGCCAGGAAAGGGGTGGGCATATTGATGGTGCTTTGTGAGAGATATTGTTTTTGATCTATCATGCTTATATCCTTGACACTTCCCTCAGACTTTATCCCCTAAGAAATATTCCTCCTAATATCCCATAACTAAACCAAGACCTATCTTTTCTAACTATATTAACCTAGGTTGATGTAGTATTTCTCACTTCCCAATAAATTTCAAACTATGTTAGCTTAGGTTGAGGTAGTCTGAAAGTTATAACATATGCTTCATAACTAATTCAAACCTAGTTGACCTAGTTTGAGGTTAAATGGTAACTTTTAAACTAAATCAATGTTGGTCGATGGCATTAACTAAAATTTTAGAAATGGTTAAGATCATTTCTCACTATAATTACAAGTCCAATTTCAATACAATATATAGGAACATTCATTTTATCATTATTATTACTTGTAATTATGTTTAAGTCTACATTTGGAGAAACCATTGCTTAGATCTTATCTTGGAGGGAAAAACTTGTCTTGTGGATAGGATGAGTCCTTTTCAACTTAGAGCTTGATTCAAATTTTTTGATCCTTATAACCATAACAATATCTTGTAAAAGACCATTGGCCAAGGGGGATTGAGGCTTGATAGGTTTATTCAAGGTAAGTATTTATACCCTGAACTTTTTCATTTTATAGATAGATATTGCATCATTAATAGCTTAAATGGATGTATAAATCATTTGAATCTCTTATGCATTTATACTTATTGTACCTATAAGGTTTTTTGAACTTTTAATTTCCCCCTTTAGGTATCTTAGGCCCCCATTTGCCTACTATGGTTCCTTACCTCTTTTAGTTTAATCACCCCCCTTGTTTGTGTTGCTAGTTTGGAAATATTAGATTAGATTAATATTAAAGACTTAGTTAGGGTTATTTCATTATATTGATTTCCTAGAGGATTTGGAACCCTATCCATTCATGTTATGTTATAAGTGATCCTCTAGATACATTTAGTGGATCCATTTGGTCATGCCCCGATATAACTAAATACCAATGTGCACTATTTGATTTACCTTCTCTAAGATCGGATCTCTTAGATATGATAAGTTACATGTTAATCCTATATATTTTCATACACATCATATATTGGTTATGTATATAAATATCATTCATGGATTAATTTGATACATATATGTAATGTTTAATACGTCTATAAAAGGTTTCCTTGAAAATAAGTTGTAATATAGTTGATTATGCATAACATGAAAAGTTGTAGGTATCATCTTGGGACCTAGTTTTACATCCAATCATATGGTCCAAAATATTTGATGTGGAGTGTTTTCAAATACTTTTATGATTTGATTTTTAAAGTGTCCAGATCGATTGCTAATTGTTATAATAAGGAAATGTTATAGATATTGTATATTAACCATTATATACCAACACATATTTGACCAAGGCAATGTTATTTAATGTTATATTTAACTCTCTTATGTGTTATGTAGGTAAGTATTATTTTTCAAAGGTGATGAATTTTTTTATATACTTAAATGTACTCATGATAAAGGTAAATGACATAGGTTGTGTATCACTAGATAGAGTTATTTATTACAATGCCTTATAAATAATATGTCTTTGTATACCATTGGTATCTTGAGTAACTATAAGATATAAATTTTAAAATGTCTGTTATTTAGTTTATCTATGATGGCATACCCTTTGGTTTTATTATATTGCTTCATGGGAGGTGAGTGGGGTTGAGGAGGAACATATTGACTATCTTAATTCTATCACACATGATGGAGCACCCTCCTAATCTTGTGCTGACAATATGGAATACAAAATCCAAAATAAGTCATGGGAAAATAATGGGAGTAGGATGACATATAGTACAACCTTAATTTCTAAGGTTAGGAGGAATAAAAGGAGCCACACATGCCCTTTGGCGTCTAGTGATAATAAAAGGAAATTCATATTAGATGTTGCAATAATATAATTTAAGGAAGGACTAGGATTATTCATTATTTATTTTAGCCTTATTAGTGTTTTTAGATTTATTCCATTTTATTATATGATTGATCATACTGTAACATAGCTAAGTGAAACAATATAAAAATGTTACCTTCATAGATTACATTAGCAGATAATGCTCATTTATTAGAGCCATGGGTAATGCGTATTATTAGAGAACAATAAAAAATTAGGCCTAAAAATAAAAACCTATGGCTAAAATTTAAAAACCTAATAGGATGAAAACTTAAGAGTGACCTAGGTTTGACACAATGTATTGGTTCATCAATATGTTTTACCCTAATATTTTTATAAACCATTATAAGATATAACTAGTATGTGAATTTAGATTGATAGATATGACATTTAAGCATATATCTGAATGTAAAATACTAAAATTGATTGTAATGATTTGACAAGTGCATATGTTAAACATAGTATGTAAAACAAAGGGATAAGTACTTAGATTTTTTGACTAAATATTTAATTATGACTATGTTCTAATAGTGGGAAAGATATTAAAGAAGGCTTGTGATTCATTCAAATTAGGAACTGTGTTTCTATCTATGCAAGGTAAATACCTCAAATATTGACCCTACTGATACTAACTTGTTTTAAAATATGGGTTTGTGAGCATTCAATCACCTTCAATTATCTATAAAATATTTTTATGTATGATGTTGAAACCTGATGATACACATAAATTTATAAATTAGCTTCCTTCATATTGAAACCCTAGGTGTGCTTGTGAGGGATAAAAACCTTAAAAATCAGGAAAGTGTAATAGACTAAGGTGTGCTTGTGAGGGATAAAAACCTTAAAATCAGGAAAGTGTAATAGACTAAGGTAACTCCAATCACCCAAATTGATGATTGAGTTATGCCTACGTATCTAATACCCCAAGGAGTAAATCAAGCCATGTGTAGTTTTCCCACCTAGTTTAATTGTGTAATTTTGCTCTTTATCAATATGCATGCAACTAATGATTTGGATCGAATACTTTCTAATGATTACTTTGACTTGGTTTTAGTATGATTTAGAATTATCTTATGATTTACCCTAATTAATGATTCACATTTTTTGAAGAATAGGGTATATTTTATCAATTTGAAGTGGTGTATAGATGTGTACCACATAGTTTTTAAGTCCCTTATCAAGTGAGGTGTTGATTTTTATATATAAAGTCCAATTTTGGTAATTTATCATGAAATTAATTCTCTAGGTAGATGTTCCAACCTTAAGAAAGATTTTATTTTAAAAATAATACATTTATGGGAGAGGGTCAGTGACATCAGGTGCAAGTCAGTATTGACTAGCGAAATTGGTGTAATTTGAAGTTACTGACCCATGCACATAAGGAACAAACTAAAGGTCTAGGGATGTCTATGCAAGATAGTATACATTTAAAAAAAAAATATTGATGTTCATATAGGTTTGTAATATCATAAAATAAGGATCAAACTCATAATGTAGCATGTAGATGTCAGAGAATGGTGGGTTAGGACCATATTTATGTGCATAAGTCATGCATGGTAAATATATGTCAAGATTGTCATTGTTAAGTAATTAATACCATATTTTAGTATCTACATTAGATTGATGCCTTACAATTTATTGGTTTAAAGTTTTCATTTTTATGATGTATATGCTATTTTATGAGTTAGTTAGATTGATTTATGCTATTCTAACCATTTCATTGATAAATTATGACTACTATTAAATATTTGTAGATGAATGAGCTATGGTATTTTTCTAATTGATTATCTCTTTAAATATGTGTATGAATCATTCTCATAAGATTATTCCATGTAATTTGGAACTTTATATTTTTAAATATGAGTTAGCACTAGATTTTATGAATATTAGTTTTGTTGTGCACTAACACATACACACCCCATTTTCAAAAATTTAAAAAAATAGGGTCCTATTATTGAATTACCTCTACCTAGGGAGCTATGATCCTACAAATATATGACTAGGGTTTCATGCATTTATCATTAAGGGTTATTTCTAGACAATCATAAAATTCCAAGCTTGAACTAGTATCTTAAGTCATTTCAAACCTTGGATTTTCATGAATTTTACTTTGATATGATTTGTAAGCTAACGGATCTAATATTTATATATACTAACATATATATTTTGATCATAAGATTAATAGTTGAAGACCATTGATTTCCTCTAATCAATCCCATAATATATATTTCATGTAGTTGTGACATGTGTTGCTCCATGCCATTGGGAGCTTTGGGAGATTATGTAACATTAAGTCTTTCGATCCTACCAAGCCTCTCGAGCTGTGCAAACACACTACACAACATATTCAAAATAAAATGGATACATAATAATTTCATCTATTTATCAAGAAATTTAACAATTCTTAGCTTTTGTGTGCTAATAATTCTGAGTTTTTGAGTCTTAGGGATCTTGATATTAATCCATGTGTCTCAATCATGGTAATCCATAACCTCAATAAGTTAATTGGATCTTTAGTCTACGACCTAATGTTCTGAGCTCTTGAGATTTTGAGGTTTCAAGTGATCAACCCTTGGAACATTTATAATAATCTATTTTATTAGAAGAATAAACAATCCTTTGGTCACTGATTTAATGCTCTAAACTATTGAGTCTCTATGCTTCTAAAATTACTCCATGCATCTCGATCATGTTGACCTACAACCATGGAAATGTATTCATCGAAAGGGATGCCAATATAATTTATCAAGCTTCCATGCTTTCAATGCTTCGAGATCAGGCCACATGGCTTAATCATGTTAACTCACCATTATGGGACCTCCCAAACATAATGAATAAATTTGAAGGGTTGGGTTAATGAGAGCATGAAATGTGGCACTATCCAAGAAAGGTATGGCAAAAAAGTAATGAAGAATGTTAAACAACATGGTAAATAAGCAATTTAATAAATGGATGACAACTATCTCAAATTAATTACTGGACCTAAAGAATTAATTAAAAATCACCACTTGGAAAATAAGGGCACTCACCAATGCTGACTAACATATTCAAATCAAAACAAGAATTAAAGGAACAAGTTTGCTATTAGTATTGAAAGCACATGAATACATTCAATACATAAACCTATGAGTAACATATATGAAATCTATGAGAATTATATTCACTTTACTATTGCTCTGTTGATTGAATAATTTCATTTTTGAGCTTCCTAATGCATCAAGTGAGCCCTAAATCTCTTTAGTCACCAAGCATAAAATGAACCAATCCAGAACCTGACAAGATTTATAGTGATTAAAGGATAATAATGGATTCTTCATCAAAACAAGGTAAGCCCTTAGTCTCATCCCCATTCTCATTTGTGGGATCAATAAAATATAGAGACACATTATTTGAGAAGAGTGCTTTGAATTTCAAATTTGCTCACTATTCGATACTATGGGAATAAGTTGAAATAATTCAATCCTACTCCATAAAGGATGAACTCTAACTAGAAGCCAAACAATATATAGATGATTGGTTTCCAATTAAGGAATAGGATCTCCACCAGGCTATGACCAAACTCGAGGTAATTCCATGCATTGCACTCTTAAAAGTTCTATTCATTAATAGAACCACTATAAGAGACATTATACATGTCAAGAAAGTCTAGACCACCTCTACCTATATCTTAGAGGGGAATTTGAAAGGTATCTTAAAATTCCTTACTTTAAAACTACCTATAATCAAGTCTCAACTAATGTGTGGCTTGAACACAACACTGTGGATCGAAAGCTGAAGCAATGGATTAAAAAGGGCCAAAAGTTAGAACCTAAGGGAACAATCTCCACCAATTGTATTTTTTAATTTAGACCTAGATTTGACATAACAATGTCATAGTTGAATAGATTATATGGGTTCCCAAGTATCACTTATGTTTAGGTTGAATGGGTGACCCTACTAGACATATTGTTGACAACTAACAAATTGGTAGCCCTGGGAGAGATCATAAGTGCACAATTGAAGGCAAAAATACTCTACCCTAATAGGAGACTTGAGGACAAAATCTTCTACATGATGTCCTACTTACTAGATATGGTGATGGATACTATATACAATCCCTACGGCCAAGAATGATAACTATTATTAGAATATTTAGGAAACAAGGTCAGAGAAAATTTCTCCTTCATGTTTATTTATAGGTATAAGATATTAAAAGGATAAACAATGAGGTGTATCCTAATATATACCAAGCTATGCAGGGAACTCTAACATCTAGAATATCTAAAAATGTACAAGGACACTCACCAAAATGGGTGATTATTGGTTATACTTGAATGTAACTATCATCTTAGTGGAGGGTGCCGAGACTACTTCTTTACTATTACCTCATCATGTTCTTGATCATATTTTAAAACAAGAGATACCTTACCAAGTTTTCAATAGCATTGATGAAGAATTAAGCTAGAGACACTTGGCCTACTACTTTAAAATGCCCTTAAACATTAGACAACACCAATATGGGACTACGTCACATTTTATTTTAGCTAGTAAACCTAGGACAACTTACAACTTGCACCATTTAGGGAATGGGACCTATTGAATAAATTTGACACCAAGTAAAATTTGGGTTACCCCCTATATTTTGAAACTTCATAGAGGTGTATAATGTTTTTTATGGTCTCATCATGGTCTGTAGTGGTTTTATATATGGTCATGTGTATCCTTGTTTATCATTGTCTAAGTTCTAGTCTTAGGTTCACTTGTTTAGTCTTATGGTCAAGTACATGGTCAAACATGGTAAAAAATGGTCAAATTTATATTATGGTCTAAAGTCATTTCAAAAATGTTAATTAGACATCATTTATATCATATTATCATGCACTAACCTTTATTTGGCTCCTAATTGCAAAAAATGTTGATTTGGCCACTTTTGGGCCCATGTAGAAGAGGTGGACATACAATTTCAAGAGGAAAAAGTTTTAAAAGGATTATAAACATCCATGATGTCAAAGGTTCATAAGATAATGTTTAATATTAGTTAGATTCTAATAGAATCTGTAGTTCAACTCCTAATCTTGGCAAAAGGAATGTTTTCAAGCACTTATATGGCCTTTCAAGATCAGTTTTTAGCTGAAAATAGTTTGATGGTGACCCTTGGGCCCCCTCAAATTATTTTATAGCTATGAACAAAGTTTTAGTTTGAAATTACACTCCAAACATGTTTTATCCTCCATCTTTGCCTTCACAAGCTTTAAGAAGGAAAATTTGCATTGAATGGTATGAACATGAGAGAGAGAAAGGGAGTTAGGAGATGAAATTTTGTCCATTGTTATGGGTCCAAAAAAAATTTAAATAAGTGTTATTGATTTGAATAATGGTGGCCTCTTATTTATGAATAATCACTAACAGTGATAGCAAGTCACTATGGATTTAGTGTCTAAGAGGGGTCTATTCTTACACCTATTTATCTAGCTCAAAAATTAATGAAGAGGAATTATTTTGAGGTTGGTTTATAGAGGTATGTATATCCCTCTAATGGTGGTTTCATTGGCCAACTCATCTCCATGAGGTGCTTTCACTTGGAGAGAGAATGTATTGGTGTATATGTTATTATAGTGGATTTGGCTATAAGTTATTGTTTCTTTTTCATGGTGGCCATTATTGAAGGATTATAGTGTTTTTTAATCCATGGGAACTCCCTCATTTTTATGGATTCATTTTTATTTTGTCTCAAATGTGTTTTGATCCATTTTATTCAAGTACTTGCTCTTTGGAAGACATAGTCTATGTTTCGAAAGTCTAATGGAGGTTTGAAGTTACAATTTTATTCATATAGCATCGATAAATTATGTTATAAGATCTAAGACCTTATTTCATCATTGTAATAATGAGAAATACTATGATAAAGAGCTCAAACATGCTTTCCAAGGAGAGTTCATAGTTGCTTCTTTCACATATTATTGTATGAACTATAAAGGAGGTTTGAGGATGCTCAAAACCCTAAAAGGAGATTAAAACATTACTATGTGTAGTCATATAGCCTTGAAAACCTCATTTTTATCATCAAAATTTCTCAAACTAACCAAATTATTCATATAGTAACATTGACCTTTTGCATTGTTTAATTGTGTATAATCTGTAAAGGTTAGTCAAGCAGGTTGAAGGTGACTTGATATTGAACTTAATATTAGGGGATCATTGATAAATGAAAATGGGAATGTAAAGTGGTTTAATAGGGTGGAAATACATAAAAATGAAAGAAGGTTACTTGGTAGCCCTATATGGTCAAAAGGTGACCTAGAAGTGCTAGACCTGTAGGTATATATTTTGAACTAGGGTCAACCCAATAAACACTAGAATGAGTTAAATGATGGATATCCCAACCCCATTGTATGTGATTTAAGACCTTGAAGATATTATTAGGTCACTTAAGTAGTCAAGAAGGTCAAATAGTTTGAATTGATACTCTTAAGACATCTACAACCTTGTGTACAGACTATGTATTTGATAACAAGAGGTAAGCAACTTGTGAAGGCTAAAAGATGTGCTACAGACCTTAATATATATTGAAAATAAATAATCCTTGGTATAAACCTTTTTAAATCATCTATTGGAATACATGGACAAAGGTTTTGTTTCTAAGCCTACACACAGTCATGAGCCTTCTAAGTGAGCACCTACAGGTGGATAAAGTCCATTTAGACATAATGAGCATAAAGAAGGAACACATAGATGTTAGGAGATGGTTAAAACTCAAATTGTAAAATTTAATTGTTTCAATCAACCTTGAGGAATTCAAGTATGTGAGAGTGAGGTCTTAAAAATCCTAAGCATAGTCAAGTGACTAAATAGTCACCTACACACTACTAGATAAGTTAGCTTGAGTTTAAAACATAGGAGGGAATACAAAAGTGTTTGAAGAGTATATGAATCATAATTGAAAACATCATTCATAGTCATGAACTATTTTAGGGATATTAGTGTGAATGATTAGTACCAAATACACTAGGCACAACCAAGATGACTCTAGCAGTCACATTCATGCCTTTAATAATAACCATTCCACTTTCAGACCTAGAAAGGAAGTAGAGATATGATTGAAGGTTATTGAATTAATTTGAAAACTTAAAACATGTTTAAAATCATGGAAAAGTTTAGTGGTGAATAGGAGAGATATCATAATTCCTAAACACACAATCCTATCTTCAAGGATACCTATAGGCTATATACATGGCTAGATAGACCATAAGCTTAAATTGAGCACTAGATCAAGGAGTGAGGGATTATAAGGTAAAATTTAGGGTAGGTAAACAAGTTTTATTGAGTTTTAAAATCAAGAGGGAACTATATAATATGGAACAAATTGGTTTATAAACCCCATACACAATCAAGATACACATGCAGGCCCACTTGCTCTTTTAGGTGAGTTTTGATTGAATTGAATAATAAGGGATATGAAATGGTTTGAGAGAGTTAATTTGGAATTAAATAATTTTTTTTAAAAACCTAAATATGACCAATAATTTTTGATAACAAGGTGAGAGGATCAAAACTCGATCATGTCTAAAACCTTACACACACACACACTAGCAGGCAGTCTAAGTCATGAAGGAAATTGAAGTTTTGAATGTCATCTAGGGATGATAATAATATAAAAATTGGTAAATATAGTAATAATGGGCTGAAAAATACTTCCATGGTCTCCTTTAGGTCATACCAATAGTGGACATATCCATTTTTTTTATCTCAGACCTTGCCCATTCCTTGGGCAAGGGCAACCATGAGACCTAGCGGTTCACTTGAGATAAAAGGGAAAAAGTAGGTTTATAGACCTCAAGGGGGGGATATTTGGTATTTAAAATATGTATTATAGGTATCCATTCATTCTTAGGTGGAAAGTTGTTTTAGTTTTCACTCCAAGGCCATTGAGGGCTAGCAAAAAGAAGATATCTCTTAAAGCCCAACACCCTGACTAGTATACCATATTGATGTAGAGGGGTAATGAAAAATTTAAAATAATTTGGAATAATTTATAGGTATTTTTAAAAGGTTTATGAAATATTACTATTAATATAATGGAGTTTTGAGATCCATAACTCAAAGTAGACCTCTCTTGGGCTTGAGAAATGCTAAGTAAGCCACACGAGGAACAACTTTAGATGATCATATCATTGCCCAAAATTTACATGGGAGTATAATAATTTTTAAATAGTTTAATGGGTATAATAATAAGGTTATCCAAGTGGAATTAGGTAATTTAATGATCTTTTATTTATGAATAATCGTTAAGACCCCAAACAGGTCTAAAACCTCTCTTAAACCTTGATAGTGACTAGTCATGGGAAAAAGAGCTCAAAATCACATATTATGACATATTTTCTCATAATAACTCTTTTATGTTGTTTATGACTCTAAGGAGTTTATCCCCATGAACTTTTACACTGACTTCACTTGTATGGATTTGTACAAACACACTATTTTTGCATGTTTTTAGTGTTTTAAGAAGGGGAGAGCTTCCAAATCATGAGATGAGGTCATTTGGGGATTTTTATATCCATTAAAGTTTAAAAAATTTTAAAATAGGTTTTGGAGGTGATAAAACTAGGCCCATTTTTCAAGGTCATCTCAAATAGGCTTGAAATGAGACTAGGTGACTTGGCCATTTCTTTGTTTGTATACTTCCATAGGGTCTCATGACCTGTAAATTGACATGGAGGTTGGTGTTGGCCTAGGTAAATTGAATCAGATTATTTTGTGTGATTTAACACATTTGGTATAATTTTGGAGCAAGAAAATAGGGTCCAAAGTAAGGAAGCCTAATTCAAGAGAGAGAAAGGTAGAAAAGATAGACTTCCACTCAGAGTCTAAAGATGAAATTTGAGATTAATATATAAGGCCATATATGGTCATAAAATATGCACTTATTTGGTAAATATAATTCATAAAAAACTTATACAAAGAGATTTATAGGAAAAAAGGCTACAAGGAAACTAGGCCTAGTGAAGGACTAAGGAGCAAAATGAGTTCTTGGGATTTGATTCAAGAACCAAAATGGTGTGTTTAGGCATAATTAAATATTTTAAGACAATTCATTTTGTTTTTATGATCTGAAGAATATTCACTTGATTTTTAGGCCACTTAGACCAAACTAGGTGTGGGAAATAGAGAGTTACAAGATATCTATGCATATAACTAATGGAATGACAAGTCAAAGGAGTTTCTTAAGGAATGAAATATGTCTAATGAGTTTTTTTAGATCATTTCATGGTGAATTTATTGTTGTAAGGTTCATTTTTCACTCCTTTCATGTAAATAAGGGTAATTTCTAAAATGCTATTCAAGGTGTCAAGCAAATTTGTAACTCCTATGCCACTTGGGAGGTTAGAGCTAATT